>BSBN01000483.1:3000000-3347500 GCA_027924645.1 Cunninghamia lanceolata
GCATCTTCGTACTGAACTTCAAGAACACTGACTGCCATAATTGTCACACTAGAAAGATTACTTACGGACCTCCAAACCATGAACCATTCGAGTTGAGGAGACACTACAACATCCCAGGCATGCCTCTAGATCCCCATATCATAATATTGCAATACGGAGCAATCCCGACCAATTTTCTGTTACTCTATCACCTCTAAACAACTGTAAAACCTTGTTCTACTCAGATGGCCATAATTGTTGGCAAGAGACACTATGGGGCTTCATGAGTGTTGTCACTGATGGCAACAAAGTCTATCCCACGTAGCCGCAGTACATAGTATACCTATATCGGAAGTCAGATTGAAGATTGCTTTGGTCTGGTGAACAAGAACAGAGTATGCAATCAGGTCTGACAATCAGGTCTAGCTCTCTCAGATGGTGTATCTTAGTAAGTTACAGACTTGGGAAAGTCAAGAAGGGTATCATGACTACTATATTCTAGAGATTTACCCTCTGGTAATAAAGCATGAAGAAGATATGAGCATCTGAGTGTTGGGTTCCAGACAGGCAGAGCAGACTAAGAAAGAACTGACCGGTAGAGTATCAGACTTCAATTTGGATGAGTAATTGATGTTGATAAAGCAATTTGAGGGATCATACATTGTTGGACGACACGATTGATGACTTCAATGACTATGTTTTTGATACGCATCTCAAATCAAGCATGGATTCAACCGACAAATCAGTAATTTGTAAATATCTTGAGTATTCTGGTTGCTGACTAGAAAGGTTGTTGAAATCATTGGTGTAGATATATATACCAGATGGATTCTAGTATGAAGGAGTGTGTGTGAATAGATATGAAAAAATAAAGTGTGAAGAAAGGAAGAGATAAGTGTGAAAGTAGCAATACAAGTCCGGTATGTGATAGAATAGTAGCACTAGAGTAGAGGAAGAATGAAGTGCATCAGATTAGTATATTGTGCCTAACTAGAACTGAACCTTAGCATTTGCAAATGCCTCTCATCAGTTTAAATACCTTGTTACCATCTGTAAGTTTTGTAGATAGTGAGTCTCTTGTAGATAATGTGCCTCTTGTGAGCAATGTGCTTAGGTAGTAAGCCCTAATTGGCAAGTGTCATTTTGTACTTCTTATTCTTTTAACAGAGAATACAATCTTGGGTTAGTCACCTCGTGGTTTTTCCCTTGACAGGGTTGTCCATGTAAAAATCCTTGTGTTATGTGTATTGACTTATTTCTATTCTCATGATTATATCTACTTTGATGCTGCACAAATTATAAAAGAAGAAAAGAAAGTGAAGATAATAGAGATAACTGATTCATCCCCCTCTTAGTTATCTGCCTTGTTTCTAAAAATTGGTATCAGAGCTAAGTTCCTCTAAACAAAGCCTAACAGCTTGAGGAAGATCTGGGAATCTCAATGGATATATATGGTATGAAGGAACAACTTCAGACTGCCCTAGATGATCTTGAACAATCACATTTTGAAGTCAATAATTTGAGAGAAAGAATCAAAGAAGCTAATGATTTCATAAATGAGCTAAAAGAAAAACTTAGTTTCTCTATGAAAAAGAGAAAGGAACTACTTCAAAAATTAGCCAATCAGAGTGAAGACAATGATACTAATGAATATCTAAATGAGAAAAATAAGCTATGTGAGAAGCTATCAAAAGAGGTCATTATGGTAAGGCATGAAATGGAGTCAGGGGTTATGAGATTCACCCAAGAAATTGAAGAAAGAAGGAAAAGTGAAGATAATCGAAAATAATCCCTCAAGGAGAAGATATAGGACTGCCACAAAATGGGCAAAATAATTAGGCATCTCGAATATGATCTTGAAGAAGCTAGAGACAATGAAGAACAACTTGAGAATCAGATAGACACTCTTAAACAAAATCTTCAAACAACAAATGAATACAAAAAGAAATTCAAGATAAGCTCATCCCAAATTGAAGTTCTTCTTGAAAGACAAAAGAGGGTAGATGATAAGTGTGGCTTGGGATATGAGAAAGGTGAAAGCTCCAGATCTGGTTAGAAGAACTTTGGATCAGGAAACCAAAGAAACAAGCCTAGAAGACCTCTGGTAAGACAACCAAATGCTCAAAGATATCCATCCTTCAATGTATATTGCTTCAATTGCAACAATTTTTTTCATAAAGCAACTCAATGCAGAAAAAGAATGAATTAGACCAATCCATCCTTCTTTGGACAATGTTTCAACTGTAAAAGGTATGGTCACAAATCTTATGAATGCATAAATATACAAATAAAAAATTCATTCAATGGTAGATGCTTTGCATATAATAGAATGGAACATATGGCTAATCAATGTAGATCAAGAGGATATCAATCAAATATGCAAAGAAATATAGTCTACTACAATTGCAATAGATCCGGTCATACTGCCAAATTCTGCAGAAGTAAAAATCAGGATAAAAAGGGTCTAGTGCAACATAATAAAAAAGAAGATAAAGATAAAGGTAAAATAAATGCAGATGAAGTTCAAAAAGAGATGAGAAAGATTTGGGTGAAAAAGAGTACAAAAGATATTGGAGATGGATCTGCACTACAATCTAGTGTCGATATTCCTTTTGGAAACTAAATAGATGAGCTCTAGCTTAGGGGGAGTCACAAAGAAAAATAAATTCCCCCAGCCAGCCAATTGGTGCCTAAATTTGGCACATGAAATGTTGCGGATTAAAGGGTTCTCAGGAAAATATCTAAATAACCCTCAGTAAAAATATGAAAGATCCATATCGAGTTTTACAAGAGCTTAATCATCCAAGATTGATCCGGTCCGACAGACATCTGGTAAAGCAAGATTTTCACAGACAAATCTGGTATAATTCAAAATTGAAATACTTTGATCTATGGATCTATGGCATGATTGAAGAAAAGAAAATGCAGTAGTAATCCTCACCGAAAAAGATTCTAAGTACAACACAGTGATTCGAGAAGATCTCTCTCAGAACAAGGCAACTGGATAACTTAAGTTGTGCATTTATTGCAAGAGGAAATTAGGGTTTGTGCAAGGTTAAAAGGGTTCATTCACTCATCATTTGCACATTTGCATTCGAGAAGAAGATAATAAGAGCTCTGCAATGAAGTTTCTACAACTCTCTCAAAGGTCAACTACAAAATCCAATTCAACCAGCAATTTGTTCTGGCTCTTATTTCGAACCCTAAAGTGTAAAAAGGTACTTCCATTCCAAAAATCTCTCTCTAAATCTTTTACAAAATGGCTACTCCAATGGTTGTTAAGATCACTAATAGGCTGCGCCCAAAATTCAAGAAACACCCCTACAAATCCCTAGAAATTGATCCTTTATAGGCGCTTTTTCTAGCATTCCACATGGGGTATTGCACGTAGAAGATGTTAGGGTCTACATCCATGCCAACATTGAGGAATTTGGTGAATCTAAGTTGATGGACATCTATCATAAATAGTTAATAGATGAAAGCTTTGAACTCAAACCTTAATACAAGGCCCTCTGGGATAAACACTTCGAACATTGCATCCACTTTCCCTGTTTTGCAGAAGATGATCGGGTCTGGTATGTCCTGAGGAGGATGCATGATAACTTCATGTGGTTAACAAGGCCCTTCAAGATAAGAAAAGATGCTATTAGGACAGTAACTGGATTGCACTCAAATGGTGGATTACCCACACTCAAATCTGTAAAGAACCAAACGGTAATTGAAGCCACCGGGTCAAATTTTGATAGGAGAGCAATGACTTTAGATGACATCATGGATCTGGATGTCAAGTTTTCTTCAATGATAATTAGCTACAAAATCTACCACTCAAAAAGGGAAAATTCTGTGTCTGGTACTACAATCTATGCTGCATATCAGATGCTAAAAGAGAATACAGATTATGATCTGTGTGAGCTTCTATTGAGTCAACTAATGAAAAATTTAGAGAAGATCAAGAAGGATAAGAAGAACTCCTTTAAGTATGGTTGTTTGATACTATGTCTATTCTTCTACTACATGAATGAGTTGCCTGGATCAAGTGGTCAGGTATGGTAAAATGACAAACCAGTTGCCATACAGATTAGAGAGTATATGTATGGACTTAGTGATGCTCAAGCCCAAAACATAGCTCTCTGGGCTTATTTCAAGAACTTCCAAAGCATGATGCAAGCCAGAGAAATAATTCCTCAATCTATAGTTGAGAAATATAAGGATATAGTGTGCTTCATGGTTGACACTGATTAATGCCTAATGGAGGCAGTTGAGCCCAGAATAGTGTGGATAATGCCAATGGGATACGAGGTCAATGAGAAAATCTTGGAGCTACACATTCAACACCTATTGAGCCAGCCTAAGGACCCTGAGGCAGAAAGGTTTGGAACCTTTCAAGAACTAAGTCTAAAAATACATGTTGAGCTAAGACAACTAGAAATAAAGAGAAAATTTAGAAGGGAAGTTGAAGAAATTGCCAAAAGATAAGAGGCAGTAGATGCAAATAGAGAAAAAGTTGAAAGAGCTAAGAAAGAGAACAATAAGCAGAGAAAGAAAGTGTTCCGGTACAAGCCCCCTCCCGGACTAGATCCTCTAAGAGCTCTGCACCTACCACTCCTAAGAGCTCAAGAGCAACCAAACCGGAAGTTAAGACATCCAGAAAAGGAGAAAAGAGAATGAAAACAAAAGCCACAAGGTCATATACAAGTCTCAAAGATGATGAAGAAATAGAGTCTGATGAAGAAATTAAGAAAATGAAGAAGAAGAAAAAATCATCCAGGGAATTCTCTGCTAGCAAAAACCAAGAAGAAAAAGAAAAGAATTTGTTGAAAAACCCACTCTTTCCATTGATGATATCATTAAGGTAGTTACTATGGATGGGAATCTGCAACAAGTAACATAATTCTATAATGAATATAGTGATACTGACAAGAGGATCTTAGAAGAAGCTACAATCAGGTACCTGAATATTTATAACAAAGCATTCATTGAAATTATTTCATTAATTCCCAAAAGTCTAGAGAAGGTACTTGAACTTAGAAAAGAGAATGCAAAGGAAAAAGACTTAGAGATATGAGAATAGATGGCAATTTAGCTCTATCCTTCTATTACTCCAAAGCAAATGGCCATGATCTTTAAGGACTGTAAGGATGAATTTCGGAGCAAAGCAAGAATGAATAAACTTATGCTTGGAGAAACTGACCAAGTAGAAAAAGATACAGAAGACATCCTCCAGAATGCTTTCAAAAGATTCAATCTTCCTATTATAGATGAAATAGATGAAGAACCTTCTACCATGGATGTTGAAGGATTAAATATAACCATTGAAGAATCTTCTGACATAAATGTAGAAGGATCAAAAGAGATGGATGAAGAGAAGTCTAAGGACTTGGATTCCTTTGTTCCAGAAGAGGAAGTTCATGGAACAGTAAGCATAGGTAACATCTCTCCTCCGGATCCCATTACAGACATTCTAGATTCTAGAGCTGAAGGAGAAGGAAGTAAAGAGGAGAAAGTGAGTCAAGAAGAGGAGGTCAAGGGAAAAGAAGAAGAACAAGTACAGAAGATCCATAATGATAGTTCTGAGACCCAAAAGGCAATGAAGTCTCAATCACAGCAAGAGACACTGCAGAGGCAGTGAAGGACTTCTTGAACAAAGAAATGATGGAGATAGATGAACCAGAGCTATTTCAAGGGCCACTCAACTTTAACTCTCTCTCCCTAGTCTAGACAATGAAAATAGCATCTTTTTCTTAAGCCAAAGCAAAAGAAAAACTTCTGAAATCTCACATGGAAGATTGTGAACTGTTGGAGATGGCATCTAAGATACTAGAGAAGATCATGCCATCATTCCAAAAGGATACTTTAGCTTCTCCATCTAGTAACTTAAAATCTTTGGTCAATTCTGTTGGCACTCATTTTGATTCTTTAGAAAAATTGGCAGAAGAAAAGGTCCGAAAGGAGTTTTTGGGAAAAAGATTCACAGAAGTACATGGACTCATTGCTAATGATAGGACCCTAGATACTGGGATAAAGAGCCTTGAAAATGCTCTTAAAGATGGTGGGGACATGTACAAATTTTGTCTATCCTGGTGCAAAGTGAAAGAGGATATTGAGAAGAAGGTGAAAGAACAAGAAGGTAAACTATCAATTTTATCTCAGAATTTTGATCCCCTCACTACATCCTTAATGAATCAAGAATGCCAGGCTATTGTCATTATAAATGAAATAAGAAGGCTAGACAAAGAAAAGAAGAATATAATAAACAGGATGAGTGAACTCAGAGGAATAATCATCCCTAAGTTAGAGGCAATACATGAGGCCTTAACAGATGCTCAGACCATAGCCCGGACCAGTGATCTAACAGATTTGAAAAGGGCAGAAGCATATGCATTTTTGTTGAGTGGTCACATCTCCATTTTGGATAGGATGAAGTAGAGCTAGGCCACATAATTTGCACAATTAAAGGCCACCTTTGAGGATATACTTAATTATATGTAAGTATAACATATAACTCCTACATACTTATGCGGCCATGTATAGAATAATTTTTTTTTTTGTAATTTTTTGGTATGTGGACCCTACCCTTTGCCATTGATGTCAAAGGGGGAGTGAAGAGCAGTGAAAAATGTTGAATCCAGCTAAGGGGGAGTTCTGGTATAATAGTGCAAATGACAAAACATCAGCTAAGGGAGAGCTTACTGTGACACAACCATTTTTCACTAAGTGTTGCCATCAATGCCAAAGGGGGAGATTGTTGGCAAGAGACACTGTGGGGCTTCATGAGTGTTGTCATTGATGGCAACAAAGTCTATCCCACACATATGTAGTACATAGTATGCCTATACCAGAAATCAGATTGAAGATTGCTTTGGTCTAGTGAACAAGAACAGAGTATGCAACAAGGTCTGACAATCAGGTTTGGATCTCTCAGATGGTGTAGCTCAATAAGTTGCAGACTTGGGAACATCAAGAAGGGTATCATGACTACTATATTCCAGAGATTTAGCCTCTGGTGATAAATCATGAAGAAGATATGAGCATCTAAGTGTTGGGTTCCAGATAGGTAGAGAAGACCGAGAAAGAACTAACCAACAGAGTATCAGACTTCAATCTAGATGAGTAATTGATGTTGATAAAGCAATTTGATGGATCATACATTGTTGTCCGACATGATTGATGACTTCAATCACTATGTTTTTGATATGCATCTCAAATCAAGCATGGATTCAGCCGACATATCAGTAATTTGTAAATATCTTGGGTATTCTGGTTGCTGACTAGAAAAGTTTTTGAAATCATTGGTGTAAATATATATACTAGATGGATTCCAGTATGAAGGAGTGTGTGTGAATAGATATGGAAAAATAAAGTGTGAAGAAAGGCAGAGATAAGTGTGGAAGTAGCAATACAAGTCCGGTATGTGACAGAACAATAGCACTAGAGTAGAGGAGGAATGAAGTGCATCAGATCAGTATATTGTGCCTAACCAGAGCTAAACCTTAGCATTTGTAGATGCCTCTTATTGTTCAAACACTTTGTTACCTTCTATAATTCTATAAATAGTGAGTCTCTTGTAGGCAGTGTGCCTCTTGCAAGCAGTGTGCTTAGGCAGTAAGCCCTAATTGGCAAGTGCCATTTTGTACTTCTTATTCTTTTAACAGAGAATATAATCTTGGGTTAGTCACCCCATGGTTTTTCCCTTAACAAGGTTTTCCATGTAAAAATCCTTGTGTTATGTGTATTAATTTATTTATGTTCTCATGATTATATATGCTTTGATGCTACACAAACTATAAAAGAAGAAAAGAAAGTAAAGATAATAGAGATAACTGATTCACCCACCCTCTCAGTTATCTGCCTTGTTTCTAACAATAACTTCACCAATTCTCCATGCAGACCTCTCAAATCTTGACTAGAGCAACTACAGACAATCCTCTACAAACCCTATAATCCGCATACTCTAATCATCATCTTATTGGGAATGTTGATCAATCTTCTGCACTACATTCACTGTCTCTAATAAAGGATATGTTGACATCAATGACAACACATCAAAGGCACATATTTGCAACAGATAGAGGCACTTCAAATATGGAGATGTCATTTATTGGAAAATTCTTAGGACCAAGACCAAACATTGATATGGTTAGATCTTAGGCCCATAAGTGATGGTGGACTATAACACAACTTGTTGTAGCTTCTATAAATAAGGGGATTTTCTCTCTTTCATTTTCCTTAAAGGATACTTATGCAATATATTGTTGGAGGCATGGTTTCAAGGAAAGGCCAGCCTTCTTATAAGAAACTAGTACCTTAGGTTTGAACCTTGTTAGCAGGTCATAGGGCATGGAGCAGAGCCAACTAGAAGCTAGCGCATACATTATGCGGAGGCTAGAGCCAACTTATGATGCTAGAAGACACATCCCTAGATGTAATAGATACAATATATATATATATGGAGACCATTCGGTACTAGATAATTATATGTTTTCTTATTGTTATGATGTGTCTATGATACTCTACCTTTGTTATTCTTTGTGTTTTTCTATCAATCTCTAACTACTTGATCGGGGTATAAACTAACTACAAAGACTTGAATGAGGATTGGATCTCTAGACCGATATCCCTCTCCATTTCTCACCAACATTTGGTTCCATTGCTAGGACCTTGAAAGAAGGTGATTAAAGATTGAAGGGAGAAAACTTTTGAAGAAGTAGCATGGAGTACCATAAAGAAGAAAGGGCTAGATTGGTAGAGAAAATTTTCAATTTGTGGATAAATTTGTGTCTCCTCAAGTTCCTACGATTGTGAGAGGGGGCTAACATTTAAGGGGATGACAAGTGGAAAGGAGGTAGGATCTGCAATGATACTTCAAATGATGTGACTCTTCAAACTAGCATACCATGAGATATAAAAGGACTAGTGGAACACCAAAACAAGAAAACACATGGTCAAAGGGGAGAAGTAGAGGAAAAGAGAGATCGACGAAGATAAAAAAATCAAAATAGAGATAAGCAGCGAAGAAAGATTGAAGAAAATTAAGGAAAGACAATGGTGTAGGAGCACCCCTACAAAATAGAACATAAGTCTATTTATAGTATGTTTGAATTTTTGATGTAATAAGGTCCATTGGACCAATTCTTATGTTTTAGATCAATCTAGGAGGATGTGCAGGTTAGTTAGAAGTTTGTTATGCCAGTTGTCTTAGCTGTCTCCTCCCAGCTGCTTGGAAGCTCCCAGCCGCTGGGAATCGAGTTGATAGTACTCGCGGAGGATTACTATTTATGCTCTAGATCAGTTTGTTTTAGGGGAGTAGACAGAGTAGATACAGTTGATAGTTTGGTGAGTCTTTAGCATAGCAGAAGTAGAGACATTTGTGACACAGTGAGACTGTGAATCTTGTATGCATTTCTGTTATTGAAAGTAAGAGATCCCATCAGTTTCATTTATCTGGTTTATAAGCTATCTGTGCATTGATTCTTTTTGGTTTATAGGTGAATGGATTCATCCAACCATTCCATCGGTTGATTCTCTGAATCGGTGGAATGGGCATGTATCATAGTTTAGTTTACATTTTTGTTTTTTTGTTTATGCATTTCATGTTCGTGGGATCGATTGTTAGCATGCTATGAGTTATCCTAGCATCCTCATGTGCTAGGGTTTAAAAGGATAAATTCTAAGCTTGAATTGTTTAAGAGATGATCCAGCCCGGTCACCATGTTTCCTATGTGAAATTGTGAAGTTCTGAGAGTTTTGTCAAAAATATACATTTGATAGATATACAGCATTCGCATGCGACATTACAGACTATGTATATCGCATTTGCATCTATGCGCATATTGCTATCCGGATCGGGTCTTGAAACTTAGGGAAAATGCCTATTTGGAAGGCATCAGGATGATATAGTTTGGTTATAGATTTCCTATGTATATCACCTGTAGGATCATCATTTCGTGTGTATCTATCATCCACATATTATTGTTGTATTATGGAGCATGCACGCAGGTGAAGGTATAATTAAATGGGTCAACAGTGAGTCAAAGTCACATTTGCTAAAGAAAGGAGGAGGATCATCTTTTGTTTGAACATCAGGTAGCCAAGGATCACATAGATCTCAGGATCATCATCAGGATATTACAGTATAACCTGACAATTCATATCATGCTGCGGAGCGCATGAATGAGTCTTATATCTGGGTGATGTTGACATTAGAGGAAGTAACAGTGTATGTGACATCATCATCATCAGGACATTTCTGAATATCACCCGATAAAAGTTTATCATGCCGACGACAAGTGTTTTGGCATAGGCGAAGGACATCGGGGTGATCAGTGCAAAGTGGGTTGCAGGAGGAATATTTGGTGGAATATTTGTCATGTGCATAAAGTTGAGTATCATCATTAGGATGTGCCAATATGATCTGATAAGTTATATCCTAATGCTGGTTGTGTAAGTGGGTCGAATATCGGGGTGACGTAAGCATCGGAAGAGAGATGCATGAGGTTGTCGTCATCAAGATATATGGGAGGAACCTGATATTTCATATCCTGTTGATAAAAGATGCAGATGATGCCGAACATCATGATGCTATAGATAGAGTTGGTGGTAAGGTGAATAGTGATCATCAAGAGGATAATTGTGCTCATCGAATATGATGATGATGCTGGCAGGTGACAAGAGAGATATCTTACCGATAGGAAGGGGGATTAGCTATTTGGTGGGTTTAGTGGGTTTTTCACCCTGTTTGTAAGCTTTTGTTGTGTGGCTCTACATCAAACAAGAGCATTACTACATAAGGATGGAAAGGGCACAAGACAGTAGTGAATATATAATAACAGAAGTTGTGGAATGAAAAGAGGAACAATTCATTGAGCGTTCCATGGAGGGTGTTGTTAGAAGGGAAGAAGAAGACAAGCGTGTCATGGAGGATGATGTTGAGCATGCCATTGTGGGTGTTGTTGGAGAAAGGAGATTAGAAGGAGATGAAATAGAGTGTGTCATGGAGGATGCTATTGAGCATGCCAATGTGGGTGTTGTTGGAGAAGAAAGTGAAATGGAAAAGGAAGAAAGAGGTGAATTAGGGTTTATGCCATAGACTGCGAGAAATTCTAAATCAACACCAGAAATTTTGAATTTAGGTGACGAATATATAGAGGAGCTAATTTGTCAAAGCATAAAGGAGATAAGAGGAGGAGAAGATGTAGTGAATATTGAGAGTAGTTCCAAAGATTTTAGAAAGTTATTTTACTCACCACTTGATGTCAACATAATATCATTCATAAATAGAAGAGTATCCCTTAATTTGAGGAGACATTATGAAGAGACACAACCCCTAGACCATGAGTCACCTCGAGTGCCATATATAGGGAAAAAAAATTTAGTTGAGAAGGAATATTTTCAAGTAAACAAGGAAGTAGATAGAATAGAAGAGATCCGGAGCAATTTCATAGAAGTTTTAGGAGAGGAGTACTTTGATATCTGATTACAAAGAAACAAGGGAAGCAAAAGAAACCAAGTTGATAAAAAACATCCTAACCAAAAGAGCAGACCAGAGGAAACCTACCACAAAGTATCAGAGCTAGTGAGAAGACCAATCATGGATATTCCTATCAAGTTACTAGTCTTTGAGAAGGATACTACTGAAGCAACATAGCACATTTTTATTTTAGAGTCCATTTGGAGCAAAAATGGGGTAACAAGGAATGAAATTGTATACACATAAAAATGGATTGAGTCGAATTAAATAAATATTTTAATATTAATTTTATTCTTATTCTTCTATCAATAAATAAATATCCCAATTCATTTAATTAATCATTCCTAAATTCTTCTAATGTCATCTCTAATTAAATAATCCTAAGTTATTTAATTGTTTCCTCTAATACAAAGTTTTATGTCTAAAATCCACATCATCTCATCCTTGTCATCTTCCACATCATTAGACACCTTATCATGTTGCTCCAATAATTAAATATTCTTAATACTTAATTAGTCATTTATCCTCTCAAACATGTGCCCTATATCTTCTCAAACATCAAACATGGTCAAAGACACTTGTCTTCCAAATCCTATATTCCCTCTCACATTCCAACAACGAAGGACTCCTTCATCCATGTTCTTCTTATGGTCTTCCACCTTTGTCTCAATGGTCCTTGTGAGCATCATGACATGTGGCTTATGGTTCCACGTATTCCTCTACCTTTTCATCGTAGTAGGAACATCTTCCACCTTTATCTCCCTCATCCCAACCAATTTGATCTTGATGCTACACATGACAAGACTTATTTCCACCATGGATCTTTTGAGACTTGGATTGGACCTCTCCTTGCCCTATAAAAGGAAGCTCCTCACCTCCATTTTAACAATCACAAGAGCTATAGTACTTACATACTGCAAAAATTTCATCAAGCAATCAAGTGTGCATTTGGCCCCCAATTTGCATTAGTTTCATAATCTCATTTAGCTACATATCATTATCCTCAGTATCAACATCATGGAATTATCAAAATCATTATCATTATCTTAGTTGCATTGTAGAAATCCTTCACATTGCATACATTGAATCCATAATTCCATTCATCTCATTTTCATCTTGGAAAGCAAAGAAGTACAATTCTGAGAGCAATATCATTATCAACAAGATCATTTAGAAGATGGGAGACAATGGAACTCATGGAATAAATCAGTTTGCAAGGTATAACTTATGTTTTCTACATTTTTCATAGTTTCATTGATGTATTGAATTTGAGTAGGAATTCTAGAGTATTTGTGGTGTCTTGTTAGGTTCTTACAATTGTTTCAAATTATCAATTTCATTTTTGCACCCACCATGGGGTATTGCCCCATTTTTAACTTCCAAATTTGAGTTTTTGTTGTACTTATAGTCGTAATAGGTTGTTTCTATGCATTCAATTTCTAGTTCTACACATCTGTGAAGAAAATACTAGCCCTGTGCATTTGAAACTTCTTGCTGCACATCTAACACTTTATACTGCACATTTATCTTTCTACGCATATAACTCATTCTGCTGCTCATCTTCTATCTATTTTTGCGCATATGAAATTAGTCAGTTTTAGTATGTTTTTTCGATAATTTTCAATGCTAACTCTTGTTGCAGCCATCATTGATCATCAAGGAAGTATATTCAAACTACTAATAATGGCTTTTTACAGGTTTTAGGGCTTGGTTTAGATGTCATTGTTGCATTTATGCATACATTGTTAATCTAGTGGCACCTAGTTTAAAATAGGAGTAACTCTATCTTGCATGCAAATCATCACTTAGTTTAAAATAGAAGGAGGAACTCAATCTTGCATACAAATCTTCACATAGTCTAAATTAGGAGGTCAATTAGACAATTTTTGCATACAATCTTGCATAGAAAGCAACACATAGTCTAAATTAGGAGGTTAATCAGACAATCTTGCATATAATTCAAACATAGCACAAATAGGGGGAAGCAATTTCATCTTGCATGCAATCATCACATAGTTTAATTAGGAGGCTAAATTTGACTATCTTTCCTTTTATGCTATCATGCAAATATGGCAATTTGTGTTGCTAGGTTAGTCACACTTAGCTTAATCTAGGCAGTCAATAAACAAGCGTTTGCTGTGCTTGCAAAGGTGATAGGCATATGCTCTTCCCTTACAACATCTTGGGTGATTAATAAACTAGACTCATCTCCCCATTTCTTGTTTACACTTAGAAAGGCATGTTCTTGGATAGTGATTCATCCAAGAGGGATGACCTTAACTAGAGCTTTCCTTTGACCCACTATATAAATGGGATAAGGTGAAAGCCAAGTCCTAACCAACGTTAACCTTGCCTTTTGGTGCCAAATTGAAAAGACGTGTACTAGCACTTTGTGGAAATGATTTTTGCATTATGCGAAGTATTTGAAACTCTTAGTAAGATTGGTTAAAACTTTTAGTAGCTTGTCGCATGCTCGCAAGGTGTTGGTCCCTCAAAGTTACAAAGAACCATTATTTTAGAGACCAAAATCCATTTACTTGTTGATGCAGGAGGTCAGACCCCTGAAGTCACCCAACATTTTCCTTAATCATGTGTAGAGACAAAAATTCCTCTTTTGGGGAATGAAACTTGGTATGCCTAAGAAGTGTGAGTCGTGTAAGAGGAAGCCAATGCTACCAAGTTTCTAGCTATCTGCCTTGATTTAAGTGGCTGGAGAAATCCAAGTTGGGATTCAACAGTTAGTATCCTTTCTCACCGAGGATTGTACATGAATTCAAACTTGTGTTAAACACTAAATTTCACAAACAAACATCAAATTGTACTGTCTACTGTGTTTTCTTGCCTAAAAAGAGAGAAAATCATCACAAGAAAAGAATTAGGTTATCTTGAAAAATGTACAAAAAACATTCAAACTTGAGCAAAATTTAGTCATTTAGCAGAACTACACATTGGAAACTTTTTTTGCTACACATTTGACACTTCTTTCTATGCATATAAACCCTGTTGCACATATAACACTTTTTGCTATGCATATAACATTTTTGTTGTGCATATAAATCCTGTTGTGCATTCAAACAACATAGTTGTGCATCCAAAATTATGCATATAATAAATAGAGCTGCGCATTTGAACCCTGTCATGTGCATCTGAACCTATGCATTCATAACTGTGAGGCATTCCTGATATTTTGAGAAAATAATTAGATCATTCTTGGATACCCATTTCTACCTAGATTACACTTGAGGAGTCACTGAAACAATAAAAATTCATCTCGTACCCATTTTCAAACATTTCACTTACATCCCATAGCTAGCCTTTCCAAAATCAAACAAAAACAAATAGTAGTGAACACTCTTCTAGTGATGGAGAGGAAGAAATCAACCAAGAGGAACTTGATAAATGCTTACAAGACCCAAAATTTGAAAAATTGATGGATAAGGTCATAACAAACTATTCAAGATATTCCTATAGAAGAGGTCAGTAAGATGACAGATTTGATGGTATTGGATAGAGAATCAATAAAGGATTTTGATAAAAGATTCAAGGAGACAACTAGGAAGTTGGAGGAACAACTAATTGAAAAGAAAAACATAGAATGGTTTATTTCTAGAATAAGCCCTGAAGTAAGATCCACCCTAGATGGAAGAGCATTTGAAACATATGCGGAAGCAATGACACTAGCCTACCAGATAGAGTATCAATCATGGTACAGATAAAATAAGATGAAGGAAAACTTAGAAATGGAGAAGCTGAAATTGGAATTGAAGCAACTAAAGCTAAGACAAGTGATTTTGGCCAAGCAGGAGGAGAATACATAGAAGAAAAGACCTAATATTTATTGGTCATACTGTACAAGGGATGGTCACTTGAGAAATGAATGCCCTAGAATTGAAGGTGAAAGGAAAGCTATTACAATGAAGGTAGACATGAAAACAACAACAAAAAGAATAAATTTAGTATATTGCGGATTCTGCGGAGAATGGGATGACCATGAAACACTGGATTGTCCTTCACAAGACTTCCAGAGGAAAAGAGATATTGATGATGAAGAAGATGAACCATGGTACACTAACACAACATGGCAGAGAGCAAAAATATGTCATATGCAGAAAGAAACTTAGATGATCAAGGCTACAAGCAACCAAGTTGGAGAAACTAGAGGAATGTTAATGCAATTAAAAATTCAAACTATAGCAGTTAATCCTATGGGAATAGCTACAATAATGATGATAGAGAGCATTTTGGAGGCTACAAAGGAGGCCAAGGTCATGGAAGAGGTCAAAGAAGGAGAGAGGAGGCAACATGTTTGGGTTTCAACAAGAAGTTGGGTCCACATATAGGGGAAGTCACAAGAAAAGAAAAAAAATGATAGGAATAGGTACCTGTTTTAAAAGAAATGGGCACCCGAGCCTAAATGGGTACTCGCTTAGGAATGGGTGCCTGAGCCTAAACAGCTACCCATTTAGGAATGGGTACCCATTTGTAAAATTGTATTTAAATTTAAAAAAAGCTTTGCACACTTATTTTTCCCATAGAAAAGGAATGGGTACCTGTTTTAGAATGGGTACCCATTCCTAAAAGCTTAGGCTCGAGAAAGGCGTGGTAAGCCAACCCCTACCCTTGGACCTGCAAGTACAAGTCCATGTTTAAAGCAAGAGAAAATACGAACTTTACCAATATGGCTAACGATGTTTTTTTCTAAATTTTTGTATGAAATTAAAACCCATAATAGATGACAATGCACGTTGTTTTCAAATATGTAATTTTTTTATTCAACTTGTTTTTCTATTTATTAATTAAGTTATGAGAAAACTAGTCCAAAACTTGAAATGACAGGTGTTTGAATTTTTTTGATAACTGTTAATTTTAATTTTTTTAATTACATGTCATCAATCTACACATCATTCTTTACACAATGGAAAATATTTTTATTTTATGATTAGTTTTTCTCAAATTAGGTTGGCCGTACATGAGGGATTTTCAAAAACAACAATTAGGGCTAATAAAAAATTTAATAAAAAATATATACTTGGAAAACAAATTATAAAAAAAATTCTCATCAAACTTCACTATACTACACATTTTTCCTCAAAAGGATTTAGAAAAATACTTCTATTTAGGTCAAATTATGTTGGTTGTACACATGCATGGTATGGTCTTAAAAAAGTGACTTTTAAAATGTGGTTTTTGTTCAAGCCTATGAAAAAATAATTTGTAACATATGTGTATTAGAATAAATTACATATTTGAAAACTAGATTCAAAATACTACAACTCATATTACTAGACTTTCTTAATATTTTATGTGTAAGTGCTTCAAATTTTGACTCCAACTAGAGAAATTTTAATTTTCAGGGAAAACACTTCCACTTTTTAGCCAAAAAATTGACCCAAGTTCTTGCACTGACCCATTTCAAATGTGGTAAACTAGGACATTTTGCCAATGAATGTTGGGGTGAAAGAAAAAATTAGTGTTCATTCTATAGAAGTATTGAGCATGATAAATTTTCTTGTGATAAAGAACAACAATACTTCTGGAATGCAACACCACAATCTAAGAGTGATGAGTTATAGAACCTGAATAAGCAAAATGGGCCTAGGATCAAAAGAAGGGAACCTGAGGCTCATGGAGCAAGAACTTGCCAGAAGAACAACAAGTAGGCAATAGACACATCTTCAACTAAATCTATAGAATAAGAAGAGTATTATCGTTGAAGCAAGCCCAAACATACCAAAAAGGATAGAAGAATGAAGAAAAGAAGATGCAGTATTGACAAGACAAGGAAAAAATACCAAAAAATATTACACCATTGAGACAGAAGAAGAAGACAGTGAGGAGGAAGAAGAATTTTTTCCTATTAAGAAACATCATGAGAAAGTTATGAAGGAAGCTAGACAAAAAATAAGGAGAGAACAAGAAAAGGAGAAATAATACAATCAATTTTTCACCAAAAGAAGAATTAGAATCTCTCAAGCAATTAGCCCAATTGACACAACAACATAGACTCATTAAGAAATTGAAGTGATTTTATAAGTATTGGAATAAGGAGCAAGGTCCAAAGACTCAAATCCAGAGGATAGGAAGAATAGATAGATAATGAAAGACAAAACCACTTATGGTCCAGATGCTCATATCAATCATAGAAAAGTTTGGAATGTCATGATAGATCTGGGAGCAAATGTAAACATGATAACAAAGAAACTTTAGGAATAGTTGGGAAGACTTAAACTGACAGAGGCAACTTACAATATAATATTGAAAGATGGATCTAATATGTAGACAATGGGAACATGGAATCAAGTGGAAGTTAACCTTATAGGGGTCGAACATGTCTTAGACTTTATTATTGTATCCATGAAGGATCAAGGGGAAGATTTCAATGTACTTTTGGGTTTGGGATGGTTTGTAGATGCAAAAGGTATCATAGACTCCCAAAAAGAAGAGCTATCATTTTCTAATGATAATAAAATTATCAATATTCCTTCGGTATCATCAATGGAAGAAGCATACATAGAAGAAGTCAATCAGACTGAAGATAGTGATAAGGATTCAAAGAATATCTATATAATTTCATGGTTGGATAATTGGAGATAGATGATGATCACTACAACATAGATAGTGAGGAAGTCCTAGAAGCTTGGCTGCGAGAAGAACTGGAACTAAAAACACAAAAAATGGTTGGTTACTAGAGGATATTCATGGTCAGAATTGGTGGGGAAGACATCGTAATCCATCACACTTCACAAAAA
The DNA here is from genome assembly GCA_027924645.1 of Cunninghamia lanceolata. NCBI lineage: Eukaryota > Viridiplantae > Streptophyta > Pinopsida > Cupressales > Cupressaceae > Cunninghamia > Cunninghamia lanceolata. The sequence goes on from BSBN01000483.1 coordinate 3,018,196, forward strand.
CTCACCGGACATCTAGGAAGGATAAGGAAGATATGGAGCAAATATCTATTGAGATACACTTGACAACTAAGATGGGGGGTGAATTAGTTGTCCCAAAAACTTTAGCATTATATGAATATCAAACCATCAACAACTTAGTTATTCATAATCAGATTTAACCATGAAAGTATGAGACCATAATCTTGACCACAATTACATATCCAACATAGTAGACACCAGATTATTACATGGAAAAACCTAAAAGGGAAAAACCATGGTGGGTGTTAGCCCACACAAATATATATATATTATATCAATACCAAAAAATAGAGGCTCACTGCCTACAGGGCTCACTGCAAGAATGGATCACTGCCTAAAGATGGCTCACTACCAAAGGGTGGCTGATTGCCAGGGGTTTGAATTGATTGAACAACATCTAATCCATGCCTAAGTTTAGTTCCATTGAAGCGCAACACTTCTCCTCTGCTCTACTCTTCTTCGCACTTATCTTCTCATCTTCACACTCACACACTTTTTCACAACTACACTACATGCTTTTATACATTACATCAACCTTGGAATGTACATAAAGGTTGGCATTACATTTATCAACCATTGCAACAATCTCCATGGTTAGCATTACAAACAATTACAAAAATAGGTCAAGACCTTATACAATTTAGCTAAGGAAAAGATGTAAAGATGTACATGTGGATCACGCCACACCTTAGCTGGGACTCAGCTATAATTTCACATGCAACAACACGCTTCCATAAACTTTGAGGGATCTCCACAATCATTGAAATTAACCAAGTCAACCAAGACTGGTCACATGCTACGTTATCTAGGAACAATCTTCAATCACGATCCTTATTTCTCTCTATAGACCAATGCAGTAGGAAAATGATTAGGAGACAAGCACATTAAAATCATTAGGAACATTTGCACAACACCAAACCACTTTATCCATTAGATTCTTCAAATTAGAACACAAGAACAACACTGTTAGTCACTGCCATAATAGAAAGATTGCTTGTGTGCCACCAAATCATGAAGTATTGAAGTTGAAGGCACAAATCATCATCCCAGACATTTCTCTAGAACCACAGAGGATAATACGTCAATACAGAGGAATGCGGAGCAAAACACTTTCTCACTATCTCAGCCAGATATATAGAAGTAGCAGTCTTAACACTGGTGAACATATCTAACTCATATCTTCATTATGGAGGCTCAAAATGGGAATATAACATCTTTAGATAGGATTCTAAATATCTTCTAATTCACAGGCAAAGATCTTTAATCTACAAAAAATGTGGAGCATTCTTTAGGACTGTTCTTCAGCATGTAATGCACTATTTCTGCTACACTTCTCTGCTATCTTTGTAGAGGCTAATTTTCTCAATATCCTCAACAAATTAAGGGCACAGTTGACACCAATGACAACACAGATATGTTGACATCAATGACAACATCGATTAGGCACATACTTGCAAGAATCTCCCCCTTTGTCATTGATGGCAACATATGATGTGAAAAACTAATCTGACCATTAAGACAAGATTCTCCCCCTTTCTCTTTGCAAATCTGAATTCTTTCTTCCTCTAAGTTTTTCACATGATTTCTCTCCCCCTTTGACATCAATGGAAAAGGGAACATGCACTCTGCTGCTCTTGATCATCTTGAACTTCTGCAATCAACTCTTTCTTAATCATCATTTAGCTACTCCCCTTGAGAGGTAGCTCGAAGAACATCAATCCAGATCAAAGAATGAATCTTTGTACACCACTAGACTGATGCATTTCCATGCATCTTAATTTAGAACAAGAGGGGTAATGACCCCTAACTTTTCTCTGAGATACTTAAAAGTATCCTTTGGCAGAGGCTTAGTGAAAATTTCTATAATCTGATCCTTTATGGACACATATTCCAACTTTACTTCATTCTCTGTCACCTTCTCTCTCAAAAAGTGATACCTTATTTATATGTACTTTGTTATTGAGTGCATCACTAGATTTCTTGATATGCTTATGGCACTTGTACTGTCACAAAAGATTGCAATTGGATCTTCATACACAACTCTTATATCCTTCAACGTCTGCTTCACCCATAACACTTAACTGCAACAACATGCTGCTACAATATACTCTGCTTCTACAGTTGACAAAGAGATTGAATCTTGTTTCTTGCTTAGCCATGAAACTAATATGTTACCCAAAAAGAAAGTACCTCCACTTGTACTCTTTCTATCATCAACATCTCTGGCGCAATCTACATCTATATAAGCACTGAGAGTGAAATCATTATCCTTTTGATACCATAAGCCATGATCTGGGGTACCTCTCAAATACCTCATGATTCTCTTAACAGGAATCACATGTGATTCCTTTGGATCAACTTGAAACCTTGCAACAAGACATACTGAATTCATAATATCAAGTCTGGTTTGAGTTAGATAAAGCAATCCTCCAATCATGGATCTATATAATTTCTTATCAAACTTAGATGATTCATCAGATTTGCTCAACTTGCAACCAATCACCATTGGAGTACACACTGGTTTAGAGTCTTCCATCCTAAACTTCTTTAGCAACTCTTTCACATACTTAGACAGAGATATGAAGATTCCTTTATCTGATTGATTGATTTGTAGACCTAAAAGAAATTCATTTCACCAATCATGGACATCTCAAACTCTTTTTGCATTGCATCAGCAAATTTCATGCACATACCTTCATTTCCTCCAAAGATGATATCATCAACAAAGACTTCAACAATCAAAATTTGATCTCCATTAATCTTGAAGAAAAGATTATTGTAAGCAATACCTTTATTTAAACCCTAACTATAGTAGGTACTTATCCAAGTTTGCATATTAGGCTCTTGGAGCTTGCTTGAGTCCATACAGAGCTTTCTTCAACCTGCACTAGATCTTCTTCTACCAGAGTTTCTTTTAGAGGTTTTCTCACAAGATTCTTAACAACATAGCTTACTACTGAATTTTAGTACTAACTTCCTGAGTGGGGAGTTTTGGATTTTCAACATAGCTCCCCCCAAGCCAGAGCTCCCAATTTACTTCCCAGAGGAAGTATCTGCACTAGATGCTGTTGTAGATTCATCCTTGACTTCAATCACATTTTTCTTGATCCAAATCTTGTCATTTCTTTCTTAGTTTCAACTGAATCAACCTTTTCTTTTCCTCTATCATCTTTTTGCTATGTTTTCCCATTTTCATCATTACAGTTTCTTTCCACATTCTTCCTCCTGCAAACACTTACAATATGTCCCTTTTTGTTACAGTTGTAGCACATCACATCCCTTTGTCTTTGGTTTCTTCCATTGATTGGGTAAGACCTACATTGCTTTGCCATATGTCCAAATCTATTGCATGCTGCAAAGCACTTTCCATTGAATGATTGACTATCCCTTGCATTGTAAGATTCATTCCTTTCCAAATTTATGAATTCATTCAATTTATGACCAATTTTCTTGCAATTGAAACATTGACCAAGGAATGATGGAGCATTTAGATTTGTTTTACTTCTGCATTAAGTAGCTTTATGACCAAACCTTTTGCAATTAAAACAATAACCATTGAAAGATGGGTATTTTTGTACATTTGGTTGTCTGATTGGTGATCTTCTTGATCTGTTTCCTTGATTCTGAATTTGTTTGCCTTTATCCCTTTTGGCTTCAGTAATATCCTCTTGACTTTCTCTACTCATCTCAGATGTCCTTTCTTCTTTATCAACAAGATTTACTTGGCTTGCCATTATGATTAGCTTATCAAATCTGACAAAATTCACACTGAGTTTGTCTCGTTCAGCCCATGAATGTTTCTGATCAGTTTTTAGATCCACATTTTCTTCTTCATGCTTTATGTAGTCTTTGGTTTGTTCTTAAGACACTCCTCAACTCTTACTTTCTCTTCTTTTACTAATCTCAATTCTTCATCATTTTCTTTGAGTGTCTGTTTGAGTTCCTTGATTTTCTTTTCTTAACTCTTTGATGTGATCATTTGCTTAGATACTATATTCATGTTTTCTTCTTCATGTTTCTCAATGTTCTTAGGGGCAATTTTGTGTCGTTCACTATTAGTGGACAAAAATCTATCTTCATAAGATTTCATAGTATTACAGGCCTCATCCACTGATTTAGATTCAACATTTGCAATTAAGCATAGATCCATTTGATCTTCAGCAAATCTATGTCCTTTCACACCACAATTTCCTTTATCACTAAGGGTCTAATAACCTCATGATGCTTTGTCTTGTAGTTCCTTTTCTTTAATCTCATTCTTCTCTGACTCATAGTACTTTTGAATGATCTCTTCAACCTTGACATTTGAACTTTCAACAATCCCTTGCAATCTATTTTTATAGCAGTAGTAAGCCTTGCTCCAAGATGAGTATCCAAGAAAGATACCTTCATCATCCTTATCTATTTCTTCCTTTCTTTTGATAAGACATTTGCTCCCAAAGATTTTGAAGTATTTCACAGTGGGTGTTGTTCCATACCATAATTCAAAAGGGGTTTTTACAGTATTAGTGTTAATCTAAACTTTGTTTTAGGTGTAAACAACATTATGAAATGTCTCTTTCCAAAATGCTTCTGATAGGTTTCCTTCCTTCATCATTATCTTTGTAGTTTCTTGAACAATTTTTCTTTTTACTTCCATTACCTTATTCCTTCCAGATGGCTACCTTTTTATCCCATGAGTTTCACAAAACACATTAAAGTTATTGGAAGTGAATTCTTCTTCTTTGTCAGATTTCAAACCCTTGATTTTCATATTCAACTCATTTTCAACCATTGTTTTGAAAGCTTTGAATCCATCTAATACTTCTAATTTTTCTTTGAAAAAGATGACCCAAGTCATTCTAGAGTAATCATGAATGAAGAACATATAATACATTTCATTATTAAAGCTCCTTATTCTTGTAGGACCACAAAGGCTTATATAGATCAATTCCAGTCTTTCAGCAGAAGATCCTTCTTTACCCTGTATGCTTCTTTTTGGATGCTTTCCATCTTGACAACTCTTGCAAATGATGTTGTTGGAGTAAGCAGTCTCTGGAAAATCTTTTACAATTTGAGTTGAGCTTAGTCCTATTAAATCATCAGGATTGATATGACATAGTCTTTTATGCCAAAGTCAACTTTCATTGATCTGAGTCATAGAGCTAAGAATGTCTCCTTTTCTGAGATGATAGAGATTCGCTTCTATTCTTTTTCCAATGGATAATGTAGTTCTAGATTTCTCTCTAATTTCAGAAGTATCATTCTAAAGTACAAGAATATACCCCCATTTGCACAACTATCCAATGCTCAAAAGATTTTTCTTTAAATTCTTAAAATAAAGAACATCATCAATAACTTGTTTGTTATCGAGATTGATTGATCCTTTCCCACATATCTCAACAGTATAGTCATTTCCAAATATAACTAACCCTTCATTACACTTCTCAAAGCTTAAAAGCTTACTTTTGTCACCACTCATATGATTTGAACAGCTGCTATCAATAACCCAATAATCCTTTTCTTGAAACATAACTTCACTGTTGGTACTTACCTCTGGATCAGGAAATTCTGCATCAACTTTTGAGTTGAAACTATCATCTTCTTCATCATCTTCGACAACATAAAATGTTCTTTTAGAAATTTTGTTGTTGTCTTCCTTATCATTTATTCTCAATCTTCTTTTTAGACATCTCAATGCATAGTGACTAGCTTTACCACAAATGAAACAATTATGATGTTGTTCATTTCTTTGCTCCATGTTGGATCTACCTCAAGCTATTAAACTGTCCACAAAGGAACTTGGCTCTAATACCAATTGTTGAGATACACTTGACAACTAAGAGGGTGGGTGAATCAGTTGTCCCAAAAACTTTAGCATTATATGAATATCAAACCATCAACAACTTAGTTATTCATAATTAGATTTAACCATGAAAGCATGAAACCATAATCTTGACAACAATTACACATCCAACACAGTAGGCACTAGATTTTTACATGGAAAACCCTAAAATGGAAAAACCATGGTGGGTGTGAGCCCACACAAATATATATGTTATATCAATACTGAAAAATAGAGGCTCACTACCTATAGGGCTCACTACCCAAATTGCTCACTAGAAGAATGGATCACTGCCTAAAGATGGCTCAGTGCCAAAGGGTGGCTCACTGCCATGGGGTGGCTCACTACAAGGGGTTTGAATTGATTGAATAGCATCTAATCCATGTTTGAGTTTAGTTCCATCGAAGCGCAACACTTCTCCTCTGCTCTGCTCTTCTTCGTACTTATCTTCTCATCTTCACACTCACACACTTTTTCACAACTACACTACATACTTTTATACATTACATCAACCTTGGAATGTACATCAAGGTCATCATTACATTTATCAACCATTGGAACAATCTCCAAGGTCAGAATTACAAACAATTACAAAAATAGGTCAAGACCTAATACAATTTAGCTAAGGAAAAGATGTAAAGATGTATGCAGATCATGCCATGCCTTAGCTAGGACTCAAATGCAATCTCACATGCCACAACATGCTTCCTTAAACTTTGAGGGATCTCCACAATCACTAAAATTAACCAGGTCAGCCAAGACTGGTCACACGCTATGTTACTTGGGAACAATCTTCAATCATGATCCTTATTTCTCTCTGTAGACCAATGCAATGATAGGAACATGATCAAGAGACATCCACAAGCACATTATAATCTTCAGGAACATATGCACGACACCAAACCACTTTATCCATTAGATTCTTCAAATCAAAACATAAGAACAACACTGTTAGTCACTGTCATAATAGAAATATCACTTGTGGGCCACCAAATCATGAACCATTGAAATTGAAGGCACAAATAATCATCCCAGACATTACTCTAGAACTATAGTGCATAATACTTCAATGTGGAGGAATGCAGAGTAAAACACTTTCTCCCTGCCTCTACTAGATATATAGAAGTAGCAGTCTTCACACTAGTGAACATATCTCACTCATATCTTCATTATAGAGGCTCAAAATAGGAATATAACATCTTCAAATAGGCTTCTAAATATCTTCCAATCCACATGCAAAGATCTTGAATCTACATAAAATGCAGAGTATTCTTCTAGACTGTTCTTCAGCATGTAATGCACTGTTTCTGCTACACTTCACTACAATCATCGGAGAGGCTAATTTTCTCAATATCCTTAACAAAGTAAGGGCATAGTTGACACTAATGACAACATAGATATGTTGACATCAATGAAAACATTGATTAGGCACATACTTGCAACAATATCTCACTAGGTAAGTCACATTTTGAAAGGGATTTCACATATTAAGTTGCCTAGGTTTTCAGGAGTACAAAATTTACATACATATGTAGTAAAAATGGAGTTATTTTTTTCAAATGAAGGTATAATATTACAAGTTGCACAATACACATTGGTGTACAATGCCATAAACTAGTGGAACACACAAAAGGACACAATCAATTGATGGACATCATTCAAAATACTTATGAAAACAAGATATTTGTCAGAGGAAGGAGAATATAACATCATACCTAAATACTTAGGTCAGATCTCACCGTAAGAACATTTATCCATGTGTACAATGGTATGGAGAGAAACTAATGAATATAATGAGATACTGTATACCCATTGTTTTATTGGACACTATTGCCAATTGCACAGACATGGTATATAAATCAAGAATGAAGGAAAAAAAAACTAGATATTGGGAAGAACTGCAAAAGGACTTCATTCACACATTCTCATTCTTTAGTCCAGACAAGAAAATATATACAACACTCCTCAGAATCAAGGAGATCATAATTCAATATGATGCGGAAGAAGAAGAAGCAAAACAGGAACAAAGCTCGTGACCACCAGCAACAACAAAAGGCATATGGAAAATCATAGAATGGATGGATAAAGAATTATACCTAGACAAACACAAGTGCTACAAAACAACACAAAGGAAGATGAGGAGAGCAAGGAACTAGAAATAAACATTGAGCAAGGAGAAAGAAAGTTGGCAGAATCACCAACTATTAAGAAAAATACTATAGTAAGCCCATTCAGCTAAGGGAAGAAAACATTACTAAAGAAGGACATCCTAAACTAGCCAAAATGGGAGACTATTGGGATGAGAAGGAAGTGGCACAAGTGGTTGAAATTTTGTCTGAGTATTTGTTTCCTAGAAAGTTCACAGAGATGAAGGGAATCAAAGAGCTAAAACAATGAAAATTCAATTAAAAGAAGGAAGTAAACCAATCAACAAAAGGTCAAATAGATTGAAACCAAACATGAAGAAAAAAGTTAAAGTAGAACTTGATAAGATGCTTGAAGCAGGGATCATAAAACCAATGGAGAAAGTAGAGTGGATTAGTCCAATGGTAGTACAGAATAAGAAGATAGGAGAAATTAAGATCTATGGAGACTATAGAGAATTGAATAAATCTTGTATACATGATCCATTCCCTACACCATTCAAAAAGGAAATCTTGGAGTCAGTTGATGCAAGGAGATTTACTCTTTCACTGATGGATTCTCCAAATACCACCAAGTAAAAATTAGAGAGGAGGACCAACCTAAAACAACATTTTTTCTAAACTAGGATATTTCATGTATACTATTATGCCATTTGGATTGAAAATGCACTTGTAGTATTCAGTAGAATCATGGTAAATGCATTTAAGGAGTTTATACATGATTTCCTAGAAGTCTATTTGGATGACTGGACTGTATTTTGACTAGTAAAAGATCACACGCAGACACTAAGGTTGATGCTAAATAATTGTAGAATCTTGTAAATCTCCTTGAACTTGAAGAAATGTACTTTTACAATACCATTTCGAACACTACTGGGCAATATAATATGCAAAGAAGGCTTGATGGTTGATACCCTAAAAGTTGCAATTATCACTAGTATAGAAACAATAATATATTACTAAAAAAACTACTAAAAACTACTTATAAATGACCAAACATGGTCACATGACCATTAGTAGTTTATTGCCAGTCATTTATAATGCAACCAAATTGATGACTAAACCATTTTTAGTCATTTATCGGTTGTTTTGATTGATAGATTTGGTAGTATATTTAGTCATTTATTTAGTCATTTATTGTTGTAATCTGGTCACTTATTTAGTCATTTTGTATTCACTGCTATATATAGTTGTTAATTTAGTCAATGATTGTTGTTATCTAGTCACCTATTTAGTCATTTTTATTCACTGATTTCTATCCACTGGTAGTGTATTTAGTCATTAAATTTAATCATCATTTTGATCAATTTGGTAGTATATTTAGTCATTTTTATTCACTGATTTAATTCTGGTCATATATTTAGTTATACTTATTCACTGTTCACTAATTTCTATCAATTGGTAGTATATTTAGTCAATTTAATTATTAATTGATGTCAGTTAGTAGTATATTTAGTCATTTTGAAGCTAGTATTTAGTCATTAGTATATTTAGTAGTATATTTTGAAGCTTGCACAATGAAACAACTTTGAGAAGGTAAAAATAGCTTGTTTTATTCATAAAAAATGCTTACAAATAGCATACAGATCTCAAAATAAGTTACAATACTTTATCTTTGCTAAAAAAAACCTTCATGGTTGCAATACATAGCTCAAAGAATGAGTAAGAAATTGATTTTTTGAGTATCACTGAGCATAGAAGCACAAATATATTCATAGATGTCTTCTTCACAAATCCATGACTATCCCATATTGAAGCTCACTATCCTAGTTCAAGATCACATTATCATTTCTGTAAAGATCCTATCTCATGCACCCAACTTGCTCTAGTTCATAAGCTACCACTGTGAATTGTTACATGTAGCAATAAACTATCCTTATCTCTGATGATTATGCCTCTGATGACTGTCATCTTTGGTAGGATGCCTCAATTGTCATGGACTGTTATTCAACAATATTGCCTTATGACTAGGCTATGCATTATCCTAATCAAACTTGTAGCTTCTTGAAATGCATTGTCCAATCACTTGTCAACCTACTGTCATGCATTTTCCCTTTATAAAATAACAATGCCTCATGACTACCACTACCTAGCTCATTATTTTGGCATGCTTTCAATTGTACGTTGCCTCCCATCAATTTAGAACACTGTCCCTCTATTAAATGCCTTGACTAGCTTTGACATCACTGTATCTTTTCCAAATTCCTTGAAAAAAGTTTATCACTACTATTACCTAGGTATGCACTCTATGTCATCTACCAGACTATTACAAGTTCACATAGTCCATCATTAGTCTTGTCACTTATCACATCATAATCATGAACAACTTTCATATCATATGATCACATCTAGTATAGAAATCAACATCCCGTTATGATACTGCTATTGTAAAATATCTATGTCTTGGCAGATAGTTCATGATAACCCTCAACCTTGTTGCTACTCACTTGTACCAACTCTATGGTATTGTGCTAGGTATTCATGCATCTAACATGAAGACTCTTGACTATCACAAGATTTTGCACTATTAAATGCATACTAGAAGGTTGTCTCCTTACCCCTTTAAATACCTCTTGAGACACTGACAAGATTGTAACCTTTGCATAGCTCTTCTCATTGACTCTAAGATTATCTTTTAATGTTTGCATGATCACTATCTTTTGCATGAATCTCTACCCCTTGATAGTCACTTGTAGGTTTTCTTCATGCATAGTTGGAAGCTCTTTCACAAACTATCCTTTGAATCCTCACTGTCATACTTCCTCGTTTGCAAACATATTCAGTCAAGTTTGAGGAGTGCTTCTACCATGGTCATAATTGTTTTGGAAACACTATCATTGCCATGATGCCATTTCATCATGACCTTCACTTTGTGTTTCCAGGTTAGATTGAAAATATCCAATCTCTTCACACTCTTCTCACTATATTGTTTCAAACGTCCCTGTGTCTTCTACTTATGGCTCTTAGTGTAACCTTATCATCCATGGGTCTTTAAGTGTTTCTTAGCCTCAAATTGCTATCACTGCCTTTTGACAAGGTCCTCTTATTCTTTTACAGTCATATCAATGTCATAATTGTTCCTTGTGGGTGGAACCATGATACAAAGGATTATTGCAAACAACAAAGAGAGGACCTGCAAAGCAAAAATATAGTTTTCAATACTCAACCAATGAATTTATTTAAGTTTTCCCTATTGGACCATAATGAAAAATCTATAGAACATTATAAATAAAAAACTAACAATTGCTGGACTTGATAAACAAGATCATAAAAAAAGATATGCATTCAATAAAATTTCCTTTAAAGTATATGGAAGCCTTGATTCCTTTAGATGTTGTAGTTGCGACTGTCATTGTAGACATGTATGCAAAATGTGGACCCATGGACAAGGCACATGAACTATTTGATAGAATGCATAAAAAAATATGGTCTCATGGATTGCATAGTTGCTGAACTAGGCTTGAACTTTCCAAGATATGGGCCCCCTTCATGGTCTACCAAGTCCAAGTGGTACAGTAAGGCCAGCCCAAAAGAGATTCAATAATACTCATGCTTTTTTTCCTCACTTGTTCCAGGAATTCATTTTACAAGGGAGAGAGGATTTTGACTAACAAAAACTGTTACAAACAACAAATTGGAAAATGGTTTAAAATTTAAACTTTAATATAAAAACATATTTTTTCAGCTTTGTTTGTAAATTTTTATCAAGCAACTATTAAACTATCTATTTCAAACACATTTAATTGGGACTTGAACAGACATGTCCTATCTTCTCTTTCAGATTTGATGTCCATGCCAAAGTAGGAATGTTGCTTTCCTTGTGATACATAAGTATATCTTTATTGATGAATTGAGTAGATTGGATAAACTTTATCATCTAGATGCCATTAAAAAAAGAAGCAAGTCAAAGATAGAAATGTAACTTTAAGAAAATTAAAGTGGTTTCCATGTTAAGCATATTTGAATATCAAATAATAGAATTTCAAAATTCATTAAACAAGAATTCTTACCTCAATTGACACATATAGTGAAATAGGAATAATTGTTGAATATAATGTCACAAGGGTAAATAGTGTAAGAGTAGCAACCTGTGTAATGAGGAAAGATGAGAGAAATGAGAAATCTACATAGAAAGAAATTGCCCATTAGCTAAAAGAAGAAAACAAGATAGCCTTTAAAATTTCTAAATATCTAAATTGTCTTTGTGGCTTCAGTTTTAGTTAACGTTGTGCCAATATAATAAAATCCAGAGTATTGCTTTGGAATAGGGTATGGACATCCATCAAAGCATGAAGGATAGAGGATTTTTTTTAGATGTTGTAGTTGCAATTGCCCTGGTAAACATGTATGCAAAATGTGGAATCATGAACAAGCCACATGAACTGTTTGATAGAATGCCTAAAAAAATGTGGTCTTTGTTAGGACCATTCAAAATTCTCATAGTCCCAGTTGGTTTCATGCAAGTTTCCTTCCATAAATCCATCTTAGGGATCAAAATTTCTTTTAAAATTATTCCAGGAGTCATTCATAAGAACCACATACCAAGTCCATGTGAAAGATATTTGTTATTTTGACCATTGATATGTTTTTGTCTCTCACCGTAGTCCTGTAGGTCACTCAAAAGATCTTGGGGGGTGTGCAAGAACCAAGGATAACAAGGAAACAATTATCACTATCAGGTAGCATGAAGAGATTGCACTTGCACCATCACACTATGTAGAGATGGATTACCGCAACCCCGCAGCAGTCTCAAAATGAAGTGGCAGGCTAGCAGTATAAATTTAAGTGGCATATAATACTTCACTACGGTCCCACGATAGTCAAGAGAATAACCGGTGGTAATTCTATAAGAAGAAGTAGAAGAAAACAATACATTGTGCCCCCATGGTAGCCTCAAGTGAGGCTTGCGGTATGGTGATAAAAAGGAACAGAGGAAAATAATACACCGCACCCCCACGGTGGCCTCAATTGAGGCTTGCGGTATGGTGGTATAAGGAGTTTAAGTTATGTAAGTGTTGAATACCGTAGACTCGTGATAGCTTGAATGAAGGAGTGTGGTAGTGCAGTGAAAGGCTTAAACTGATGTTTAGTATACCGTTGTCCTGCGATGGTCAAAGAAATGGTTTGTGGTACTATGACAGGGAACAAATCAATAGACATAATGGTACCGTGACCCCATAATGTTATTGTAGGTTTAATTAAGAATCTTTTTTTATCCAATTAAAATTTGTTTATTTATGTCTCATGTATGCAATCTCTTCCATCTCATGCAAATTTTGGTTCAAAACTTTAGAACCAAAACATAACTCCATCAGAGCTACACATAGGATTATAAGAAGTGTATACATGGATAAAAAAAATATATTTAGAAATAATATAAAGGCTAAAGCAAATACTGACATATGATGCTCCTACACATGCTATAAATAGCATTCAAATATTCTATAATATAAAAATGAAGATAACTTTATCACAAAGAAAGCCCAAAAACTAGTAGACAATGGGAGAATCTTACAATTCCAGAAGACCAATTTTAAAAAGCTGCTATAAACCAAAAGCATGTTCATTGCACCTAGCCTTCTGAGTTGACAAAATCCTAAGAATTATAAGAAAATAAAACCCTTCATATCACCAAAAGATTAGGATTTCACTGACCTAGATATTCCATGGGTTGTAATCTATTACCCAGAAACCAAAAAATGTAGCTATTAATTTTAATACAATTTATTCAAAAACAATCAGCAGCTCTTTAATTTGAACCACTGCTTCTCACAGTGAATTTTATTTTGGTCCACAACTAATCTAATAGCAATGAAACCAATATCAAAACTCTAAAGATGATTATCGTTTTGGAACTAAATAAACCCACAATATACCAAAAGAATACACTATCACTAAGGTATACTAACCATGCTCAATAAAAAGTATAACACCACAACAATCTCACATTCACAAAAAGGGAAGGTTTTAAGATCTGCTACAAATTACTACCCAAACAAATAATATGAATAATAAGTAAAAGCATAATGATCAGATGCAACAATGTAGTGCCTCTGAATGCAAACAAAAGTAACTCAATATACCTAAACTATAGAGCCATTATCCTAAATAGAGCCTAGAACTTTTCAAGAAATGGGAGAATCCTACAATTACAACAGAAATGTTCTAATGAAACTTCTCCATATGCAATGCATGTGCATCAGACTTGGTTTTCTAAAGATAAATTTCTCAGCAAGTGCTGCACAGAAAATCTTGGAGGCATTCGTAGAAACAAATTTTCATGAAATACAAGATTTTATGATTTATCCCCTTAAGACTCCTTTTATTAGGATTTTCATGCAGGAACTAATACTTGAGAGAAAGTTCACCAATTTGTTGTTTGTCATTTGACAATAACACTTCCTAAAAATTCTTTGATAGTTCAGTACAATATGCTACAAAAGTAAATGAGAGATGCATAAATATCTACTATAACAAATAGAAAGAATAGATTGTTTAAATGCTTACTACATCATCAACAAGCAGTAGCAATGAAAGATTTTAAAAAAAATCCAACAAAAAACAAATTATGTAAAGAAATACAAGCCAAATGGGCATAAAATTGTCCAGCAACCAAGGATAGTCTAGGATAAATTACACATTTTCACAAAGTTGGCAAATATACACCTACTTTTCCATTTTTCACAAAGTTGGCAATTATGTTGTAATTTTGCCATAAAGAATCTTACCTAGTGAGACATTCACAAAAACTAAAGAGCATTATCATAGTGGCAATTTTCTCACCTTCATGTATGTAGAGACATGACCTCCAAATATATATTTTCGGTGTACATCAGCATCCAACTTTTATCATCTTTGCTAAATCCAACAAAGTACTTTTCACTGTGAGGAATATCTAATCCCCCATCCAATACCCCCTAAATACAAACAACAACACCATAACTGAGAAAGTAGAAACAAAGTAAAATAGGAACAATTATATTTCATTTATTCCAAATTTAACAATATATATTAAATTAAAATAATTACTTATTCAAGTGCGGAAAGGCATAACATACACTTTCAGTTTCTATTTAGAATAAATAAAATATGAATTAAAACTAAATTTCAAGATAAGCATATTTACCAACACAAATACATGCCATACCATTGCCCAAACCATACAAGAAGACAAAATTATAATTCACAATGGTCACACAAGGATAAGAACCAACTCTTAGAAGGAGAAAAAAATACAAATCAACATAAACAACCAAAACACTTATGTGACTCAAACAAATTAATAGCCCGATTTGGATTTGGAGCTACATAGTTAAAAATATAGAACCGGTCACAATCTTAACTTCAAGAAAAATCTACAACATATACAAATTAAATTGAATTCAATAACAATTAACAGAATGTCTGACTAAGCAATAACTAGTTCACATTTATGAGATGTAATTCTAAGTAACAAAAATCAATAACTAGCCAAACTTGAGAGCTCCAAAAACTTGGTTTCCAGTAGTTGTCCTGACAAGACCCACATCCAACAGGGCCCTGAATGGCCTCCTGTAGTCACTTGGCTCCACACTGTAATCTTCTCCAGTGGGCTACCAACAATATCAGAACAACAAGCATTTTCATTAAAGTATTGAATTTACATAAATTAACATAAAGAGGACTCCCACTACAACACTCCCTGTAAAAGAACATTTGAGTAACCTACATTAAAAAAATTATCAACAAAAACTTAGCATCAAAGGCCCAAGGTACAAGATTCATGGACAAATCAAAGAGTACAATAGTTGATGGATAATATAAATAAACCCCTCGATAGTCCCTTAGATAACCAATGATAAAATACGAAGATTCAAAAAATTGATGTCGAACAAGTAATATTCATCATCCAACGTTAAATTACAAGGTTCAAAAAGTAATGTCAGATGAAAATAAAATTCCTTCACACGACACCCAATATAGAATCTCTAACTTTGAATCCAAGTGTTTTGCATATGTTATTATTAGACTTGCAACTTTAAATTTAACAAGAAAATGCATCAAATAACTCATGCATCACCTCCTCATTGCCAACATATTCATCATCCATCTCCAACTGCTTTGGCACTCGACGGGCTAACAAGAGAACAATATAGTTTGCTGCAAAAGCAAATGAAAGATGCATAAATGTCCACTGTATCATTTTTTTGCGGTTTTTTACCATATGCAACATTTTTTTGAGGTTTTTGTCATGAAATTCTAATGGATCTAGTTGTTTACTATGGCTGCTGCGATTTGCAGTATGAAACATTTTTTTGAGGTTTTTTTGCCATGCAATTTTAATGGATCAGTATACAACAAAAGAGTTAAAATGTTTTTGTTTTAGCTAACACACCAATGTCAATCAACAAATATGACTAGAGAACATGGTTATTTGAATGTACCCTCAGCATAGTTTGTGAGGCTAACTTCTAGGCCATATCAAGGCAACTCATTGGAGTAAGCAACTACCATTGTAACATCTCTAGCACGTGTTACATATGTGATCTGTGCAACAATATCCTTGTTGCTCTTTTGTTCAACAACTAGTCAAGGATCATAGAAATTAAAATACCCTAACCCTAAAAGCCTATTATCCTAAAACCCCAAAAGACATTTCTCAAGTAAGAGTCAGGAATCATTTTTTTGAGGTTTTTTGGCATGAAATTTTAATGGATCAGTATACAACAAAAGAGTTAAAATGTTCTTGGTTTAGCTAACACACCAATGTTAATCAACAAATATGACTAGAGATCAAGGTTATTTGAATGTACCTACAACATAATTTGTGAGGCTGACTTCTAGGCCATATTGAGGTAGCTCATGAGAGTAAGCAACTGCCATTATAACATCTCCAGTAAGTGTTGCATATGCAACCTATGCAACAATATCATTGTTGTTCTTTTGTTTGAAAACTAGTCAAGGATCATAGAAATTAACATACCCAAACCCTAAAACCCCCTTAGCCCAAAACCCCAAAACACATTTCTCAAGTAAGAGTCAGGAATCATTTTTTTGAGGTTTTTTGCCATATGAAACTTTTTTTGAGGTTTTTGCCATGAATTTTAATGGATCTAGTTAATTATTATGGCTGCTGTGATTTGCAGTATGAAACATTTTTTTGAGGTTTTTTGCCATGAAATTTTAATGGATCTAGTTGTTTACTATGGTTGTTGTGATTTGTAGTATGAAACATTTTTTTTAATTTTTTTGCCATGAAATTTTAATGGATCTAGTTGTTTACTATGGCTACTATGTTTTGCAATATGAAATTTTTTTTTGAGGTTTTTTGCCATGAAATTTCAATGGATCTATTTGTTTACTATGGTTGTTGTGCTCTTCTTCTCCTGCAACTCTGATAAAATATAACACCTTGAAATAGATTTTTTTCATAAAAGTAAAGAGTCATGCATTTTTTCATGTACGCAGAGCCTAAAATACATTTTTTAACCAAAAACCTCAAGCAACCCAGGCACTAAAAATATATCATATATAAATACCTCACTTTCGCTTGAATTTGACTTGGTACCTCTTGAAATAGGCCTTGGACTTCTGTGCCTTGACAAACACCTGTACAATTTTTTTTTATTAAATAATGAATGAAACAATCAATTAGGAAAAAAAACACCGAAGGATTTTTTCTATTTTTTCCAATATGAAACATTTTTTTGATGATTTTTACCATTAAATTTTAATAGATGTACCTGTTTACTATGGCTATTGTGATTTGCAGTATGAAATTTTTTTTTGAGGTTTTTTACCTTGAAATTTTAATGGATCTAGTTGTTTACTATGGCTGCTATGATTTGCAATATGAAACATTTTTGTGACGTTTTTTGCCATGAAATTTTAATGGATCTAGTTGTTTACTATGGTTGCTATGATTTATAGTATGAAACATTTTTTCAAGGTTTTTTTCCATGAAATTTTAATGGATCTAGTTGTTTACTATGGCTACTGTGATTTGCATTATGAAACATTTTTTTGAGGGTTTTTGCCATTAAATTTTAATGGATCCAGTTGTTTACTATGGCTGCTGTGATTTGCAGTATGAAACATTTTTTTGAGGTTTCTTGCCATGAAATTTTAATGGATCTAGTTGTTTACTATGGTTGCTGTGATTTACAGTATGAAACATGTTTTTGAGTTTTTTGCCATGAAAATTTAATGGATCTAGTTTTTTACTATGGCTGCTATGATTTATAGTATGAAACATCTATTAGAGGTTTTTTGACATGAAATTTTAATAGATCTAGTTGTTTACTATGGCTGCTGTGATTTGCAATATGAAACATTTTTTTGAGGTTTTTTGCCATGAAATTTTAATGGATCTAGTTGTTTACTATGCCTGATGTGATTGGCAATATTAAACATTTTTTTGAGGTTTTTTACCATGAAATTTTAATGGATCTAGTTGTTTACTATGGCTATTGTGATTTCCTTCTCCTGCAACTCTAACCAAATATAAAACCTAGAAAGAGATTTTTTTTCTTAAAAGTAAGAGTCATGCATTTTCTTATGTAAACAAAGCCAAAAATACATTTTTTAACCTAAAACCTCAAGCAACCCAGCACTGAAAATATATCATATATAAATACCTCACCGTTGTTTGAATTTGAATTGGTACGTCTTGAAATAGGCCTTGGACTTTTGCACCTTGACAAATACCTACATAATTTTTTTGGATCAAATAATGAATGAAAAAATCAAGTAGAAAAAAAACACCGAAGGTTTTTTTCTTTTTTTTCCAGTATGAAACATTTTTTTAGGTTTTTTGCCATGAAATTTTAATAGATCTAGTTGTTTACTATGGATGCTGTGATTTGCTTCTCCTGCAACTTTGACAAAATATAAAACCTTGAAATAGATTTTTTTTCATAAAAGTAAAGAGTCGTACATTTTCTCACATACACAGAGCCTAAAATAAATTTTTTAACCAAAACCCTCAAGCAACCTAGGCACTGAAAAAGATACAAATTGCACTACAAATCTGTACTTAGGCGTATTATATTTGTTCTTGTCCTGATTTATCAAGCGGATTCTCACTCTATAATCAGTCTTCCCCTCTGCACAAATCTTAAATCAGCTAGAAGAACAAACTACCAAACCCTAAAACTCAACCCCATTTCTACAGATGTGCCCTATGTGAATTATACAAAATAACTACAAATGTGCCCTATGTGAATTATACAAAATAGCTGAAATGTGCCTTAGTCCTTTCTCTAGCTAAAGTAGTGGTTGAAGGAGTTGCAGATAATGCCGACTGATTAAGCTTTTGGCCTTTCCTTTCAGGCATGTTTTAGTCACTACTGATTTCGTCCATGACACACGTTTGAGTGCAGGATGTTGCTTTGATAGATAGTAGTAGAAATCACCCTATCCCTATCCCGATGGGCTCTCCTAGCTAGAAGCTATGACTATCCATCCAAACTCTCCAAATTAAAAAGAAAAAAGAAACAAAATCTGTTATGTACTCATCTTTGCCTATTCTTTTGTCCAAATCCTCTTGGTCCATACTTGGCTAACGTAGGTTTCTTGGAATCCTTCTATTTTTCTCAAGCTTCCTCCTTCTTTAACAATTTCTCTCTCTCGTGTTTCTCCTGGTAGTCTTTCACTGATAAGTAAATCACCTGTACACAGTGCAATCCTCAGATTGTGATTTTTGTAGATTTTCTAAAACTAATTTAGAATTTAGGGGAAAATGTAAAGGGTTTACCCCAAAACTAAGCAAAGTGAGACTAGCGAATGCAAAAAGGAGGAGGATGGAGATGAATTAGGATTCAGGAGTGTCAGGAAACATGGTGCCTCCTCCATTTCACTTTTGGCATCCATATTTTCTTTTATTTTCTGCTATTTCCTGCCAATAATTTTTGAGCTTTAATATCATATTGTCTAAGTTTTATTTGTGTGACTAATTATTTAGATGTGTTTTTTACCCGATGATCAAATTAGTCATT
The DNA here is from genome assembly GCA_027924645.1 of Cunninghamia lanceolata. Classification (NCBI taxonomy): domain Eukaryota; kingdom Viridiplantae; phylum Streptophyta; class Pinopsida; order Cupressales; family Cupressaceae; genus Cunninghamia; species Cunninghamia lanceolata. Next base: position 3,038,157 of record BSBN01000483.1, read on the forward strand.
TATTTAGTCATTTATAGATGTGTTGCAAAAACTTAGTAGAATTTAGTCATTTTTAGTTATCGTGACTAAACGTTTTAGTCACATAGTCATTTATTTGCCAAAATTCTACTAGTGTATTCAAACTTACCACAACTAAAAATCACATCTGATGTCAAAACATTCCTAGGATATACTGGTTACCACCAAAAGTTTATCAAGAGTTATACAACCATCTTAGTACCTATAGAAGAACTATTGAAGAAAAAATAGGGAAAAAGTATTACCTAGAATTAGTAGCACGAAAAGATATTTGACACTTTGAAATAGAAGATATCAGAAGCACCCATACTCATATTCCTAGATTGGGATAACACATTCCATGTTCATGTTGATTCATCAAGGATTGCAGTAAGAGCAGTATTGACTCAGCCCAAAGGTTCTAAGGATCATCCTATAGCATTTGCAAGCAGGAAGTTGTAAAACGTAGAGAAGAATTATACCACAACTGAAAGGGAAGCTCTAGCAATGATATATGCACTATGGAAATTTAGACATTACTTCTTGTTGACACTATTTTTATTCTACACTAATCATGAACCATTGAAATACCTACTCAACAAACAAATTATTTAAGGAAGAATTTGTCGATGGCTAATCTTGTTCCAAGAGTTTGAATTCTCAATCATGGTGAAACTAGCAAAGAAGAATTAGGGTCTAGACTACTTATCCAAAATTGAGATAGGGGAAGATCCGGAGGTACATGAAGAAGAACTACCTAGTGTAAATGTTTTCACAGTAAATGTAGTATTAGAAGAACTAACAAATATAGCATACCTATTGACCATAGGTGAACCTTTAGCAAAGATGTCAACACAAGAAAGAAAAAACCTAATGTGGAAGTCTTTTCCATATACATTAATTGAAGGAGAGATACATGTTTGAGGAAAGGATGATATTATTAGAAGGGTAGTATATGAACATGAAGGAGAAGAAATTCTAATAGAAGCACATGAAGGGATAGCATGCAGACATAATGCCAAAGACATGACAACAAGAAAAATTAAACTAGCTGGGTTATGGTGGCCTACACTTTTCAAAGATGCAAAGAGATATGTTAGGAATTGTGATGTATGTCAAAGGACAAGGAGACCTACTGCAAGATATGAAATGCCATTGAGACTAGTTCTACCATAGTTACCTTTTTAGAAATGGGCTATTGATTTCATTAGACCTATAGAGCCATCAGAAAATCATTCAAAAGCTAGATTTATCACTGATAGAGTGAATATCTGACTAAGTGGGATGAAGCACAACCAACTAAAGATTGCACTACAAAAACTGTTGCCGAATTCATCTATGAGAATATAATTATTAGATTTGGCTACCCATTGAGTATAACTAGTGATAAGGGTAACCATTTTGTTAACAAGATGATCTTAGAGCTACTGGACAACTTCATGATAATACACAACAAGAGTTCACCATATCATCCACAAGAAAACAGAGAAAGTGAAGCCTTGAATAAGATTATTGGGGTGGTATTGAAAAAGATGTGCAATGGGAACAAGACATAGTGGGATCTAAAAGTACCTATAGTACTTTGGGCATATAGAACAACCTTTGAAAGAACCACTAAGTTCACCCTCTATGAATTGGTGTATGACATAGATGCTGCAATACTGGTACACTTCATATTGCAAATCTTCCACACAACAAGGACTCTTAATCTGAATGAAGAAGAATCTCTCACATAAAGGATTGAAGAGTTAGAGAGAAATGATGAGGATACATTGATGGCAACATATAGTATGAACTTGGAAAAGAAAAGATAGAAGGCTTATCATGATAGAAACCTAAGGAACAAGACATTCCAGGAAAGTGACCTAGTACTCCTATATGACAGCAAATTCAAGAAGTAGGGAAAACTAAAATACAAGGTGGCTAGGACTATTCTACATTGAAGAAATTGCAGAGTTTGGAGCAGTCAAACTAAAAAGCATGAGGGTTAGATATCAGCTCGATATGTCAATGGTGCTAGACTTAAGAAGAATTTTCAATTGGAGTAGATCATGTCTTGAGGACAAGACACAATTTTTGAAGGGGGGTGATGTTAACAGGTTACATGGGATGGAGCAAAGCCAACATAAAGTTGGCACATACATTATGTGGAGGCTAGAGCTGACCTATGATGCTAGAAGACACATCCCTAGATGTAATAGATATAGTATGTATAGATATAGGATATGATAGAATATAGCATGGTGTAATATGATGATATGAGAATGAAATATAAGTCATATATGTATATGGATGAGGTAAAGACGTAGACCTACCAGAGGATGAATGTATGATATTTGATTACTAATACTATATATATGTATGGATATCCACCGATACTAGATAATTCTATGTTATCTTATAGTTATGTTGTGTTTATGATACTCTTCCTTTTTTCTTCTTTGTGTTTTGCTATCAATCTCTAACTACTTGGCTGAGGTATAAACTGACTACAAAGACTTGACTAAGGATCAGATCTTTGGATCGGTATCCCTCTCCATTTCTTGCCAACAATCCTTATAAAGAATCTTTGAATGTGGCTCTAGTGTGGGTAATGATGTTGAGCCTTCCAATGGAGTATTGGAAGGAAGAACTATTTAGGGGGATATCAAGTGTGTCATGTCTTCTTTCGTCTATTGACCCAATTATAAAATCTAGAAACTACCTTATTTTTGCTAGAGTGTGTTTGAGCACTGATGCTTGAACCATTGTTCCTCTATATATTTCTTCTCACCGAAGTACGAAGTAGGAGGGAAGAATTAATCTTTGAAAAATTTGCCATTTCATTGTTTTCATGTTGTAAAGTAGGTCAGTAGGAAAAAAATGATCCCTCTGTAAAGGTCACAATGAAGAAGAAGCTAAAGGCTCATCTACTCTAGTAAAGAGTAAGATGTTAGTGGCAGATCAAATGTAATCCAGAAGGGAATATTCAGATAGAACAAGCCTGATGATGATAGGGAGAGGAATCTATCCTCTCTAGCATCTTTAGAAAGAACCCTTAGTCTTGGTGACCTAAATCTTCTTGAACAAAACTTTGGAGATACTATGGTGGAAAAAGTGACCTAACTCATTTAGGAGGAAGAGGCTATTAGAGGTTAGGTGGCCTATTTGGAATCAAAGGAGTGTTTTGAAGAGCTAAATTTGTTGAAGAGTACTCTAGGAGATTCTAGGAAAGAGATGGAGGAACTACCTTGGTGTGAGGAACCAAGGCTAGAAATGTTGAAATGCACAAGACAATTGAGAGGGGGTGGGGGTGAATCAGTTGTAACCAAAACTTAACTCCTTATCAACATTAACACATTAATCACTTAATCATAATTATTATGATTTAATCATGAAAGCATGAAATCAGAAAGTTAAGAACATTCACGCATTCAACACATGAGACACTAGATTTTTACGTGGAAAACCCAATGAGGGAAAAACCACAGTGAGTTCTCACAATATAAATGATATATCAAAATTTACAAAAAGGCTCACTGTCGGAGGCTCATTGTCTTGCTGACTGCCCAAAAATGCTCACTGCAAAAGACCGGACTCACTGCTAAAGGTTGGTGAATAGAGACAATAGCATCTACACCATGCAAAGGTTTAGTTCCATTAAAGTGCATTGATTCTTCTAGTTTTCTACCGTCTTTGCAGTGTAAACACATTTATCTTTACATCATTGCAATATAATCCCTTATTTACAACTTCATTACATGTATTTATACAATTCATCAACCTTGGAATGTACATCAAGGTCGGAATTACAATCATCAACCATTGGAACATTCTCCAAGGTCAGCATACATACATACATTAGAATAGGTCTGGACCTAAATAGATTTGTGAAGGAAAATAATGAATGCAAACCACACCATGCCTTAGCTAGGACTCAAATGTAATCTCCCATGTAACAACACGCTTCCATAATCTTTAAGGCATAACCGCAAGTAGTGAAAACAACTAGGTTGGCCAAAACTAGTTTTAACATTAAGACCTTTAGGAACATGCTTCAACCACGATCTAAATTATTCTTTGCAGACCAATCAAAAAGTAGGAACATAATCTAGAGACATCCACAAGCACATTACAATCACCAAGAACTTTTGCACAACCTTCAAACACTCTATCCAAAAGATTCTTCAAACCAGAACTCTTAAATATTACTTTCAATCACTGTCATAAAGAAAAGATCACTTGTGGAGCACCAAACCATTAACCATTTCAACTGAAGACACATACCATCATCCCAAACTTCATTTCTAAACCGCAAACGATAAAACTTAAATGTGGAGCAGAATACATTCTCCCTATCACCATTAATACTCAGAAAAATAGTTTTTACTCTGGTAATAGAACTCACTAAAATCTTCACACCAGAGGCTCAAAATTGAAAAATCACAACTACGTACATCACTTAATATAACTTCCAAACCACACACAAGGATATTCAATCTACAGGATATGCGGAGCAAAACACTACACTGTGCTTCTCAGACACTTGATCAAACTTATCCAAATAACATAAATGCTATCGTCAGGTGTTGACATCAATGACAACACTTACTCCTCATACTTTAAACAATCTCCCCCTTTGTCATTGATGACAACACATGATGTGAAAAACCATCAAGACAAGCATACTTGTTTTGCTTCTTTTCTCCCCCTTACTTTATGCTTTCTTTGGCTACAACAATCAGAATCACTCTCCTTAAGTTTTTCACATGAACTTCTCTCCCCCTTTGACATCAATGGAAAATGGTGCCAGACCTTCTTTAGTTATCAAAGCTTAACTTGGATCTTACTATCACTGCACTACTCCCCCTGTCAGCAATACTGCAACACTTCCTGCTCTTAATCATTAACTCATATTAGCAACATCTACCTACTCCCCTTGAGAGGTAGCCTTCAAGACATCAATCTAGATCAAATAATGAAACTTTGGAAACCACTGGACTGATGCATTTCCTATGCATCTTAGTTAAGAGAAGGAGGAGTAATAACCCCTAAATTCTCCCTGAGATACTCAAAAGTATCCTTAGGCAGAGGCTTTGTGAAAATATCTACAATCTGATCCTTTGTAGACACATATTCCATCTTTACTTCATTCTCTATTACCTTTTCTCTTAGAAATTGATACCTGATTGATATATGCTTTGTTCTTGAGTGCATCATTAGATTCTTAGAAATGTTTATAGCACTTGTATTGTCACAAAAGATTGAAATTGGTTCTCCATACACAACTCTTATATCCTTAAATATTTTCTTCATCCATAGCACTTGTGTACAACAACATGCTACAACAATATATTTTGCTTCTACACTAGACAAAGAAATTGAATCTTGCTTCTTGCTCAACCATGAAACCAATCTGTTACCCAAGAAGAAAGCACCTCCACTTGTACTTTTTCTATCATCAACATCTCCGGCCCAATCTACATCTATGTAAGCACTAAGAGTGAAATCAGTGTCTTTAGGATATGACAACCCATAGTCTAAAGTACCTTTTAAATACCTCATGATCCTCTTAATTGCCATCACATGTGACTCTCTAGGATCTCCTTGAAATCTTGCCACAAGACAAACTACATGCATTATATCTAGTCTAGTATAGGTTGGATAAAGTAGTCCTCCAATCATAGACCTATACTTTTTCTGATTAGTCATGGTTGATTCATCATTCTTGTTCAGCTTGCGGCTAGTTACCATTGGAGTACATACTGGCTTAGAATCCTCCATTCCAAACTTTTTCAATAATTATCTCACATACTTAGAATGAAAAATAAAAATTCCTTTTTCTGATTGAGTAATCTACAGTCCTATAAAGAAATTCATTTCACCAAACATGGACATCTCAAACTCTTTTTGCATTTCCTCTACAAATTTCTCACACATACCTTCATTGCCTCTAAAGATAATATCAACAATAAAGACTACAACAATTAGAATTTGATCATTATTAATTTTGACATAGAGATTACTGTCTGCAGTACCTTTAATGAACCCTAATTGCAACAAATACTTGTCCAACCTTAAATACCAGGCTCTAGGAGCTTTCTTTAGTCCATACAAGGCTTTCTTCAATATTCACACCATGTCACCTTGATATGATGACTGAAATCCTTCTAGTTTTTCAATGTAAACCTCTTCTTCCAGCTCTCTATTTAGGAATGCAGACTTTACATCCATCTTCTACACTTTGAAATCTTTCTCTGATGTAAATGCCAAAAACATTCTTATTGCTTCAATCCTTTCCACAGGAGCATAGGTCTCCTTAAAATATATACCTTCAACCTAAGAATATTCGTTGCATACTAGTCTTGCTTTGTTCCTTACTACTCCACTTTCATTCATCTTGTTTTTGAAAACCCATTTAGTTCCAATCACATTCTTATTAGCAGGTCTAGGGACCAATTCCCAAGTTTGATTTTTCTTTATCTACATCAGCTCTTCTTTCATAGCTTTTACCCAATTTTAATCTTTGCAGGCTTCACTTATAGTTTTAGGTTCAATCTTTGAAAGTAAATAGTAGTTCACCTATTCTTTTGCAGCTCTTTTCCTTGTCAATACCCCTTTGCTTTTGTCACCAATAATCTGATCTTCAAAATGATTAATCCTTACGTACTTAGGAGTCTTAACAACACTTTTGGGAGCCTCTTCTTCTTCAAATTGACTGTCTTGTTCAACTTTTTCTTCATTACCTATAACAAGTTCATCTGATTCATAGCCACTCAGATCTGATATTCTTTCCCTGTCTTCATCAACCTTCACATTAGCACTTTCAATGATCTTTCTCAATCTCTTATTGTAGCAATGGTGGGCCTTACTCTTAATAGAGTAACCAAGGAAAATTCCTTCATCACACCTAGCATCAAACTTGTCTAACTCTTGTTCTCTTCTTATATAACATTTGCTTCAAAAAAATTTGAAATATTTCATTGTAGGAACTCTTCCATACCACAATTCATAAGGAGTTTTAGTACCATTCCCTTTGACTTAAACTCCTTTTTGAATGTAGATAGCAGTATGTATAGCTTCTCTCCAATACACTTCCGATAGGTTTGACTTCTTCATCACTGACCTTGCATCCTCTTGAAATGTCATGTTCTTTCTTTCAACATCTCCATTTGACTGAGGAGTCCTAGGAGTAGATAACTATCTATTTATCCCATGTTATTCATAGAAAATGTTGAATTCATTTGATGTAAACTCACCTCCTCTATCAGACCTTAAGCATTTGATCCTTAATTCTATCTCATTCTCAACCATTGCCTTGAAAGATTTGAACTTGTCTAAGGCTTCTAATTTATCCTTTAAAAGTGACCCAAGTCATTCTAGAATAATCATCAATAAGAAACATAAAGTACCTGTCTTCTTGCAGACTTCTTATCCTTGTAGGACCACATAGATTTATATGCACCAACTCAAGAAATCTAGCAGAAAATTGTTCTTTACTCTTGAAACTTGTCCTTGTCTGTTTCCCCAATTGACATTCCTTGCAATTAGTATTAGCACCTACTTCACAAGCTTGGGTAAATCTCTCACATCTTGCACTGAACTTATATTTACCAAGTTGTCAAAATTGATATGACACATCCTTCTATGCCACAACTAACTCTCATATGTCTAAGCCAACAAACAAAAATCATCATTTCCTCTCAAATGATAAACATTACCTTTAGTCTTCTTACCAGTAGCAATCACTGTTCTGGAGTTTTCCATGATCTTGTATCCATTATCCTTGAATCTTAGATCATATCCTTTGTCACACATATGACCAACACTTAAAAGATTATGCTTTAAACCATTCACATATAGAACATCATCTGTATTGTGCTTTCCATCAAAAGAAATAGATCCTCTTCCACAAATCTTACTAGTTGCATTATCTCCAAACCTAACCAGTCCTCCATCATACTTTTCCAAACCCACAAACTTAGTTTTATCACCAGTCATGTGATGTGAACATCCACTGTCAAAAATCCATTCATCCTTATCTTTCTCAACCTGGCAGACAGACAGAGTACACTCTTCCATTGGTTTTTCTTCCTTCATGCAACTAGCAGAATTAGTAGACACATGTTCTTCCTTGATAGCAATAAACAAGCATTCATTTGCACTAGTATCATCAAACTCATCATCATCTCTAACATAATAGCATTTCTTTATGATCCTAGGTCTACTTTCAAACTTCTTCTTGACTTTCTCAATTCTCTCTAGACATCTAGATGCATAGTGACCAATCTTACCACATGTAAAGCATTTGAATTGTAATTTGCCTTTGAACTTATCGGTACCCCTTTGCATTCTATCCCCAAACATGGCTTCAATCTCATCAAGGTCATCATCTAGTTCCATAGCATACTTCTTAGATCTTGATGTCTTCTCTGAAGTGCTAGCTTTGAAAGAAGTCTCAGTCTTTGGCATAGCATCACCAAACTCTCTCATCTCAAAAGAAGTAAACATTCCAAGCAACTGATCCTTTGTAATCTTGTTCAGACTCATAAGTTCTTCAATTACAAACACCTTGTGACTGTAGGATTTAGGCAATGACCTAAGAATCTTCAACATGACCTCATTCTCATTAATAGTTCCTCCAAGACCTTTGATTCCATTGACAATTTCATCAACCTTTTACATGTAGATTGTTATGTTCTCATAATCACTCATCTTCAGAGCTTCATACCTCACCTTCAGGTTCTATAGTTTGGCACTTTTTACATAGTCATCTCCTTCATATAAAATTTTCAACTTATCCCAGATCTCATGAGCAGTTTCTAGATCCATGACTTTCACCAACTCGGTGTTAGATAAAGCATTTAATAGAGCATCTCTAGCCTTTGCATTAACTCATATTATTTTACTTCATCATCAAATGATGGAAAATTTTGAGGAATAATATACTTTGTATCTGCCATCTTCCAAACACTATAACCAAGAGAAATGAGATGACCTTTCATCTATACCTTCCAAAGAGCATAGTCTGTTCCATCAAATTGTAGAGACTCCTTGTGCACCATCCCAAATCCACCTCAATCTTTTAGGCTTACTTTCGAGGAACCCTCGCTCTAATACCAATTGTTGAAATGAACAAGACAACTGAGAGGGGGGTACTGAATCAATTGTAACCAAAACTTAACTCCTTATCAAGATCAACACATCAATCACTTAATCACTGTTATTATGATTTAATCATGAAAGCATGAAATTGGAAACTTAAGCACATTCACATATGAGACACTAGATTTTTACATGGAAAATGAGGGAAAAACCATGGTGAGTGTTAGCTCACAATATAAATGATATATCAAAATTTACAAGGCTCACTGCCCAGAATGCTCACTACAAAAGAAGGGGCTCACAGCCAAAAGATGGGGCTCACTGCCAAAAGTTGGTGAACTATGATAGTAGCATCTACACCATGCCAAGGTTCAATTCCATTGAAGCACACTGATTCTTCTACTTTTCTACCTTCTTCACACAAACCCAGTTATCTTCACATCATCACAACATCATCCCTTATTAATGACTTCATTACATGTATTTATACAATTTATCAACCTTGGAATGTACATCAAGGTCAGTATTACAATCATCAACCATTGGAACATTCTGCAAGGTCGGCATACATACATACATACATTAGAATAGGTCTGGACCTAAACAAATTTATGAAGGAAAATACTGAATGTGAACCACACCATGCCTTAGTTGGGACTCAAATGCAATCTCCCATGTAACAACATGCTTCCACATTCTCCAAGGCATAACCGCAAGTAGTGAAAACAACCAGGCCATCCAAAATGAGTGGTAACACTAAGACCTTTAGGAACGCGCTTCAACCACAATCCAAATTATACTTTGCAGACCAATCAAAAAGTAGGAACATGATCTAGAGACATCCAAAAGCATGTTACAATCACCAAGAACTTCTGCATAACTTCCAAATAGTCTATCCAAAATATTCTTCAAACCAGACCATTTAAACATTACTGTCAACCACTGTCATAAAGAAAAGATCACTTGTGGACCACCAAATCACGAACCATTACAACTGAAGACACATACCATCATCCCAAAATTACTTCCTGAACTGTAGACTATAACATTTAAATGTAGAGAAATGCGGAGCACAATACATTCTCCCTGTCACCATTAATACTTAGAAAAACAATTTTTACTCTGGTGAACAGAACTCACTAAAATCTTCACACTGGAGGCTCAAACTTGAAACATAGCAACTACAGACATCCCTTAACATAACTTCCAAATGGTAGACAAAGCTATTCAATCTATAGGATATGTAGAGAAAAACACTGCATTGTTCTTCTCAAACACTTGCTCAAACTTATCCAAATAACTTCCATAAATGTTGTCCTTAGGTGTTGACATCAATGAGAACACTTATTGCTCATACATGCAACAAGAAAGCCCATTGGATGAAGTTTCATTGAAGGAATGTGTCTCTCCTTTTAAGGCCTCCCTAGTTCCTATAAGAGGCGGTAAGGAAACTTCTAAAAAGAATGTTTTTCTTGGTCCACTCTTTAGGAAAATAAGAAGAAAGAAGATGGAAGATTATGATCAAGATCATAACAACAATCAAAGACCAAACTAGAAGGAGCTAGGGGAGAGCCTAAAACAAAAGAGGAGGTGGTGGATGGAATTCAAAGCACCCTTGAAGCAATATGTGCTAAGGGTACGCATTGAGGATTAAAATATGAAAGCCCTCTCTTAGAACATTAAACAGATAAATAACCCTCATAAACAAGACCTTCTAGTGAATTTAGCAAGAAAAAATAAACCTAACATTTTCCTTGTGCAAGGAACTAAGATGCATGTTGAGCATCTATTAAAGATTAAGAATATATTTTTAAGGAGTGTGGATGTGAAGGCATGGATGTTACAAGATCTTTAGGTAGGATAGTAGTTTTGTGGAACCCATATGTAGTGGATGGATCTCTTTATTTGTGGATTCTAATCAACTTCTTGTCTTATTCTATCATAAGAAGGATAAGTCCTTTAAGATTATCTCCAACATCTATGCTCCTAATTCAAGGGTTTCTAGAAGAAACCTCTAGTTTCATCTAGTGGCCTTTCAAAGATTACATATAAATCCTAACTAGTTTGTCATAGGGGATTTTAACTCTCCTCCAATAGAAAATAAAAAGAAAGGTGGTTCCTTAGTCTCTCATAAAATCTAGGAAGACTTAGCATACTTTATTAACAAAAGCACTTTAATGGACTTGGAATTAAAAGGCATAGACTTCACATGGTCCAATTGAAGATCTATAGTTTCTTTGATTTATGTGAGATTATACCAAGCCCTTGTCTCCCCTAAATGGTTAAACTTGTATTTTTGTTCTTTATCTACTTTAAAGAGAAAAGGTTTCTCATTTTAGTTTGAAAAGATGTGGACCCAACACTCCCAACTCATTGAAAGGAGCTCTGAATGGTGAAAATCAAGGTTGTAAGGATCGATGATGTTTCAAATTGTAAATAAGTATATATATATATATATATATATATATATATATATATATATATATATATATATATATGTATGTATATATATATATATGTATGTATGTATGTATATATATATGTATATATGTATATGTATATGTATATACATACATACATACATATATATATATATACATACATATATATATATATATATATATATATATATATATATATATATATATATATATATATAACTAGTAGAAATATGGCAAATAAATGACCAGGTGACTGAAACTTTTAGTCACGTGACCAAACTTTTAATCACATGACTAAAATGTTTTACAACATAGTTATAAATGACTAAATAAATGACCAAATAAATGACTAATTTAGTCATGGGGCAACAAAACACAACTACAAATAAAATTGACTACTTAAAGGACTAAATAAATTCATCTATTCTTTTTTCTTTCACTTTGGTTTTGGAGGGAATCAATGGAGGGATTGTGCGTTTATGAATTGTGAACAAAAGTGAAACCTGTGAAGAAGTGAAGATTGTGCGTTTAGCATGAGAAGACCATTCATGGCTCCTGAGAATAAGGTATGTAGAGTAGTCAAACAGGAGAAAATTATTCATGGCTGCCAAGAATAGGGTATTAGTAGTCGAACAAGAGAAGATTGTTCATGGCTACCAAGAATAGGGTATGAGTAGTCAAACAAGAGAAGATTGTTCATGGCCATAGTTCTTTGAGTTTAGAAATAGTTTTGAGATCATTGTGTGAATGAAGAAAGGAGGGAATGTTGGGATTTCCAACTATAGATGATAGATATCAAATGACAAGATAGATGACAGATAACAAATGGTTTTATGAAGCAGAGGTAGGGTTTTCCACGTACCTCTATTCTTCTCTTAGCCTGCTCTAAAGTTTTGTATCTTTGAAAGCTTGGTGCTCTATCATTAGTGACTGTTCTATCTCTTTCAATGGTTGTATGAAGACATCTCATGGTTCTTTATTGATAAAGTTCTACTTTTTCCATTTATGATTTATACTTTGAATACCTTGGCATGAAGGAATTTGATGGTCTTCAACTCATGACTTAGGCAGTGCCCCTGTGTGTGTGATTCAACTTTTGAAAGATGATTGTATTTTCAAAATGACTATCACAAACTAGAGAATGAAAGCTTGTTGTTGAGAATGCAAGACTATTCCATGATTTGTTGCATTCCTTAAATATGCTCTTCATTGTCTTTACTGTCTCTTACCGCTATCTTGACAATAACCTTTATAATGAAAGCCTTGTTCATTGCTTCATACATGAACTGATCTTTGTTGTCCTATTACGAACTTGCCTAAAAATTCCTTACTACAAAGATATCATTGATGATGACTGTCCTTTGTATGTAAAAATCTATCACAATCACATTCTCTTTGTCCATCTACTGCTATGACTATCATATAGCTTATTAGCTTAATTTTGATAAACTTGAAGATTCTATTCATAGACTTTTCACTGTAAAAAATCCTCTCTGTTACTTTTGTTATTGATATATGACATAGTTTTCACATAATTCACATTTGGATACAAAAAGAATGTCAATATTCCACTATCTTTTCTCTATTGTTGTAGCCCACTTTGGTGACTGTGGTTAGGGCATCTCTTTGAATGGATAGTGATCTCCTCTTTTCTTCTATGGTGTTGTACAATACTCTTTTTGATGACTGATTTCACTGTCAGTTTGATGACATGACTGTCATCACTTTCAAAGGCACTTGTGTCACTATTTTAGCATCTATATAATGACTATCTTTGCCTGATAAAATCTTCAAGTATCAATTAACTAATTAGGTAAGGGTTTGTATTTTGAGAAAAGTGTTTGGCTTCATGGATTTTATATTTTCATCTTTTCAATGCCACTATAAACTATAATATATGCCCCCTCCTTTGCAATAAAAGGCATGACTATATTCTCTATGCTATTTTTCCTATTGTCATGATTGTCATTTGAAATGGTTGACATCTTGAGTCCTTTATTTGGTGACTTTGCATATGATTTTGGCAAGTGATTTGTTGCTATGAATACTTCATCACAATAGTTATTTAATTGTGGTTTTAAAGTGTAATATTGATAAATTGTTTAGTATTTCTTCTAAATGCTATTTATCTATTGGTTTACATAGCTTGTCTATATTTTTAAGTTAGATAACTTGTAAAATGTATAATTGTTGGCATGGGAATGAAATTGAATTGCTGTTGATGCTTGTTATTCTCATGAACACTTATTGAAGCACTTACTCTATCTAATACATGCACATGAAAAAATGTTTTAGGTGCATATAAGTGTAGCAGCTACTTGCATGGGTGATAAAGCTTGTTTGGAGAGGACTTGGAGACTTTTGAGAAGGCGGGCAAGGAATTCAAGGTTTGTTGTCACAAATTTGAAGTTGACAATGCCCTCTATAGTAAAGTCAAATTTGGGGATGCACTCTATAGCAAATTCAAAGGTAATTTAAAACCCTCATTGCCAAAAGTGAACTAATATTTTCATTATATTTGGGGAAGCTGCTTGTGGGCACCCCCCAGGAGATATTTTCATGATTGAAGCTTTAAAACTCAAAACAAGATGTTATCTTTAGTATTTTGAAGTTGATCCTTAACTGATCCTTGAACTCAAATAAAACCACACCTCTACTTTGCATGATCTCCCTACATGATGACTAGCCCAAACTGAAGGAAATGTTATCCTAGCTTGACAATATGCATGATTGAAGGTTACCTTTTAAGATTTTATATTTAAAGGCCTTCTAGGTGTACGATAGCTTATTATACTAAATTAATACTGGAATGCACAATATTATAGATGGATCAGCATCAAAGGTTGACTATAGATCAATATCATGCATATGATGAGAGAGTAGCCAAAGAGAGGGAAATGAAAAAAATCCATGTCCATGTAATGACTCTCTTGGTGGAAGGGTGAGAAAAAGAAATGTGATTTATTGACATATGATAAGATATGTACATACTGGTATAAGCCCTTGGGCTTACAATTATTATGAAGATATGATAGAATTGCAGATTATGAGAGATGAAGAGGCAACAAACATAGATGAAGTGGCACCGAACATAGATGAAGAGGTAGAAATGTTAGACAAAGGGTTTGAAGTTGAAAGAATGTTGAATGAGAGTCTAAATGATGATTGGGCCAAGTCAATTGAGGATGCTTTAAAGCGTGTGTATGCTAATTGCAAGTTAAGTCATTTGACAACAATCCTTCAAATTCTTAACTTGCAAATGGTGCATGGTTGGACAAATGAGAGTGTAGATCATTTATTAGCATTATTAAGTTCATTGTTACTATCTAACTTCACATTACCAACAAAATGAAGTCAATGTAAAAAGCATATTAGTAAGCTTAGCTTGGGGTATGAAAACATCCACACGTCTTAATGGTTGTGTATTATTTCACAAAAATCTTGCAAGTGAGAGTGAATGTCTGAAATGTCATGAAGCAAGGTATAGACAAGGGTTAAAATTAGTTGTGGTTCCTAGAAACATTCTTTGTCACTTTCTGATAATCCCATGATTACTTTAAATGTATAGGTGCAGAGACATTGTTGAACTTATGCAGTTGCATGCCCAAAATAAGATCATTAATGGAAAACAATGACATGTGCCTGATTCTAAGATGTGGATGGAATTTGATAACAGATGCCCTGATTTTTCTCAAGATCCTCATAAGATTAGGTTGGGTTTGGCTGTAGATGGGGTGAACCCATTCTCATATCAAAGTACTAAATGGCCAACTTGGCCAGTGTTTTTGATAAATTATAACTTGTCTCCATGGTTAGCAACTAAGCCATTTTTCTTAATTCTATCATTGATTATACCAGGAAAGAAAAGTGTGACTTCAAATACAATAGATGCCTATCTAGAGCCATTATATGATGAGCTAATGGAATTGTGGAAAGGAATTGAAGCAATTCAATCTTTAAGTGATGGTCATTCAATCAAATTCACTTTAAGAGCTTTTGGTTACGATTCATGATTTTCCTACATATGGTACATTGTCTGGTCTCACTATTCATGGATACCATGGCTGTCTTGCTTGCAACTTTAAGGATTTTGTGAGGCACTCAAGAAGTTTGCATAAGTGTATTTATTGTGGACATCATGCTTACCTTAAAATGGGTCATCCATATCGTTGACAAAAAATACATTTCAATGGTCAAGAAGAGAATCGTGAAGCACCTTTGCTAATAATGTGTGATTACATTATTGAGAATGGACAAAAAAGAATTCCATTTATTGAAAATGCTGGGATTGTTGGTAGTAGACATGATCCATGTAATGAAAGTGGCGTAAAACGATTGTGCATATTCTATAAGTTGCCATACTTTAAGGATAGAGCCATTAGGCATACTATTGACTTTATGCATATTGAGAAAAACTATACCCTATGCTTTTATAGAAATTCTTTTTGGTGCTTTTGATACTATTTCATCACGTGAAGACTTTCAAGAATAAAATATTCATCGAAATCTTTGGGTTGAAAAATATGATGACGCAAAATATAGAAAACCCAGTGCTCCTTATGTCTGGTCAAAGGAACAACGTGCATAATTATTATAGTTGATGTCTCAGACTCACTTTCCCACTAGATATGTAAGTAGTACTATCAGAATCCAAACTAACATTAATATCTTAAGAGGCCTAAAGACCCATGACTATCATGTTATAATCAAAAATATTTTACCTATTGTGGTAAATATATCAAGTTTGGAAAAGTGGCCAAGATTGGCAATTATAAGGTTGGGCCTAATATTAAAGAGAATGAGTTCACATGTATTAGATCCTTTGAACTTTGATAGTTTGAGGGAGGAGTTTGTTGAAGTCCTTTGTCTATTGGAACGAGAATTTCCAGCAACAATCTTTAACATTTCTATGCATCTTTTGATACATCTAGAATATGAACTAGAGCATTGTGGTCCAGTAAGAACGAGATGGATGTATCCTATAGAACTATATATGAAGGTTTTGAAAAAAAATGTTCGTACTAGGGCAAAACCAAAAGGCAGCATGTTTGAGGGATATTCAATGCAAGAGGCCATTGGATTTTCCACAGAATATATGAAGGATTTTAAAAATGTCAATCTATGTGTATGGGATGATGATGTAGATGAGAGAGTTGCAGGTGAAGTATTAGAAGTCAATGGATGTTGCTTCAAGCTATCACATCAAGAAAGAAGTGCGATACATGCCTCTATTCTTCAAAACACATCTTCATTCAATAAGTGGCATAGGTTAAAAAAATTTACACAATTATTTATTTACACATCTATATTATTAATCTTACTCAATTGCATTTACACATTTATATTATTAATCTTACTATTTGCAAATTAATATTCTATGTAGAAAATATGAAGAAGAGAATCAAAGTTGGATGCAACATCAGCCTCAAAAGTGCAAACATCATGATTTGGTTGGAGGTGATTCCTTTCCAAAATTTGAAGAATGGATTGCTAATGCAGTTAGTGATGCAAAAGAAGAAGGTCAAGATATAACAATGCAGCAAAGTGAGCTTTCACAACCTCCACATTTATGGGCTATGTGTTTTAGTGGAATGTGGGCCTATGGTAGCCATTTAAGAGTGGAGGAAAAAGACAAAGGAAAGTCAAATTGTGATTGTGTTGTAAGTGCTAAATTTCTTCATGAAACTAAGAAGAAATTCTATGCTGGATTCATCCAAGAAATTATTCAAGTAGATTTTGGTGAAAATAGTCTTATATTATTAAAATTTAAGTGGATCTAACCATCCGTAGTACATGTTGATGAGTATGCATTTGTACGTGCAAATACAGGACAATTTTTATCAGAGAGGGATGAGTCCTATGTTTTCCCTTTTCAAATTAATCAATCATTTATAACTGATGATGTAAGAAGCCCAGGATGGTCGTATGTCATTCAAAAAAAGTCTAATTCAAAATGAAAATTCATGGAAGATGTTGATATAATCCCTGATAGGTAATATGTTAATTTACAAGAAACATTCGAAGTAGTGGATGAAGATGATGATGGAGTGTTTGGAGAAGATATTTTGATTACCAATGAAGAGATTGGGAGAGAGAATGTATTGCATGACATAGATGAGGATGAGGAAGAAAATCAAGCAAATGTAGACATGAGCGATCAAGATTCTGATCTTACTGGCAATGCAGATGATTACTGAAGGCATCAAGAAAACAATGATCTTGTAAAATGTAGTAAAGAAACAACAAGATAAGAAAGGGCATTAGTGTACAAGAATTTCTTCCACTTTGGGTTTTTTAGGGTAATATCTTGTGTTGAGCTCTACTTTTTGTTGTTTTTCTAGTTCTTGTCTTGTTACACATCATGCATATAACTAACTATATCTATTCCAAAAATAAATTACTCATTTTTAAAGCACATATTGATTGTTTTTGTTTACTTACATTTGTGTGTTTAGAATTTCTGCAAAATTATATAAACTATAGAAATAATGAGGATTTTATAAGTAGAAATAATGAGGATTATATAAGTAAAAATAATAATGATTCACACTATCAGAAAGGCAATTAGTTTCATCTCAAATAGAAGGATAAACATATAGACTTTCGTTTGTATTTCAATCTATGTGTCACATTTACTTACTGAATTTTTACTCCTCCATATAATGCATCTTATATGCTATTATCCTATGTCACGTCACTTGTCATAGACCATCTCCTCTAATTTCTAAGAATGCATCTTATATTCTCTATGAATGTATTTCATATGGGGATTGTCCTTATATAGTGTATCATTCAAATGGAAATGAAATCCTTATATACTATGACTGCATTTGTTTATATGCTTTAGTTGACTGAAAATAATGGCTTAGTTTATATTGCACTCTTGTTCTACTGATTCAAGTTGCTGATTTATATATTATTATTTATTTGGACTTCAGGAAATGAGGAAAAAGACTATGAGGCACAATTTAGATGATAGTGATCATGTTGCTGAAGTTCCACTGACAGATTATGAGCACTTTTATAAAGAACGTGTGGCAAAAAATAGTGAATATTTATCACATCTTGGTTTGACAAACAGGTAAGTTGTAAATCCACTAAGTAGTATATTATTTGTTTAATTGTGTTTATGAAATTTTATAGGAAAGAGGTTTATGTATATAAGACATAATATGACATTTTTTTGTTTTATAGGAAAGAAAAAGAGTGCAAAGAAAATGCATAGAGAAAACAAAAGGAAAGTAAAGATACAGTGCTGCCAACTCATAGAAGCGAACACATTTGGGATTCAAGTACGAATACAGTTGGTGAAAAGAATAGTTGTGATGATGTGCAAACTGATATAACTATTGGCAAGAGACACTGTGTGGCTTCATTGGTGTTGTCATTGATGGCAACAAAGACCACTCCACACATTCGCAGGACATGGTGTATCTTTATCGGAAGTCAGATTGAAGAATACTTTGGTCTGGTAAGCAAGAACAGAGCATGCAGCAAGGTCTGACAGTCAGGTCCGGATCTCTTATAAGAAGTATCTTTGTATAGTACAAACTTGGGGAAGTCAAGAGGAATACCTTGACTAATAGATTACAGGGATTGAGCCTCCGGTGACGAAAGAGTGAAGAGATATAAGCATCTAAGTATTGGGGTCTGGTTTGGCAGATTAGACAGAGGAAGAACTAATCAACAAACCATCAAAATTATTCCGGATGAGATATTGATGGTGATCAAGGTTCTTAAGGTATCATTCATGATTGGCTAACATGTTAGATGACTTCTATAAGTATCTCCTTGATTCACATCACTTGGTAAGCAAGGATTCAGCTGACAGACTAGAGTTTGGGAAAATATTGACTATTTCGGATGCCAACTAGAAAGAGGATGAAATCCTTTGTGTGGATATATATGCTAGATAGATTTGGATGTGAAGGTGTGTGTGGTGAGTAGCAGTGTGTGAATAAAAGGCAGAAGTGTAGTGTGGAAGCAGTAAGGCAGGTCTGATATGTGACAGGATAGAAGCACCAAGAAGAGGAAGAATGAAGTGCAGCAGATCAGTATATTGAGCCTATCCAAAACTAAACCTCAGCATATGTGGATGCTTCTCATCAATTCAAGTGTCTAGTTTCCTTGTATAAACTATTGTAGGCAATGAGCCTCTTGTGAGCAGTGTGCTCAGGTAGCGAGCCCTAATTGGCAAGTGCCATTTTGTACTATCTTATTCTTCTAACAAAGAATACAAGCTTGGGTTAATCACCCTATGGTTTTTTCCCTTAATAAGGTTTTCCACGTCAAAATCATTGTGTCATGTGTATTGATGTTATTTCCATTTCATGATTATGTTTTCCTATATGATTTAATACTGCATTAATTGTTAAGGAAGATCAAAAAGTAGAAATAATTAAGATAACTGATTCACCCCCCCTCTCAGTTATCAACAATTGGTATCAGAGCTAATTTGCTCCAAACAGAGTCTAACAACTTTAGGAAGATCTGGGAATTCAAGGATGTGTATGGTATGAGGGAACAACTTTAGTCTACCCTAGATGATCTTGAGCAATCTAACTTTGAAGTCAATGCATTGAAGGAAAGACTCAAACAAGCTAATGATTTCATAAATGAACTAAAAGGGAAATTGAGTATCTCTATGAAAAAGAGAAAGGATCTACTTCAGTAATTGGCAAGTCAGGGTGAAGACAATGATAGAAATGAAGATCTGAAGGAGAAAACCAAGTTATGTGAAAAGTTATCAAAAGAGGTCATTATGGTAAGACATGAAATAGAATCAGGAGTTATGAAATTTACCCAAGAAATTGAAGAGAAAAGAAAAACTAAAGATGATCTAAGACAATCTCTCAAAGAGAAATCAGAAGACTGCCACAAAATGGATAGAATAATTAGGCATCTAGAATCTGATCTTGAAGATGCTAGAGATAATGAAGAAAAACTTGAGGATCAAATAGACACTCCTAAAAAGGATCTTCAAACAACAGATGAATACAAAGATAAATTCAAGATAAGCTCTGCTCAACTTGAAGTTCTTCTTGAAAGTCAAAAGAGAGTAGATGACAAGCGTGGCTTGGGATATGAGAAAGGTGAAAGCTCTGGATTCAGTCAGAAGAATTTTGGATCAGGAAATCTAAGTAACAGGCCTAGAAGACCTCCGATAAGGCAACCTAATGCTCAAAGATATCCATCCTTCAATGGATACTGCCACAACTGCAATAACTTTGGTCATAAAGCTAATTAGTGTAGAAAGAGAATAAATGAGACTAATACATCCTTCTCCAGATAGTGTTTCAACTGCAAAAGGTATGGTCACAAATCTCATGAATGCAGAAATATGCAAATGAACAATTCATTCAATGGTAGATGCTTTGCATGCAATAGAATGGGACATATGGCTAATTAATGTAGATCAAGAGGATATCATTCAAATATGCAAAGAAATGTTGTTTGCCACAATTACAATAGATCTGGTCATATTGCCAAATTCTATAGAAGCAAGAATCAGGACAAAAGGGGTCTAGTGCATCATAATCAGAATCAAGACAAAGGAAAAGGAAAAGTGAATGTGGATGAAGTTAAAAGTGAGATGAACAAGATTGGGTGAAGAGAAGTACAAAGAATGAAGGGGATGGATCTGCACCAGAATCTGGTGTTGAAATTCCTTCTAGAAATTAAAAGGTAAGCTCTAGCTCAGGGGGAGACACAAGGAAAAACATTTTCCCTCAGCCAGTTAATTGGTGCCAGAATTGGTACAAGGAAAGTTGCGGATTAAAGGGTTCACAAAGGAACGTCTAAATAAGCTCTAGTAAAGAGATGAAAGATCCACAAGAAAGTTTGAAGAATCTAATCTTCCAAGATAGATCTGGTTTGACTATCATCCGGTAAAAGCAGGATTCTCACAGTTAGATTCAGCTTGATTCAAAACTAAGGAATCTTGATCTGCAAAGAGATTAAATGATTGAGGAAAGAAATATAGATTGTCAATAATCACCAAGTATAATTCGAAGCATATCTCAGTGATCCGGAAAAAGATCTTTCTCAGAACAAGGAGAACAAGGCAACTGAAATGACTTGAGTTGCACATTTATTGCAATATGAAATTAGGGTTTTCCCATAAATAAAAGGGTTCATTCATTTGTCATTTGCACATTTGCATTTGAGAAGAAGAGAAAAGGAGCTCTGCAACAAATTGTTTCAAATTCTTAAAGATCAACCATTGAAGTCGATTCATCCAGTGAAATCTACAAACACCGGTACTAATCTACCTACTCATGACACACCTGATGTGGCTAAGGATGATGAAGTTCTGGTTAATGAAAGTCATGAACAGAGATCACTTGCATCCAATGTGCCTGCTACAACTTTTAATGGAAATAGTGGATCAACCAAAAATATTTCTAGTGGTTTAATAGAAGATGTGCCTACTTTTTTCAAAAGAAACAGATTGAGTCAAGATTTATACAGATCTATAGATAGGAATGCAAAACAAAGAAGATTAGAAGGAAAGAGGCCATTCTCGGTTGATGTATCGAGAGATGGTGAGCCCATTAAGAAAAATTTTGCAAGGTGGGCCTCTAAGTTGGGTGTGAGAGTAGGACCCATTTGGATATTTGCAAATCAAATTTTGTAGAGCAAGATCCACGAAGTGTGGAAAATGTTATACAAAAAATGGAAAATGCTTTTGAGAGTATTGGTGGACAAATCTCTAGAAGATATTACAAGCAAAAGATGAGACTTTTGATGAAAAATTATAGATACAATTGTAGAAAAACAATCTTGGAGGGAAAAGAGAGGTTAGAATCCCCTCTATCTCCTAGACAATGTGAGGCATTGAAAGAAAATATGTATTCTAAAGAATATTAGACAAAGAGTTATAAAGGAAAGAGGGCAAGAGATAATGTGGCAGCTGGTTATACATTTGGCCAAGGCAGGTTGCAGGCCAAAATGGACAAACATGGAGTAAGAGTAGAGCTTTTTGGTTCAATTTATGTTGGTTATTTATTTCAATTTTTTATTGAACTGACTATATGTTGATATTGACATTGTATTTTAGGTGGAAAATAGTAATAGAGAAGCGGGCATGGAAGATATGCTTGATTATATGGCAGCACTAGATCCTAGTAAATCTAATGGTAGTATGAAGTGGAAATCTAGTTGGTCAATAGAGATTTCAGAGCCATCTATTAGACACCCAATAAGAGCCGCTACAGATCATGTCAATTCAAAGGAAGGGTACCAACATATAATGAGTTGCTTACACAGACTCACTGAGAAATTGTCACAGTTGGCTTCCTTCGTTAAGCCTATAGTTTCTGCATGGAATGAGAATAATATTATGGATGTAGATGAGGTAAGAGGCTCTATTACACTATCCTTTCATTTTGTGTGCTTGTTATTGGGTAAACTTGTACCATGTTTTTGTTATACTTCCTTGTGATTGTATTTTTTGGATACTTCAATAGTTATCATAGCTCTTGGATGTTGTAAACAAAGAATGAACCTACCCTCAATGTGCAATACTACAATTCTAGCCATTATAACCTTAGCATTGATGCTTTACATAAATGGGTTATCACGATTTATCTCACTATTCTACTTACACAACCAAAAGAAACATGCAATACTACAATTTACCAGGTTCTACTTCAAATCATTTTTCTTTAGTATTCACTTCATTATTGTTGTCCTTGTCATGTTTATGGCATGCTCCTATGCTGCATTATGACATTTAACTCTATCATTCTAGATAGTCACTTTGAGTATGTCTTAGTAAAGCTCTTAATCACTGATCCTAAAGTCAAGGATGTCATATATGCTTTGTTTCTATCATTCCAAGGGTTCTTGGTCATTGTCTAATGGTTTTGATAGTGCCTTTATCTCTTCTCTTTGTTTGGTGAAACCCTACTAGCTGTTGAATCTCTTTATCTTCTCCTATACCTTCCATGCTATGGACTATCCTAAGACAGAGATATAGACTGCCATCTTACAACTTTTATTATCTTCCTTATCATATGAAGGACTTGGATTGTGCCTTCTTGTTGAAAATCTTATGCTCATGACTATAAGAATCATCCTATAAACTAGAATCTATTGCTTACAATAAAGGAAGAATCTCAAAACATACATTGACTTAGTCATTTAAGAGTGGAAGAAAAATGTTATTTTGAACAAAAAATTATAGTTTTTGCATTCTTTACTTGACTTATATTAATTTTTGCATGATGATTAAACCACATGCAGAGAAATTACATGAGAGCAGAATGAAAAGAAAAAGGCCCTATCAATAGAGCTCTCTACAAAGCTGCACAACTTGAGGACAATGATGATAGTGATTATATTGAATGTCTTAATGAAAATCTGCATGATATTCAGAGTAGTAGTAACTTGGTGTTGGAATTGACATGAGTGCTATTTGTTGTTTTTATGCCTTTCATGGTATTCATTCTTGTTTTAACACACACATGCAAGTAAGTACTATTCCAGTAAGTTGTTTTAATTCTATTTGAAGGAAAACCCACCAGTATGATTTACTTTAAAGGATTTAACTCTAGAGAGAGACCAATAAATGTAAGTCACCTAAAGGGAATTACATCAACTTCTAATAGAAACCAATTAAAAGCATCCACACAATGACAACAAATGTGCTATGATAAATCTATTGATTTGAATAATTAGAAATAGCCAATATGGAGACAATCAAACAACTTATGAACTTGAATATTAATAGAAAATCAGAACACCATACATATCCACAAACTTAACCATCCTTGCCCATTATAATATTAAATTATCATAGAAGTGTAATGTCTTGAATCTGAAATATGATTGGATAGATAATATTGGAATATATAAATTGTCTTGCATAAAGATGATGATTGTCTAGGCCTTGGTTTCCCTTATAATTATGGGAAGCAACAAGCTTTAGGCCTCTTGTAAGTAAACATGTTTAATAAAGAGAAATTAATGGCATAAGCAAGTTAACCAAGATCTAAATATGTTAATCATCATAGAGCACCCGTGACCTCAGGCTTGGAAAGGTACTCATCTCCATGTTGCAGTACCTATTAACTATGTTTTGCCCCTGTCTATTATTGCAAAAAGGTGTCAAAATTTTGTCCTTGTTCTCCATGTTGGTGCCATCAAAATTGGTCATTGCTCCTTCTGCACCTGAACCTGTAGCTGCACATCAACCTTTCAAGTATATCTGCTCCCACATATTGAATGTAAGGTCACTGGGCCATTTGAATTCTTGAATTCGGAGAAGATTGGTCTGATGGTCCTTCCATCTTTTATCCAACATAGCCTTAACATCAATTACAAATTTTCCATATCCTACATCTAAGGCTATGACCCTCTCCAAAATCATGTTAAATCTCAAAGTATCTATATCCCACTCCTTTTTCAAGAATTGCATAACCACAAACACTATTCTAAATTTTGCCTTCCAAGTATCAAGGCCTTTAACTTGTTTGTTTTCCTCTATCAGAATAGGGGGGATAAATTGATGCTTGAAAGTAGAAAAAGATTCAAGTCTGGCCTGCATCCTTTTGTCTTCATTGCTAGCATATTGATTCTCTTCAATGATCATAGTCACCATCAGTGCTGTGGGCTTCAATTCACCAGGAGCATCAAGATTTCGTTGAAGTATACTACAAAGCAGACCTAAATTGTGCAAGGAAGGCTGTCATTTCTCGTACAGTGGCTCCAAAATAGAAAAGTTTGCTTGCAATTATTTAATGGCCTGAGGTAACATGGAGTAGCAATCATGCACATCCCCAAGTTTATCCACAAGTAGCTTTATCCTGTATTCTAGAATTTTCTCAAAGATTTCAAGGACCTTGATCCTTGTCTCATTTTTTGTTTCCTCATTTTGCTTCTTGAGGTCCTCAACTTCTTTTTCAAATTGAGATCTCAAAGAATTAAACTCTTGCATTGTCACTGTGACATCACTAGTTGTTGGTGGCACATGAGGTTGATATGGAACTATTGATAGACTCTGGGAAGAACCCACATCTTGCAGTTGCTTTTTCAATTGCCTATTTTCAATGAACAACCTATTCACTTCATCATTCATGTCTTGTTGTGTTTTCTCATAATCCTACAATTTTTTTTTCAACCTTTTTACAAATGCATGGGTGAACATGGTAGAATGGACTGTAAGAGCAGAGGCCTCAATTCCTGAAGTATCTCGTAAGGTTTTCACCACAACAGATCCCCCCATTTCCTGAACAACATCTAGCAACCTTGGTTTACTAGTGTTCTTCTGTTTTGTCCATATGGTAAGAGTCTCTGTCTTTGGGTTGAAACCACATCCACTCATTCCCTCCTCATAATCAAATTCATAAACAAGATTAGGGTCATCTTGACTCCTAACTTGGTCAAGCAAGAATACCTTTTTCAATTCAAGACCTGGGATGATCAACATGTTACTCTTCAAGATCATTAGTCTTGCTTCCTCAGGAGTCACATTGATTTCATCAACTTTTAGTTCTTGGATTATTCAAGTGGTTATTTGATCATACTGAGACTCATCAGCATCCATCTTATTGATTTCCACCTTTTCATCATATTCCCTCATCTTCATTTTTAACCAGAAATTTTGAAACTCTAGAGTCTTGATGAAATCATCATCTTGAATAAATCTCAATGATGCCACTACCCTTTCATCTTCTTGTAGCTCTAGATCAATTTGGGTTGTTCTTCCATCCTAGCCTTAGGCTTGTGTACATTAGTTTCTTGACCAACCAATGGTTGATCAACTTCCTCTCCATCATGCAAATGTGTCAAAATATTGGCAACTTCATCAATATCCCCCACACCCTCAAACATCTCATACGGGACCAGAGGAGACATGCCTTTAGTTCTCTACCTTTGATGTGGTGGTGATTCAGTGATTTGTGGTTCTTGAACTAATATGACAATAGGGGCAGGCTCATGAATCTCAATTCCTACAGTTGTCTTCACTGGAAGTGAGGTAGCCTTGGTAGGCTATACTTTAGATTTAGCATAAATACTTTCATAATTTTCAATCATTGTATTAATCCTCCTTAGAGGAACTTTCTCTTCAGCAAAAAAACCTTCAAAAATTGGAGTCTTTTCCTTTTTGTCATTTTCAATTTTCATGAGGATCTCCCATTTCCTCTTCCTATCATACACTTCGTTAAAAGTAACTAGGTTCCTTATCACATCCTCATCATAACAAATTTTATGGGAGATGCCCATCTTAGTCAAGATCACTTGTATCACAAAGTTTATATGACCTTCAGGGTCACAAACTCTTTCAACACCAGATTCTAAAGAGTACTTGGCCTTCAAATAGGCCTGCATCTCCTCAAGATTGTCCGAACCAATTAACCAATCTCTAAAGATAGTGATATTAGGAAAAAAGGTGCCTTTCTTCACCTTTTTGATCACTTCCTTTTCCCTCCACATCATTTTCCACATGAATTCCAAGAATGCAATTATGTCAAAAACAAACTTTGGCAATTTGTGAGGTGGTTAGGGGCAATCATATACCCTGATTATTGTGTTCTCTACTAGGAAGAACCAATCAACATAATTGAAAGTATGACCTTGCTCTAGTTTATGTGCAAGAGGTCTTAGAATTACCCTCATTTCTGGTGACAATCTGGGGATCCCAATACCAAAAGAATTCATTATTCTCACAGAAAATTCATTATGAAATACATTATAGCTACCAGTCTGGAAATGAGAATCCCACATGTAACACCAACATTGAGTAGGTATTCTTTTCCATGTCTTGTCAATCATGTTGATGTGCATTTTACTTGACCATTTACTCCTATTCTAATATAAGATTAGATGGAAAACCAAAGAATAAAACTTGATATTCATGGGTTTCTTATCTTCCATCACACTGATGAATCCATCATGTATTTTTTTTTCAAGATATGAGGCAAAATCATACTCAATGTTCACCTCTAAATTTTGTATCTTCATAGCCATCATCATCAAACTAACTAGCATCCTCTGATTAGCATCAATTCCTAGTACTTGGCACAATGCATAATAGGTCCATTTGAAATAGATTGCAAAATCTTCCACAAGGAATGGTTCAACTGCATTGGAAGGAATATCAACCATCCTGTTGTTTGCACCTCTTCTCATAGATATTGGTAGCTCATCACTTTTGAGTGTTCTTCTAAAACTTTTGTATTCTTGTTCAATGTTTTGTAGGTCAAATTCGATGAGAGCTTGGTTGCTCAACATAAAATTGTCAATTATAGCACTTTTGTTAATTCTCAACAAAGAAGATCCATTTGGGATCCTTACTATTTTAGTAGCTAGGTGATAGTGTAGTGCCAGAGTACAAATCAGTTCCACATCCACAAATACATTTGAAACAATTAGCTTGGCCAAATCAAGCTTCCATGGATTGCCCACTGGTCCCTGACTATCCTTCTTCTGGCAAAAGTACCAAAATAGTTTCCATCCAGAAATGGGAATTAAGGCATCCCTACAACCCTTAGCAACATCCCTAAATACTTTCTTTTGACCTTTTTGTCAATTGAATTGGGTAAAACATCTTGCAAAGATTGTTGCAGTGATTTTTTCTTAGGCGCAAGATCAGGCATATTGGTCTTCATTCTGGATTCAAACTTCTTGGGTGCCATTATACAAACTAGGGTTTCTAAATTCAAGAAAATGCATAGAGAATTGAAACAGAGCAAAGATTCTTTAAACTTTCTTATAGAGAATGTAGAGATGGACTTACTTGAACAATTCGAAGCTTGCTAAGAATAGACTAAACTGGGTGCCTTCTCCGAGCCAATCTGTAATCTCTGAACTAAGCAAATGTCAAGAGATTTCTAGATTTTATTGAGTCACAATGTTTAGCATTCAACCATTATTTTTGGTTCGTGCCATGAAATTATAAAATCTCCATATTCAATTCATTTTAAATATAAGCCCTTGATCAAATTTGATCCAACGATCAAATGAAATGACAAGATCTTTCAAATTTCTCAGTAATCACACACCTGCATTGAGTATGTTTACTCATTTACTATCACTACCACACTACTGTGGAACTTGTTTAAACTGGTCACGGGATGGAGATAAGCTTCAATGCCTTCATTTATTATCATTACTGCACTACCACGGAGCTTGTTTAAACTGGTCACGGGATGGTGATAAGCTTCAATGCCTTCCTTTATTATCATTACTGCACTACCGTGGAGCTTATTTAAACCAGTCACAGGATGGTGATAAGCTTCAATGCCTTCATTTATTATCATTACTGCACTACTGTGGAGCTTGTTTAAACTGGTCATGGGATGGTAATAAGCTTCAATGCCTTCATTTACTATCATTACTGCAGTACCGCAGAGCTTGTTTAAACTGGTCATAGGATGGTGATAAGCTTTAAGGCCTTCATTTAGTATCATTACCGCACTACTGTGGAGCTTGTTTAAACTGGTCATGGGATGGCAATAAGCTTCAATGCCTTCATACCACCAAGCTGTAACCGGTTTAAACAACCTCCGTGGGACCACTGTATACATGGTTGACCGAGCCCTTCCTACTGCCATGTCGCGAACAACTTGTATGTTTCTAGCGACAGTGTGGTATACATGATTCTTGTTGCTCTAGTTCTCGCACTACTGCCAAGACAATGAGGATGACCTATGAGATTGCAGTAACATGGTTGACCAAGCCCTTCCTACCGCCATGCCGCAAACAACTTGTATGTTTCTAGCGACAGTGTGGTATACATGATTCTTGTTGCTCTAGTATCCGCACTACTACCAAGACAATGAGGATGACCTATGAGATTGCAGTAACATGGTTGACCGAGCCCTTCCTACCACCATGCTGCAAACAACTTGTATGTTTCCAGTGAGAGTGCGGTATACATGATTTTTGTTGCTCTAGTTCCCGCACTACCGCCAAGACAATGAGGATGACCTACGAGTTTGCGGTCAACTACAAAAACATAAAAAATGATTAAGAATAACTGCATACTCCTCAAAATGACCATGTTATGTGAGCCTAGGAAATAAATGGCATAAAATTTTGGCATGAATGTCTATTAAGAAATGGTCATATACAAGTGAAAAGATCAAGTAGGATGGAAATGTACAAAATGTTTGAGAGGTCCTAACAGGTGAGACATTAGAATAATTTATTTAGAATAATGGCGGGAATTAACAAAATTTTAGTGTTTTAAAATTTTGTTCCAACATAAGTAATGGTTTTTTTATTATGTAAATAAGGGTAATCCTTACCTATATAATAATTATTATGTATTTCAATATAATGTGTTTTTTTTTTTTTGCAGATATGTATTGACAAACTCCAAGAAGGGGATAAAGTTAGGGTGTTGGATCCGTGTGATGGTGTTACAATGGGAATTGAGCATATTCACTCACTATCTATTACACATGGAGTCAACTTGAAAGGAATAGGAGACGCAAATGTAAATATTTTAAAGGTCACAAGTAACATACAACTTGCTTATGAAGACAAAATAGATGGAGTTGTCCATCTAAAAGAGAAAGAAGGAACCTTCACACGGTGGCCACTAAAATATTTGCAAAAAATGGCATAGTTGATGTTTATCATGTACTTGTTGTTAGACATCTTGGCCCACTGCTTTATGCACTATTTTGAATGTGTTTTTTAGGGATCTTAATTTTCATGGTGTATTTGAAAGAGTTGGAAACTCTTAGAAAACTATGACAAAAACTCTTAGAAAACTATGACATTTTTTATTATATTTATATATATACTCTTAGACAGTTTTCATATGTTATAACTTTATATATATATATATATATATATATATATATATATATATATATATTGCATTATATTTTTTATTGAATATTACCTTTCTTTATCATGATGTTGAATCAATCTTTTAATTCTAGCATGTTGTAGCTTGTTCATATATGTAATTTTTTTAAAAAAGTGCATTGAAAACATTACCTACCTCTAGAATCATCATAGAAACTTCTTCAAAATGCCACGTCTATCTTGGAGTCACCAGGGTTCGTACCTCAATGATTCCACACCATTTCAAGCCCAAAAAATCCCAACCGTGCCCAATTCCATAGGCGATTCAATTCCGAATCTGATTCTGGGACGAATAGTGCTTGGAAATGCCCTGCTCTTCTACCAATTAGGTAACTTAACAAATAATAAATGTTATATCCCAAAACTTGCACTCGAACTCTGGTAAAAGCTTACCATACTATAGCATCATCAAGTCAACCTTGGATATGGAAATTGTTTAAAATAGAAACTAGTTTGTAAATGTTGAATGGTCAGACAATATGAGAAATTACAGGCACTGGGAGTTACCTTTTGAAACATCAAGATAGAGGGTGGATAAAATTGATATATATGGTGTAAAAGTCAAGGGATTGCCTTTTAGTTTCAAGATCCAAGTGACTTTGATCCGGATTTAAAATGTTCCTTACGAGTGGTCCATTGTGGTAACCTACATAGTGGTATGTATTATTGGAAGCATTATGGTGCCATATTATTTAATGGAGTATATGTGGCATTAAAAAAATTGAAATGCTCTTTTATAGTAAAGGAGAATAGGTGGTATTTGTGATCTACTATGCTAGAATACAATAATCTACACCTCAAATTTAGATTACTCAAACCATGTCACATTGATCATATTGTTAAAATAATATAATATATTCCATAGCTTAAGATGTTTTTTTGGTTTTAGGGATCTTATCAACATCACAAGGAATTGAAGGTTGCATAGGAAATCAAGATAACCGCTCAAGTATCAAATTTTAGGTTAATAATTTTATGTATATGAGCATAAATTTATCAAATATATGTGGACAATGAAATTTAACTAAAATTTCTTGATTTCAGGGTCTTGAGCATGCCATAGCGGGAACTTAGTTATATGTTGTTGGACCTGATGATGATTTAGAGGATATTAAGGAAGAAGCAATGCAAGATATCAATAATGTGATGTCTCAAATTGACAAGAGTCGGGAAGGAGTTTATGTTCAAGCTTCAACTCTTGGATCTTTGGAGGCTTTACTTGAGCTCTTGAAGACCCTAGCTGTAAGCATCCCAGTTAGTACAATTGGTATTGGGCCTGTGCATAAAAAAATTGTCATGTGTACGAGTATAATGCTTGAGAAAAAGAAGAAAGAGTATGCTGCAATTTTGGCATTTGATGTCAAAATTACTCCTGAATCTTGGGAGCTTGTAGATGAAGTTGTGTCAAGATATTTGCAATGGACATTATTTATCATCTATTTGACCAGTTTAAAGCATATATGGACAATCTTAAGGAAGAAAGGAAAAAGGAGACTGTAGAAGATGTTGTTTTCCCCCGTGTACTAAGCATTTTGGCAAATTGTATTGTTAACAAGAAGGATCCTATAACTGTTGGTGTTGATATTCTTGAAGGCACTGCAAGGGTTAGTATCTAAACCTAGTCTTTTGGGTGTTATGACTTATGCATGTAAATGATTGTTTTATCACTTTTGGTTTGTATAAAGCCATATGTGGTGATTGCATCTACAGATTGGCACGCCATTATGTGTTCCCACAAAAGATTTCATAGATATTGGAAAAATGGCCTCAATTGGGATCAATCATAAATCTCTTGAAATGGCTAAGAAGGTTGAAAAAGTGGCCATGAAGGTATTTTGAGAAGCTGTCTTTGTTGTTAATAGTTTTATATGATTTTGGATGCTATTTTTTGAAATGTTTTTGTTAGTGAATTATCATATGAACTTTATAGATTTTTGGGAGCAACGCTGATGAAGCACATAAAATGTTTGGTAGGCATTTTGAAATGGAGGATGAATTTGTGAGTCATCTCACCAGAAGATCCATAGATATATTGAAACAAAACTACATGGTAAGGCTATTTGATATCCACATTACATAATTTTACAGTGTATTTACTATTATGCATTTTATACTAATTGAACATTTGTGCTTTTCATTTTTTGCTGATAAAACAACTTTTTAATGTCTAAATGGAATATTCTTCTTATTTTTTCAGGATGATTTGTCCAATGATGATTGGAAACTTGTGGTGAAATTGAAAAAGCTATTAAAAATTCCTTGAGCTACTACTAATGATGCATTGTGCAATGGAACTTTGGATTGGAGCAAAACCTTCTAATCAAAATGGGAAAATGCACCCTGCAACATTACAAACAACACAATCAAGATAACAAATGGTGAATTTTGTTGATACCAGAACAGTAGCTTTTGCATCATAGACTTCTTCTATATGTTTTTCTATGTGGTGTACGTGCTGCACCTCTAGCTACAATAAGACAGTAGTGAACTTCAGATACTATCTATTAAGGAGGTCATTTGAATGTTTATTGTTTAGCTTATTTTCTAAAATTTAATAGTCTGAACGGGCAAGTGTGGTATTGCCATGTGAGAAAGGGAAGAGATTGATTCCAAGAGTAGAGATTTTGTGTAATGATCTATTTTATGATTTCTTGAGGTAATGAAGAAAATATCATGAAAACATTGTTTTAAATAAATTCATATTTTACTACAATTGTATGAAACCAAAAACATTTCCATGTTGTCATCTTCAACATGTTGTTGACTGGTTGGATTTCACTGTTTCAAGTGCTGCTTTTGCTTCAACTGTCTGGGACCATGTTATGGAAGGTTACAAGGAATGGTGTGTTTTCTTGTTGCTGCAGGGTCCCTACTACAAGGGCCTCTAAGTAGCATTCTCAAGTTCTTATTTAGATATTGTTCATAGTGGTTCAGGGTTGTTTGAATACATGGGTAACAACTCAATGGCTTGTGTGAAGGAGAATATGGAATGCACCAAGGCTGCAGTCAAAGCACTTGAACTGGTTAACAAAATACCAAAAGAAATGATGTCTCATGGAATGCTCAGTGGAAACATCTCTTTTCTAAGTGTTAAAATATGTGAAGGGCTTCATTGGTCCGACCTGCCTTTCCATTGTTTTGCTATTGTATCGAATGTGGCTGCTAAACTATTTTTTTCTTTAGCTAGTCCTTGTAGTTTGTTGTACATGACAGAGCTCATGAACTAGTTTTTCTAGTACTTATGGTAGCCTTGTGCTACTTTTTTATTATTTGTAATTCTTTTCCTGCATTGTTCCAATAAAAAAAATATTTATTGCCACTTTTCTTTGTCTCATTTCATTTTCTTATTGGCCGATTCTCTAATAGAAAGTGTTGGCTCAAATTTATCAATCTTTACTTGGTAGCATCATAGAATATATAGTTTTCCAAATTTATTTCCATAATGTTTTAAATTCAAATTTAATAATATGTTTTTTCTACATTATAAAATTTATGGTATTTAATAAATTATTTATATCATGACTAAATTTACTACCAATTAATGGAAACCAGTAAATAAAAATGACTATTATGACTAAACAAATAACCAGTTAACAATAATCAATGACTAAATTATTACAATGACTAAATAGATGACTAAATATACATACTACCAAATTGATGAGTAAATATACTACCAAATTACCAAATATACTATCAAATTGTTGACTAAATATACTACCAAATTAATGACTAAAATTTGTTTAGTCATAAATTTGGTCGCGGATAAATAACCGGCAATAAACTACCAATGGTTACGTGACTAAATATACTAACCAATTGATGACTAAATATACTACCAAATTGATGACTAAATATACTACCAAATTTATGACTAAATATACCACCAAATTAATGACTAAATATACTACCAAATTTATGACTAAATATACTACCAAAGTTTACTACCAAATTAACGACTAAAATGTTTTTGGTCATAAATTTGGTCGCGAGATAAATGACCAGCAATAAACTACCAATGGTCACGTGACCAAACTACTCATCACATGACCAATTTTTGGTAGGTTTTTTAGTCATTTTTTCCTATTTTTCTACTAGTCTGTGTGTGTGTGTGTGTGTGTGTGTGTGTGTGTGTGTGTGTGTGTCTATATATATATATATGAAAGAAAAACTTTTTTTTTGCTAGCTCCATTCCCTGATTACCAAAGAGGAATGTTTTTTAAGATATGGATCTAAGGCTATTTGGCTAAAGGTAAGAGATAGGAATGGCAATTATTTTTTATTTGACCACTCTCAAACATTGCTCTTCTAATAGAATGAAGGAAATACATGTGGATGGTAATTGTATTATTGATAAAGA
The DNA here is from genome assembly GCA_027924645.1 of Cunninghamia lanceolata. Taxonomy (NCBI): domain Eukaryota; kingdom Viridiplantae; phylum Streptophyta; class Pinopsida; order Cupressales; family Cupressaceae; genus Cunninghamia; species Cunninghamia lanceolata. The sequence goes on from BSBN01000483.1 coordinate 3,072,864, forward strand.
TTCCATAAGGATTAAAGTAGCATATTTCTTCTACAACCTATTATTAGAAAGTAATATTTTTGATCTAGTTATCCATATTGATATTCTAAAGTTGATTCCCTCTTTGGATAATGAACAAGATAATATTGAGTTTATGGATCCCATAATAGAGGAAGGAGTGAAGTTCATTATTTTTTCCTTTAAAGGAAGTAATGCCTCAAGCTTGGATGGCTTCTATCATTTCTTTTTTCAAATGTTTTGGGATAATATTGTTGCTGATGTGATGATAGATATAAGGGAATTATTTAGGAATGTGATGTTTTTTAGTAATTTAATTCTACTTTCTTGGTCCTCATACCTAGAAAACTAAGGGCTACTACTTTCTTAGAGTTTAGGTGGATCAACCCATGTAATTCTATTTACAAGATTTTTTACAATAACATGTCTTTAAGGTTGTAACATATTATTTCCAAACACATCTCTCCCTAGCAAAGTGGTTTCATCCAAGGTAGCCAAATTTTGTATTCTAATTTTACTATCCATGAAATCCTCAATTTTATGGATAGAAATAATAAAGTAGGCTTTTTTATAAATTGGACTTATTAAAGACATATGATAGAATCTCATGGGAGTTACTCATTAGAGTGCTAGAAAAAATTAGCTTTATAAAGAGATTTTAGACATTATAGTAGACTATATTTCCAAAGCCAAATATTTGGTCAAGGGGATCCAATATCTCCCTTCATATCTATCATCTTTGTGGAGTGGTTGGGAATAGTTTTTTAGAAAGTGATGGTAGATGGCAGATTAAGAGGGGTCAAACCTTCTTCAACTAGTGCCCTTATCTCTCATTAGAATTTTTTGGATTACACCATTTGTGGTTGGGGAGGATTCTGTCTTGGAATCCAAAGAAATAATGTTTATCTTATCTCTTTATGAGGTTGGTTTGGGTTAGAATATTAGCCTCCCAAAAAGTAGCATTTTTTCCTCAACACTCCTACTAGAAAAGAGAGAATTACCAACATTCTTAGGTGCCAAGTGGGATCTCTTCTATCCTCTTACCTCAAGATCCCTCTATTTAAGGGTCTATTTCCAAACTCTTTTAAGTCTAGTAATTTGGATAGGTTTCAATGTAAACTTGCTAGCTAAGAAAGCTCTCTTTTAAGTGTTGAAAGAAAGTAAAATCCATCTGATAAGGGCTACTCTCTAGAATCTTCCTATCTACAAAATGATTTTGGTTTATCTTCCTACAAAGATTGTAGATAATATAGAGAAAATTTAGTAAAGATTTCTATAGTTAAGTATGAAAGAGAAAAAGTGAATTCGTCTGGTGGCATGCGAGCAATTCTATAGATAAAAGAAGAATGACGGCCTGGGCTAAGGCAAGTTAGAGACTTCAACATGGCATTAAATGCAAAGATGACTTGGAGACTTATCAATAAAGGTAAGGAGTGGACATTTATTTATTTTAAGAATACTTGAGAGGGAGGAATGAGGATCTCTTAGGGTCAACCCACAATGTTGTGTCCCACATTTTGGCCAAAGTTGGACATTGAAATTAGCATTGTTAACCAAATTTTCACTTTTTGACACCAATAGCAACTAATCTATTAAGAATTGAAAGATGATGTGAACTAGATATTTTTGATATTTTGTGTGTAGATTCAAAATGTGTTTTTTTTAAATTTTAGAAATAATTTATGATTTTTTATGTAACTTTTAATAACTTATTTTTTATAGTTAACAATATTTTTTAAAAATGACACTTATACCAGATAGCATGACTTTTTCTATAGAAAGGACAAAATTATAATTTTTTAAACATCGATTTATAACACCAATATCTAGTGCACAAATATTTTTTCATATTTTTTGTTGCATATATTTTTTTAATTAATTTTTGAAGTGGGATTAATTGTAATTCAGACATAGGTTTATACCATACAACATAACTTTTTTTGTATGTATCCAAATTGACTTTTTTTTGTTGAAACAAGGACATCAATACCTAGCATGCATATATTTTAAAAAAAAAATCTCGTCTTTTTTAATTTTTCCATGTGTGTGGAATAGAGAGCTTGATGTTTGGTGAAAAACCTATGTTCACTAGAAAATAGAAAATAAATATAATAATCAAATGAAATATATTCAATATCATACTTTTTGCAAATCTTATACTAAGGGATACATACTTACAAAATAGATTTTCTAAATGCCTTCATTTGATCCCACAAAAGGTGAAGCAAAATTGATTTCTTGTTAGTACTTTGATAGGTGTGGAGGAAACTCCATCGAGGGTTTGATTTAGGACTAGGGGTTATTTAGAAGGGGGTTTGATATAAGGGGCTTTTATATAACTCTCTTCAATTAAACCCATTTATATGGAACCCCTCAAGGCTTAAATCATTAGTTTTTCTAAAAAGTATGTGATTTTAGACAAAAATCAAGATCAATACTTTCTATTGGTTAGCTACGCAAAATAAATTTCTTACTATCGATAACTTGATCAAGACAAGTTTTGTATTTCCTAATAGATGTGCCTTATGGAAAGATACAAATGAATCAACCAAACATTTGTTGTTAGAATTTTTCTTTTCCATGGATGTTTGGGCATATTACTCTCTTTTCAATGAGGGGTGACCATTTCCCTTCACTATCTAGAGTTTTATTAGGTAATGGGTTTCTCCTTTTAAAAAATCCTTTTTTGAACCTTTTTGGAGTCTTGCACTACCAAATTGGGATTGGGGCCTATGGAAATAGAATAATAAAAGAGGCTCCAAGGAGAAAAAATCTTTGGCTTCTATGGTGTTCAACAAATTTGCTTCGCTATTAGGGAAAATTGTTTAGTGGCATCTCAAGAAAAGAATCTACCTCTTGAAAATTTGTGGTTTTAATTGAGGAATTAGAAGTTTTTGAAGGTTGAAAGCTTAGGTTTTATATAAAAACAACTTTTAATGGAGTCAAGACTCAAAGGCACAACATCAAATGGTCCTTGACTCAATGAAATTAGCTTAATTTGAAATTTGATGGGGCTTATAAAGGTAACCCAAGGCCTTCAAGAGGGGTGGAGTTTTAAGGGATGAGAAAGGAAAGGTGGTGGCATATTTTTATATCAACCTATGAACTCAGACTAACCACTATATAAAATCTCATGAAAGTTATTAGACTCTTAAAATGGTGAAGAACTATGGATCTCAATCCATCATCCTTGAAGTTGAATCTCTTAATGTCAACGATGGAAGTGGGATCCTTAATTGAGTGCAAACTATCCTAGATTTCTCCCAATTCCAAGTCCAAAGGACCTCAAGGTTAGGTCTAATTGCTAATGCACTAAATTATCTATCTTGCACCCTTTCTAAGCATTATTAGCAATGATTTACCCTATTTAATATGATTCTATGCTATTCTAACTTATGATTACTCTAAACTAAGTGATGTTGAGTACTCAAAATGGTAGAATATCTTTGCATATGATTGCTTTTGAAAAATTGAGGTGGATGCCTCAATTTATAGATTTTTGGTAATGAAAATGGAGGCCTAGGATCAAATTGAGAGATCAAGGGTTGAAATTGCTTTAGGATCCTCAAGAAAGGGAATTGGACAAATGGTATGATGAGAATGTGTTACCTGAAATTTTAACCTAGCAAATTTTAAAATTTCTAGTACATCCTCAAACATTTTGGCCTGCCTAGTCATGAAAATAATTGATTTTGAAAATCTATGAAAGCTGCTGCAAAAGCCTCTTATAGGCTTGACCCTAACAATATTTTTCCTCATTTGACTAGTCTCCATGTCAAAATATATTCCCGATCAAAAGATTTTAAACTTTAGATTTTCTTGTCGGTGATTTGCAAATGAAGCCAAAATTTGATTTTTTGGTCTCTAGAGCTGAAACGTTTTCTGGGTTTTGTTTGAAGGAGTTTAATCTACTTACAATAAGAATTTCATGCAAAATGGAGTTACTATGTGGGAGATATGGAGGTTTTTGTCTCAAGGTTCTGAGTTTATTCACAGAGTTAAATTGAATTTTCTATATTATATATATATATATATATATATATATATATATATATATATATATATATATATATATATCCAAGGTTAGCAAAGTAAATATAAGTATTATTATTGAGGAAAATTTTATTTACCCTGAATGGGGACTAATTATAAAGTCGTATGGTTTAAAAAGAAAATGACTTTATGAAAAGTCAAGTACTTAAAGTGAAATTCCCATTTAAAAGATTATGGACTTCATAAGTTATGTCAACACTTTTTAAAGTTTTGGAACCTCGTATTCCCCTGACTATACTATTCCTTTCTTAAGAGATCCAACTAGGATACCAAGTCACTAAGTTGGGGAGTCGGGAGGTTTTGGAACTCCTAAACTCTTAATTTAAGGCTATGAAGTTAATAAAATCCCTGACTACCTGACCTCTCCTTGTCAGAGATTTTAGGGTTTTCAAAACCCAAGTCTTTGCTCATACGAAGGCCATGGCAAGATATAAAGAAATGATCTGCAAATGTAAAACTAGTCTCCACAATTTTTTCTAGCATTCTTCTAGGCTTTGCGCCAGATGGGAGTTTTGGAAAACAAATGCCTCAAAGACATGTCATAGAATGCCATGGATTTGTTGAAGAGCTTTAGAATCTTCCAAGTAAATGCAGCCAGCCATGTAAAGTCATCTCCACAACCTTTGTTAGCATCCTCTTGGTATGTGCCGAAGTGGGAGATCTGTAATAGGGTATCAATGCCCATCCAAGAATGATTAAATATGGATTTTTAACAAATGCTACAGTTGCAAGTGTCCCCATAGTCAAACAAAATGCTCTGGTAGACAAATATGCAAAGAATCAGAGAGAAAATAAGACACATGAACTGTTGCAAAATGTTTTGAGGAGAAATGCAGTATCAAGGAGTACCATGACTAGAGGATACATACAAAATGGATTTGTTAAATGGATTTCAGAAACTTTCAAACAAAATGTTGTTGTTGTAAAATCAAACTCCTCTACCATTGTTGGCATTCTCAAAGCTTGTGCCAAACTAGGAGCTTCCAAGTAGAGTGTGGACATCCATCAAAGCACAATAAAATAGAAATTTTTGATTCAAAATGCTCTAATTAGCATGATAAACTAGAAGATTTTTTGAGAAGGCATTAGAAACTTTGAAGCAAATGCAACTGCTTAGTATGAATCTAAATCTCACCACCATTGCCAGTGCCTTCTAAGCCCATGCCAGAGTGAGAATCTTTCAAGCGGGATAAGAACATCCATCAAAGTGTGATGAAATGTTAGGAACCCGTGTTTAACCATTCTCTTTACTTTGTTAGTATATTGTTGTTGGACGCATATGCTTTGTAAGTTGTCCCATGAGTATATTGTATTATCCCACATTCATGGGAAGTAATAGTTGTTTAGATTAGACTTAGTATATAAGTACATGTTGAGACCAATGAAGGCATCCACGAATTTATTGTATTGAGCTTGCTCAAAGGAGGTTGCCCCTTCAAAGTGGCCTGCAATCAATAAATTCCTTCTGTATTCTGCTATTTCTGTTATTTTGTGCATTTTTCATTATATTGTTACAGGAGGTTCCTCCCATTTGGTATCAGAGCACTTTCTTGGGCTCACTGGGTGGAATTTCTGTCAATTTTTTTTCGCAGTGGCATCCAGGCGTTGTGATTATTATAGTAGTTCTTTTTTTTGCATCTGTATTGGAACATGAAGCCCTTCAATGGTTTCGTTGGTACATCAAGGCTCATGATGAGCCAAAATGGACAAACTTTTGCACTCATTTTGTAATGATTTGGCCATAGTACTTTTTATGACTTCATAGGAGCACTCACTAAACTGTGCCAAACAGGCACTGTGAGAAAATATCAAATAGAGTTGAAAAAACTGGCCAATCACTGAAAGGGATTGTCTGATGAATTTTTTAGGAGTTGTTTTGTCAGTGGTCTCAAGGATGCAATTCGCTCTGAGGTTAAAATGTTCCATCCACGCATAATGATGGAAGCCTTAGGGTTAGCTAAGTTGGTGGAGGACAAGATCATAGCTCAACAATGCTCCAAATCTAATTTTGTCCCATTCAGAAATATGGCTTCCCAATGCCCTCAAATAATGCCATCTCATAGAACAACTTCTATCAAGCATTTAACTAAAGCAGAGATGCAGGCACATAGAGAAAAAGGGCTTTGCTATAATTGTGATGAGAAATTCACCATGAGACATTGATGCATTGAGCAAAAGCTCTATCTCTTGGATGTGGAATCTCTGCCTGAAACTGAAGTTTTTGCAGATGCTCATGATGCAGCGGATGATCAAGTCGATACTTAGCAGTTGCTTGTTGACCCTGCTTCTCAAGAAGACCACCCAAATATCTCTCTCCATGCTTTAGTAAGAGTCACCACCCCACAAACCATGTGGGTCAAGGGTTACTTCAAGAAGCTCCCTCTTACAATTCTCATTGATTCTAGAAGCACTCATAACTTCATTGACCCTCAGATTGCCAAACAGGCTAATTGTTTTGTCCATCCTTACTGTAGCTTTAAAGTCATGATTGCTAATGGGGGCACATTACCTTGCAAAGGGAAGTGTCACAATGTATGTATCTCTATTAGAGATTATAACCTATGCTCTGACATGTTTGCCTTGCCCTTAAGCAGATGCGATGTGGTTTTGGGAGTTCAATGGTTATGCACACTTGGACCCATCGTATGGGATTTTGCTGAACTTTGGATGTAGTTTTCAGACAATGGGCAAAAACACACATTGAAGGGCTTACAACTAGGGTCTCTCAGCATCATCAATTCACATCACATGGAAAAGCTCCTCAAGAAGAATTCACATGGTGTCATCACTCAGCTCCATTCCATTCAGATGCAACCATCAGCGGGCTCCACTACTCCTTTCGATCTACAACAAATTTTGGATAGATATGCATGTGTCTTTGCCAAACTAGTGGGATTGCCACCTTCATGAGTAGAGGACCATCCTATTTAGCTCCTTCTTGGAAGTGTTCCTCCCAACATCAGGCCCTACCGCTACCCATTTCACCAAAAGACAGAGATTGAGATGCTCATTTGGGACTTACTAAAGCAAGGTATTATTCACCCTAGTACCAGTTCTTTTTCTTCACCAGTTCTTCTTATCTGGAAAAAAGATGGGTCATGGCGCCTGTGCATTAACTTTCGAGCATTGAATCACATCACAATTAAGGATAAAGTTCTGATTCCTGTTGTTGATGAGCTTCATGGCGCTCATTTTTTTTCCAAGTTGGATCTTCATTTTGGGTATCACTAAATTTAGGTTCATAAGGATGATATCCCTAAAACGGCTTTCCACACGCATGATGGCCACTATGAGTTTTTGGTCATGCCCTTTGGCCTCACTAATTCTCCTTCCACATTCCAGGCATTGACGAATAAAATATTTCGGCCCTACTTGCAAAAATTCATTCTCTTCTTCTTTGATGATATCCTCATCTATAGTAAAACATGGGTTGAGCATCTCCAACATCTGGATCTTGTACTGCAACTTCTCTCTCATCATCATCTCTGTGCAAAATAGTCTAAATGTGTTTTTTGGCAGGAAGAAGTGGAGTATCTCAGGCATATTATTTCAGCCCAAGGGGTTCGAGTGGATCCTGCCAAAATAGATGCCATAAAAAATTAGCCGTATCCTCAGGCACTCAAAAGCCTTTGTGGTTTTTCGGGTTTGACTGCCTACTATCGCAAGTTTGCCAAGGATTATAGGAAGATTGCAGCTCCACTAACACCTATGTTGAAAAAGGATGCTTTTACATGGACACATGTTGTTGAGTGTGCATTTGAAAAACTGAAACAAGCTATGTGTACTACACATGTTCTAGCTATGCCAGATTTTTCCAAGACCTTCACTATTGAGAGTGATGCTTGTGGCAATTGACTTAGTGCTATTCTCCTTCAAGATGAACATCCCATTGCATTCACTAGCAAAGCACTTTCTGGTAAGCATCTAGTACTCTCTACATATGAGAAGGAAATGATGGCTATTTTGCATGCGGTATAGAAGTGGAGGCCATACCTACTAGGGAATCATTTCTGCATCAAGATTGATCACCAGAGTCTGAAATATATCTTGGAACAATGGCTCTCCTCCCCAGTACAATAGAAACGGGTTAGCAAACTCACGAGTTATGACTATGATGTCACTTACAAGAAGGGTAAGGATAATATTGTGGCGAATGCTCTTTCTCACACATTTGATGACCACGCTTCTCTTTCATCTATTTCTATACCTATTCCAAATTGGTTGGAATATATCCAGTAGGGCTATGTCAATGACTCTTCATTATCTCAAATCATCCAGCAGTTGGCCAATAACCCTTCTGTTGTACCACATTATTCTTGGGATGGTGCTTCTCTGAGATACAAGGGTCGTTTGGTGCTTCCCTAGAGCATAGATCTTCACCAAGCTATCTTATATGAACTCCATGCTTCTCCATCAGCAGGGCACTCTGGGTTCCTCAAAACTTATGAGCGGGCACGACGTAACTTCTTTGGAAAGGAATGAAAAGGGAAATTCAACAGATGGTGGTTGAATGTGATACCTGCCAATGTAACAAGGGTGAAACAACACTCCTTCCTAGATTACTCGAACCCTTGCCCATCCCTACACAGATTTGGACAAATATTTCTATGGATTTCATTAAGGGGCTCCCTAAATCTTGAGGGAAGACAATGATCTTGGTTGTGGTTGATCGCCTCTCCAAATATAGTCATTTTTGTGCCCTCAGCAATCCCTATACTACCTCCTCAGTTACACAAATTTTCATGGACCAAACCTTTCGTCTTCATGGAATCCCTTCTTCCATTGTCTTAGATCGTGATGTAACTTTCACTAGTCATTTTTGGATAGAACTATTTCAACACATTGGCACCAAACTAAAGATGAGTTCAGGGTATCACCCCCAAACAGATGGTAAGACTGAAATTGTCAACAAATGTTTGGAAACTTATCTTTGTTGCTTCACTTTAGAACAACAACATCAATGGGCAAAGTGGCTTCCACTCACTGAATGGTGGTATAATACCTCCTACCATACTACATCTAAAATGACTCCATATGAAGCAATCTATGGTCAGGTACCACCAATGGTCCTTCCATACACCCCTAGAAATTCACCAGTCCAGGCAGTCAACATGGTTCTCTGAACTCAAGATCAGATTCTTCGTATTTTGCATAACAATCTTCACATGGCCAGAAATTGAATGAAATAACAAGCCGATCAGCACCATTCTAAGTACACTTTTCAAGTAGGTGATATGGTTTTTCTTCGTATACAACCATACAAGAAATCATCCCTAAAACTCAAAGGGCATCATAGGCTAGCTCTAAAGTTCTATGGGCCATATAAGGTTCTTCAGAAGATTGGGTCAATTGCTTATAAATTTGAGCTTCCTCCTTCTTCCCACATTTATCTAGTATTTCATGTCTCTTGTGTAAAGAAAGTTCTTCGAACCAACATCAGAGCACAAACTATTTTACCAAAACTAGATAATGAAGGATCCATCATTTTGGAGCTGGAGGTAATCCTCAACAAGTGCACTCATCATCTTTGCTCTCGATCCATCACAAAGGTATTAATTCAGTGGCACGGAATGCAACTAGAGGATGCTACTTGGGAACCACTCCTTCAAATTCAACAACAATTTCCACATCTTAAGCTTTGAGGACAAAGATTTTCTAAGAGGGAGGGGATGTTAGGAACCCGTGTTTAACCATTCTCTTTACTTTGTTAGTATATTGTTATTGGACACATATGCTTTGTAAGTCATCCCATGAGTATATTGTATTATCTCACAATCATGGGAAGTAATAGTTGTTTAGATTAGACTTTGTATATAAGTACGTGTTGAGGCCAATGAAGGCATCCATGAATTTATTGTATTGATCTTGCTCAAAGGAGGTTGCCCCCTCGAAGTGGCCTGCGATCAATAAATTCTTTTTGTGTTCTGATATTTCTGTTATTTTGTGCATTCTTTATTATATTGTTGCAAGAGGTTCATCCCATGAAATGGAAATTTTTGTCAGCTATAATGATTCAAAATGCTCTGGCAGGCATGAGTGTAAAATTTGGGAGCATAGACTAAGCTCGTTACCTTTGGAAGAATGCCTCAAGTAAATTATGATCACATAGAGATCCACGACTACGATGGCATAGGATATGGATAAAATGAATTTATTGAATGGGCTTTATTGAAACTTTCAAGCAAGAATGAATCCAGGCTATGGATCATATTAGTTAATATGATTTGCATACTACTAAAACAACTGATTTCATAGTTAGATACCTAGGAATTGGCAACAAACAACTATTATATTGCAAATCCAATATAATTGAAATTAAGGACAATGAATTGGTAGACATACATGCAAAGTGCGAGAGTTTGAGTAAGTTAATGAAGTTGTTTTAGAGGATGGCATTCTAAAGAACTAGAGAACCAAGATTTATTTGGGATTAGACAGTCAGTGATATTCCTTATCCCAGTTACTGGTTAGTTAAAGTAGAAAGGTGAAACAAAGGATCACAAGATGGAGTCCAATGATTTGTTGTTAGGGAATGGATGTACAGAAGACAACAAGTCTTAACATTAAGCAATGTTATTGTGAGAAAGCCACATAGAAGGGACAACTATTCACCACTAATCCTCTACATTTATTAGATCACAGAAGCTAATTTGCAACAAATGATCGAAGTGATGGGATTAGAGGGTGCAATAAAAGTCATAAATGATATAGGAGCCACTGACGTAGTGCTTTCTTTATGTTCTAAGCTCAAGCAGGTTTCATGGGTTTAGACTGTGGCATCTTCCTTACAAATTAAGTTGGTTCCTTGTCTTAAAAACAATTATGCTCATTTATTACATAATTCAAGCTCAAGAACTACATGGATAATGGATTCTTCTGAGCTTGAAAATGTAAGAGATGAGTTAAGTCAAAGAAAGTACCAACTCATGTATATTTTGAATACTCATTGTTATGATCAGACAGGAGAGAACATAGAGCTAAGGGTGAGATATTGTGTTAAGGTGATTGAACCTTTTGTTGACAAAGATCAATTTCCTGGGTCTAATGTGGCTAAAGTGATGGGAAATGTGGATGTTTGGAAGTCATGGAATGCGTGTGTTGGATTCTCGTGAGCATACATGAGGTCATATTATGTGCAGCCATGAATGTACTGTGGGTAATACAAAAGTTACCTTGTCACTAACCAAGTAGCAATGAACATTGCTCTTATGATGCCCGTGTAGTTGCATACCATAACAAGGTTCGCCAAAGGTATCATCAATATTAATAGGGAAAAATATGAAATATTCTTAGGCTCAATGGATTTCAAAAGTCACTTTTAAGGGTGAATTTATAAATTAATTTTAAAAGATGAAAATGTTCAGAGGGATTTTTAATGAAAGGAAAAGAGAAAAACAATTATTTAGATTTCCAAGAAGCGGTTAAGGCTCTATTTGATTGTCTTTCTAGATTTGTGGGGCTCTATCTTTCATGCATAATTGTATTTTAAAGAAGCAGTTACAAATGAAAAGGCTTCTTTTGTTTTACAAAACTATTACAAGGGAGGCAGATATAAGTTTCATTTTTCCCATTGTGAGGGGTTCTTTTTCTGCTATTTGGGAACAAGGGAAGTAGGGGAGCAACTTATCTTTCTTTTCAACACAGTTTTATTATACATAATGTTGAGGATTTGAACTCACATTTTACATTAGAGAAATAAAGAAGATATTTTTGAGTATGTGTACTTATTGATGTTTTCTTTGGATTGCATATGTCCTTTGTGTCTTTGCAATTACTCTTCAATGTTTTATCTGTTATATCAGACTGTGTATGTATTTATTTCTGAGGCTTTGAATTCATATTAACTCATATGTTAAAGGGGGTTTGTTGTCTAGTCTTTTCTTGGTTCTCATTCATGGGTGTGGGATAAATGGACTTTGTGTCATTTGTTTGCATTCACTACATTCTAAAGTAATCCATCACATCTATTTTCTGCTTTCTGGTGAAAAACATACCCTATGTTTTCATTCATTGCACATTATTCGAAGGTAGTTACGCCTTGTAAAAAAAGTGGAGAGCACTTGAAAATACCATTGCAAGTGACTCAACTATTGCTTCATTTGTCATTGGTGTGGGTGAGGGAGTATAATACTGAAGTGACAAATCTGTTAACCAATAGAATGGATGAGAATTTTGCTCCAAGATTCAAGGGATGATCACTGGATGAGAATGCAAGTTTGAATGGATGGATGTCTAGGATTGGGTAGGTGTAAGACATGTAAGGCCTCATTTATGAAAAGGTAAATCTTGGATTTAGTGAGGAATTTTAAATTGCATGGAGAAGATAATTGGAATTAAAAATTAGAGGAATAGTGCATGAATAGTGCCACATGGAATTTTAAATTTGCATGAATAGTGACACTTGGAGTGGGATGGAAGAAATATGACAAGTGTAATGTATATTTTGGAAGATTTGGCCATGATTACAAAGTACCACTTGCCATGTATATGCGTGTACATGGAATGACAAGTGGACTTCTAGAAACATGGGGGTTTGTAAGGAAGGATTAATTAAAATTAATTCATGTGCACATATTTTAGAAGAAAATAATGATGATTACTAAAAGTAATCAAAAGTGGGCAAAATAGGAATTAAATAAATATGGTCATTTATTTAATTTTTGGACTATGAATTATGAACTATAGTTACAAAATATTTTAATTATTAAACTATAGTAGAGGAATTTGATTTTTGTGAAAGGGAGAAGGCGAAGGATAAATTAATTAAATAATAAAAAATTATTTAATTAATATTTGGGTCGGATAGAGTGATGTAGGAGATTAGACTTGAATTACATGAGTGGATGAAAGTGGTTGTGACTATTTTCAGACGTCTACATTTTTCCCCTCTTTGATATGGCATCATTGTTGTCGCGGTTGACGGGATATCAAAGAATTTTTTTTTTGGTAAAAATGCCCCATTGGGTGGATAGGAGGGGAATGGGTGACAAGGTTGATGCCCCCTCAAGAGATTGGTGGAAAAAATAAAATATTCTAGTGATGTCTCAAAAAAGGAGAAAAGCAATGGAAAAGAGGAAAAAGGGAGAGTCTTAAGACTAAAAACTGGAGGAAAATGCTGGAAAGGGAGAAATAATTAGGAAGGGGAGAAAAAATAGGGTGGGGAAAGAAAAATAGGATTGGGGGGGGGGGTGATATACAGGCTAGGGGGGCCCATAAGCCTCATTTTCCTTCATTTGCTAGCCATATATTAATAGAAGAGAGAAGAGTGCGAGTGAAGTGATGGCAGGCATGCCACAAGAGGAACACTATGCAGAGTGCGTGAGGGAGTACCTGCGACTGGTGTTGGCAAGTGATACGGTAGGATTTCTTACCTTCCTTGTGAATTGTGAGGCCTACATTTTTCATTTTGTTCATCTGACTATTTACCTTACTGTTGTTCATACATTTACATTTGTGGGACTATTGATCCCAGATTTTTGAACTATTAAACCTTATTATGTTAAAGGAAAACTAATTGGGTGATGTCTGATTAATGTTTACATTACAGGAAAACTAATTGGGTGATGTTAGAAAGAAAATTGTAATGTGATTTCATTATGTATATGAGAACTGTGGTATGTCTTAGGAATGCATGTATTAAATTTGCTTCGGCTATGATGTTTATATGTGGAATTAACTTTGAAATTGAGTGTGCAGGTATTTCTAACAAAACCACAGATACAGGAGATTATTCCACACCTTATGTTGTAATCCCTTGTAAATCCGATCTGTTTCCATGAGGAACCGAGATCAACTCTATGTTTGATTTAATGTTGTAATGTTGTCTTGCATAAGGTTGAATGGTTTAGGTCTACCCTCTTGTAAATTTGAATTATGATTTGTGTTGTAAGAAATGTATTCAAATTTTATTTTTTAAATTTTAAATTTTTGAGACCCTTTTCTTATGTCTTAACTTGACCCTAGGTTATACCCCATGGGTCTAGGGTCACTTTTGACTTCGGTAACCCTTGGTTAACCTCTATATGGTCACCTTAACTTCACAGTGAAGTTAAGTGACGAATTTGGAGGCATAGGAGGGATAGGATGAGTGGTACCAACAGTCGAGCCCATCCCTTTTCCATTCCCAAGGTTAAGGATGACTCCAAGATCCACCAATTGTGAGGGAGACTTGAGTCATCCTTAACCTTGGGAATCGAAAAGGGATGGGCTCGATTGTTGGTACCACTCATCCTATCCCTCCCAAACTTGACTTCAAGTCTCCCTCACAATTGTGAGAGTCCCCATGGAGTTGTGTGGTCCTTCATGAGAGGGAAGGAAGGGGAGACATGTGTCACCTTTTTCCCTCTTTAACTCCCTTTTTCTCTCCCATGTGTAAGAGAGATGACATGTGGTAAGGGATAAGGAAGACTTTGGGGATGGGTGAGTGACATGTGTCAACACCCATCCCTTAGGACACAATAGTAGTTTGGAGGAAGAGTGAGGAGGTGACAAGTGTCACCTCCCCATTCCTCTAAACTCATGGAATTGGGTTATTTTAATCCCACTTAGGATAAGGAGAAAGGTTGTTGAATTTTTGAGGATTTTTGGTTTATTGGAAATTGTTTCTAGAGAAAAGGATAGAGGGAGTTTGGTGACTTAGATTCGAGGAGATTTTAGTGGAGCTCTACATCAACTACATCCATTAAAGGGCTTTTTAAGGTTGGATTTGAAGGCCTTTCCTTTGCATTTTCTATTTGTTGCATGATGGATGTGTGAAAATATTTATTTTTGCTTGTGTTGCAATTTTTGTTATTGTGGGCATTTTTTATTGGGGTGTTGACAGAGCTTCTTCCACTTGGGAGAAATGCTCATCACATGTGGGGTAGGGGAGGAGTGATCCTCCTCAAGTTCACTTCTTTGTTTTGGGTGTTGAAAGCCTTGAGGGCATTTGTGTGACTTTGAGAAATTTGTTATATGGCTTGAGAGCCAAAATATGATCTCCTTTGAAATTTTAGATAACTTGTTTGGCTTGAGGCCATGAGAAAAATTGTGTTGAAATATTGTTGAAGGGTGGCACTCTAGAGTTGAGTGTGTCCACTCTCCTACCCCTTGTTAAACTCACTGTGGATGAGTTTGTGTTGTGTAAATAGCCATGAGTGTAATTATATTTTAGAATGTTGTATTGCTTTGTTGTGGAGTGGATTTCGGAATACCCTAGGTGTGTGGATGATCTCCCTAGCTCGGGGGTGACCCTCTTGCGGGTATACGGTAGGGAGGAGAGAAAGTTGAGTAGTGCTTTCTTCCCTTGTGTGTTAGGCAGGTTCTTGGAGCTTGTTGTGAAGCTTGGAGGAGATTACTTGAACTTGGAAAATATTTTATTATTCTTTACTCTTAAGGCTCTCTAGAAGAGCTTAGACTTTTCAGTGACTATAACCTTGTTGATTGCCAAGAGGAGAAATTTCTTTCTATTGTTGTAATTTTGGTATTTTTGAGTTATGAGGAAATCCTCTTCATTGTAATAATAGTTTTATTTTTAGTGTTTATTAAATTTTGTTACCATCTATGAAATGATTATGAAAATAAATTTGTTTTTAAAAGGATATTAGAATTGTCTATTTCCTTATAATCCTATCAGTAAAGTTTTAAAGTTAGTTGCTATGGAAAAATACAAAGTTTGTTAAAATTTATTTCATTGAAAGAATTAGTGAAAATATTAGATTTAATGAGTTATATGAAGTAGCAATTTTGTCACTTTGAACTAATGGAACTTGGATTATAGTTATGCTTTTGAATTAAATTGTAATTAATCTCATGCTTATGAATTTAAATCAAAATTTTGACTTGAAATTGAAATGTTATTTAGAGAAAATTTAATTTGAACATCCTGGTAAATTACTCTTTATATATAATGTTTACTTTGAGATGTATTTGTAAATACATTGTATAAAAAAAGGGGTAAAAATCAAATATATGTTAATTCTTTATTCTACCACTTAAATTGTTGACTGTATTAATTTAATAAATTTATATATATATATTTTGTATTTTCCTTATAGTTATATGGGTTTTAAAAAATAAAAAATAAAACTGAGAATAATATTAAACTGAGGAAATGTGTAATATATATATATAACATAAATAAATAAATAAATAATGCAGAGGAGAATGAGTTTTTACTTCGCGGGTTATAAGGTCAAAATTTACAGTAAAAAAAATTAGAGTGGAGGTGGGGGCATTCGAACCCCCCACCACCGTTACATTTTTCAATGGGTGTGGGGAGGGGACAGAGCCCCCACCCACACTCCACATCATGGGATGTGGGTGGGGGCTCCGTCCCCTCCCCACACCCCCGTATATTCTTAAAACTGTCACGGCCTCCGCGAACCCTCTGCAGCACCACCACAATACACCCCCTGCTCCCCGTGACCCTCGTACTCTGCCATAGAACCGCCTCCACCGCTTCCTGCGGCCACTACCGATCTCCCAATTGCTGCTCCCTACGGCTATTTCCGCCGGCGCCCCTCTTCTCCCACACCTTTGACCTCCCTCTGCCACGGCCCACACACACAGATCTGCCTCCATTGTCACCACCGCCATCCATTGGTCCCTACCACAAGCCAGTGGAAATTCATGATTAGGGTTACTCCAATGAAAATAAAAAAAAGAAAAAGAAATTTAGGGTTCGGCCAATGAACCAAAACATAAAGATTTAGGGCTTCATCCCTATTTAAAACAAAAAATAAAGCTTTGGGTTTTATAAAAGAAAACCTAAGATTTTATTAATATATATATATATATATATATATATATATATATATATATATATATATATTATTTGTTAAAAATTTAAAAAGGGAGGCTATGATTTTTAAGAAAGAAAGAAAAACATAATAGGGGATTATTAACGACAATTAGAAAAATATATTTATTTTATTTAAAAGAAAATGTATTTCGGAAGCTTAAACAAATATTATACCAAGAAAATGAAAAGAAAAATATGTTCTTTCATTTTAACAAAAGACACTTAGAAATATAAATGCAAATAAGCATATATATATGTTTGCATTTATATAGATATGTGTATCTTTATAAATGCAATTAAGCCATCATATGCATTTCATATGAGGCCATTGAAAACTAAACCGAGATTGAGAAAACATCAGTTTGAGTAAATGTCTAATTGAGAAAAATGAGAGAGAAAGAGAAAGAAAAGTTAACCTTGAAAAACAATGGAGAAAATACGAGGCATTTCTGAAATGGGCTAAGAGAACTAAGTAAGTTTGACCTACCGTTAATTCTAATTAGGGACAAGTTAATTATCAAAATTAATTCAAATGTTAAATTAAACCAGAGCGGAAATCTAGGAGACTGTGTCAAGCAAAGCTAGTAAACCCTATTAAGTGATCAGGTCTACCAAGAAATTAGGAATAATGTAAAGGATGCAGTGATAAATCTGATTGATAGAGAACGTGAAGAAAAGTAGGATAAACATAAAGAAACCTTACAAAATAGGAACGAGAATGTGATAGAAATACAATCAAAATTAAATTTCAGAGAAACAGAAGAGAGGGCAAATGAACGAGCTTTCTTGAAAATGCTAAATTCAGAAGGAGGAGAAATTAATATTAAATTTTAGAAAACGTGAAGGAGAATAGATGATCATGCTTTGTTGAAAAATGATAAATCAACTTAATCAATTGTTGTATCAAAGTAATTAGTGAGAATAACCTAATTCAGGAAACCACGTGACCAAGATTAGTGTTAGTGTAATAAATCCCACTCATGCCCGTGAGGTGTTATGCTGCTGAAATTTATCTAGAATTTAGGGTTTAGGAGCTTATTAAGCCCAACCCTTGTAGCGACGTTAACCACATGGCGATGACACCCTTGTTAGCCTTCCTGCGTATGGGTATGCACATAGGTGTGTATCACCCTACTGATAACAATATTGTTTACGCCTTAAGCGTATGCCACCGAGCACGCTTATGTGTGCGAGGGGGTTTCTAGGGAAGCATGGGAAATTTTTTGATATTTCATGTCATGACCACATGACACATGTGGACATGACACATGTGATGTGTGTTGTGACCGCATGGGAAATGTGGGTATGACATTTGGTATTAGAGCCCAAGTTTAAACACTATGAATATTTGGGCACGTTATTTTTCCGCAACCTTGATTAATTAGTGTCTACCTTGTTTAGTAGGATGCCTCCCCGACATGTTCGACAAGCGCGATTGTACAACACGGCATCCGCTGAGGTGCATAGTGATTCCTCAGCTAAGGGATAGAGACCCGCAGTCATAGCAGATCCACCAGTACCACAGGCACCACCAGTATTTGACATACGTCCATGGATTCTACAGACACTACAGGCCATGTTAGAAAGATTACCACCAGCTATTCCAGAGCCATGTGATGAGCCTCGCGTTGATCTGCGAGAGAAGCCATGTAAGGAGCCATGTACTGAGTCACGTGCTGAGCCATATGTGGAGCCCCGCGTCGATCTGCGAGAGGTGCCACGCATGGAGCCTTTCGTAGAGATCTTGGATACTACAGTAGAGGAGGTAGGGTCAGCCTACCGTGCACGGAGTAGAAGTCCTCTGAGACTTTGAAGACGAGATGAGACCATGAGAGTAGAGCAAATATATCATGGACTGTATGAGTATGGGTTGGATGAGCTAGTGGTATGACTTAGAGACAAAGGAGACCCCATCAGAGACCTGCTTAGGCTCAACCCACCTACACTCGCAGGAGCTATAGAGGGAGCTATGGCTGAGGATTGGCTTATTAGTCTAGACAGGTGTTTCATGTTGTGACCTTACGGGAGCAACATGAAGGCACAAGTGGTAGTACATCTTCTGAGAGATGCAGCAGCTACCTGGTGGCGCACTGAGGAGTGCAAGTGCCGACTATCCTTAGATACACTCACTTGGGATATTTTCATAGAGCGCTTTAATGCGTGATATTTGTCAGAGCATTACAAACAGCGTCAGATAGATGAGTTCCATAATTTACAGTAGAGAGGACTCATAGTTACTCAGTATGAGAGCCAGTTCATTAAGCTTGCTCGTTACGCAGAGTATCTCCACAACGAGAAAATCCTAGTGCACAAATTCATCAGAGGCTTGAATCACAGGATAGCAAGACTAGTACATATGGTAGATCCCTAGACTATGAGTGAGGCTGTCAAAAAATCCCTTATTGCAGAGGAAATTTAGGGACAAGGGTAGAATTCACGCCTGCAGTATTAGGACCGTAATCCCCAACAACAGCAGAGCTTTCGTAGGACTCAATCCACACCACAGAGAGGAGGATATAATTATTCATCATTACCTCCTAGGCCTCCACAGCAGTAGCAGCAACATCAGCAGAGATCTAGACCCTAGCAGAGGGTTCAGGGAGGACAAAACTGTGGATGGTAACAACAGGGCCTGCATAGAGATCAGAGACAGCAGGGATCATTTGCAGGACCCGTAAGGTCTCAGCAGTCTTAAAGAGGTTCACAGGGGTCCACTGAATAGACTGGATAGTAGCAGTCAGACAAGACATAGTCAGGATAGTTATAGGCTAGGGGTCCGTGTTATGTATGTGGTGGGGCAAGGCATTTGGCTAGAGAGTGTCCACAAGGATTTACAGCAGGGGACAGCCCCATTTAGGAGGATCTAAGCAGACTGTAGGTGATGTGGACAATTCCCACCACATGTTTATAGCGGTTGACAACTGCCAGGCTAATTTCTAGGCTTTAGTCATTAAGACAATAGGTACGATTGGGGATTTATCCATCTCTATTCTTTTTGACTCTGGAGCTACCGACTCTTTTCTATCTACATCGTTAGTGGAATGTTGCGGGCTGGTGGCTTCTAGGCAGGACATTAGGTGGGAGATTGAGTTGGCCTCTAGGGCCAGGATGTCAGTAGATACCGTGGTTAGAGATTGCGAGATCTCCTTAGGTTCCTTCACTACATCATGTGACCTTAGGGTTATGCCATTAGGATCCTACAGTGTAGTTCTGGGTATGGATTGGCTTGTGGCTCATAGAGCCAAGCTAGATTGTCGCCAGAGGACGATTAGCTTCTTAGATGATCATGGCACACCGATCAAGATAGTGGGCATTCAGAAGCCCACAGATGTTCATATGATATCCACTCAGTAGCTTAAGCACTGCATGTGGAAATATTGTCAGATGTTTGCTATTACGGTCAGTGACAGATCAGAGGATGAGCCTGAGGCTACCTTAGATGATCACCCTATCCTAAGAGACTTTGTCGACATATTTCTACTAGAATTACTAGGTATGCCTCCATGCAGAGAGGTTCATTTCCACATTGACTTAGTGCTAGGTGCAGAGCCAGTGTCTCATGCACCCTACAGGATGACTACACATGAGCTTACAGAACTTAAACTGCAGTTAGAGGAGTTACTTGAGAAGGGGCACATTTGACCTAGCATTTCACCTTGGGGCGCACTAGTTATCTACGTGAAGAAGAAGGATGGGTCTCTTCGACTATGCATGGATTACAGGCAGTTGAACAAGGAGACGGTGAAGAACTGTTATACTTTTCTTAGGATTGATGACCTTTTTGATCAGATGCAGGGAGCTAGAGTGTTCTCAAAAATTGATCTAAAATCCAGGTATCACCAATTACGCATCATAGAAGCATACATTCATAAGACTACTTTTCGAACCAGATATGGCCATTATGAGTTTATCATGGTACCCTTTGGTTTGACAAACGTCCCTGCAGTGTTCATGAGTCTTATGAATGGGGTGTTCTACACTTACCTAGATCGGTTTGTGATTATATTTCTTGATGATATTTTGATCTATTCACAGACCGAGGAGGACCATGTGGACCATCTACATTAGGTGTTGCAGTGCTTACGAGAGTAGTAGATTTATGGCAACCTGGCGAAGTGTGCCTTCTTCAAGACAGAGGTGCAGTACTTGGGGCACATCTTATCAGGTGATGGAATCTCTATAGATCCATCGAAGATTAGATTGATTTAGGATTGGCCAGCACCCACCAGTGTGATAGAGGTCAGGAGCTTTATGGGATTAGCCAGTTATTACTGTAGGTTTGTCGAGGGCTTTTCCAGGATAGCACATACAAACACTTCCCTTCAGTGGAAAGGGAAAGGTTTCACTTGGATCGAGCAGTGTGAGAGGGCCTTTGGGGTCCTCAAGGAGCATCTTACCAGTGCTCCCATTTTAGTGGTTCCAGATCCTGCAAAGGATTTTATTGTTTACACTGATGCATCATTAGAGGGATTGGGAGCTGTGCTTATGCAGGGTGGTAGAGCGATTGCATATGAATTGCGTAAGCTTAAAACACATGAGCTAAACTACCCTACTCACGATTTAGAGCTCGCACTAGTTATTCATGCTCTTGTTTGTTGGAGACATTTTCTCTTAGGTTGACGCTTTGAGCTCCATTCGGGTCACCATAGCTTACAGTACATTTTCACATAGCCAAATTTGAATGCTTGCCAGCGGCGTTGGATGGAGTTCATATGCGAGTACGACTTTGATGTCCACTACATCAAAGAGAATGAGAACATGGTCGCTAACACTTTGAGTCGAAGGTGTCACGAGATTCTGACCTTGACATTGAGGGTGGACTTGAGAGAGCACATCTTACAGCATCTGCCTGAGGATCAGTGGTTTCTTGAGGTGTAGCAGGAAATTCAAAGTCAGAGGGCCCTTAAGGGCAAATTCATAGGATATTCCCTTGAGTCTAATGGTTTGCTTAGACATCGGCAGCGCATCTATGTACCCCATGCGGGTGATCTACGTATAGTGATTCTTTCAGAGGCTCATAGAGCACCCTATGCAACACATCTAGGAGTGAAGAAGATGCATGCTAATTTCTGACAGTTATATCATTGGGTTGGGATGAGACGTGACATTGCAGAATATGTTGCTCCTTGCCTGGAATGTCAGAGGGTCAAGGCCGAACATCAACATCCAGCAGGACTATTGTACCCTCACGAGATACCTGAGTGGAAATGGGACACCATTTCCATGGACTTTATCATTGGTCTACCTATGTCATCACATCGCCATGATGCCATCATGGTGATAGTTGACAAGTTGACCAAGGTGGCACATTTCTCAACAGTACGCATGACGTACAATGCACCATTAGTGGAGAGAGTGTTTCTAGATCAGATTGTTAGGCTTCATGGAGTACCTCGCTGCATCATTTCTGATAGAGACTCTGTATTCACTTCATCATTTTGGAGAGCCTTACATCAGGCGTTGGGCACATAGCTCAACTTTAGTTCAGCTTACCATCTAGAGACTGACTGACAGATAGAGAGAGTTAATCAAGTGTTAGAAAATATGCTTCGTATGTATGTTATGAAACATCAGTCCAGATGGGAGGAGTATCTGTATCTGGTTGAGTTCACCTACAATAATGGGCATCACAGCTCGTTGGGTATGCCTCCTTTCCAAGCTTTATATGGCAGACCATGCAGGAGACCATTGAGTTGGGATCAGATAGAGAACAAGGTTGCCATTAGTCTAGAGATAGTTCAGGATATGGAGCAGCAGGTTACACTGATTAGACAGAGACTTCAGGAGGCACAAGACAGATAGAAGAAGTATGTCGATGCTAAGAGAACTGATTGGAGCTTCTCACTGGGTGATAGGGTATTTTTGAGAGTGCGACCACACAAGAGTCTAATCCATTACGGAAAGGGCTCTAAGCTCGCAACCTAGTTTGTAGGACCTTTTGAGATATTGGAATGGATAGGACCTGTAGCCTATCGTCTAGCCTTGCCACCTAGCCTGTCACGTATCCATGATGTCTTTCATATTTTTGTTTTACGTCATTACATCTCTGACTTATCTCACATTTTTTAATGGAGTGCTCTTTAGGTAGAGGCAGATGGATAGCTGGCCTTGGAGCCAATTCAGATATTGGCTCATTAGATGCTGGGCCTTCGAGGTTGAGAGCTGGACCAGGTTAGGGTCCAGTGGAACATGTATGACAAGGTCACTACGACATGGGAGGATGTAGCAAGACTGAGGACTCTTTATCCTCACCTCTTTGACTACTTCCAGGAGGAAGTGCAGTCTTAGGGGGGGAGGATGTGAGGCCTACATTTATCATTCTGTTCATGTGACTATTTACCTTACTATTGTTGATATGTTTACATTTGTGGGACTATTGATCCCTAATTTTTGAACTATTAAACCTTATTATGTTAAAGGAAAACTAATTGGGTGATGTTAGATAGATGTTTTCTTTAAGAGAAAACAAATTGGGTGATGTTAGATAGATGTTTATTTTATAGGAAAACTAATTGGGTGATGTCTGATTAATGTTTACATTACAGAAAAATTAATTGGGTGATGTTAGAAAGAAAATTGTAATGTGATTTCATTATGTATATGAGAATTGTGGTATGTCTTAGGAATGCATGTATTAAATTTGCTTCAGCTATGATATTTATATGTGGAATTAACTTTGAAATTGAGTGTGTAGGTATTTTTAACAAAACCACAGATACAGGAGATTATTCCACACCTTATGTTGTAATCCCTTGTAAAGCCGATCTGGTTCCACGAGGAACCGAGATCAACTCTGTGTTTGATTTAATGTTGTAATGTTGTCTTGTAAAAGGTTGAATGGGTTAGGTCTACCCTCTTGTAAATTTGAATTATGATTTGTGTTGTAAGAAATGTATTTGAATTTCATTTTTTAAATTTTAAATTTTTGAGACCCTTTTCTTGTCTCTTAACTTAACCCTTGGTGTCCTAACTAGGTTAAAGTTTACCCTGGGTTATACCCCATGGGTCTAGGGTCCCTTTTGACTTGGGTAACCCTTGGTTAACCTCCGTATGGTCACATTAACTTCACAGTGAAGTTAAGTGACGAATTTAGAGGTATGGGAGGGATAAGATGAGTGGTACCAACACTCAAGCCCATCCCTTTTCCATTCCCAAGGTTAAGGATGACTCCAAGATCCACCAATTGTGGAGGACTTAACTTCAAGTCTCCCTCACAATTGGTGAGAGTCCCCATGGAGTTGTGTGGTCCTTCATGAGAGGGAAGGAAGGGGAGACATGTGTCACCCTTTTCCCTCTTTAACTCCCCTTTTCTCTCCCATGTGTAAGAGAGATGACATGTGGTAAGGGATAAGGAAGACTTTGGGGATGGGTGAGTGACATGTGTCAACACCTATCCCTTCGGACACAATAGTAGTTTGGAGGAAGAGTGAGGAGGTGACAAGTGTCACCTCCCCATTCCTCTAAACTCATGGAATTGGGTTATTTTAATCCCACTTGGGATAGGGAGAAAGGTTGTTGAATTTTTGAGGATTTTTGGGATGTTGAAAGCCTTGAGGGCATCTGTGTGACTTTGAGAAAATTTGTTATATGGCTTGAGAGCCAAAATATGATATCCTTTGGAATTTTAGTTAACTTGTTTGGCTTGAGGCCATGAGAAAAATTGTGTTGAAATATTGTTGAAGAGTGGCACTCTAGAGTTGAGTTTGTCCACTCTCCTACCCCTTGTTAAACTCACTGTGGATGAGTTTGTGTTGTGTAAATAGCCATGGCTGTAATTGTATTTTGGGATGTTGTATTGCTTTATTGTGGAGTGGATTTCAGAATACCCTAGGTGTGTGGATGATCTCCCTAGCTCGGGGGTGACCCTCTTGCGGGTATACGGTAGGGAGGAGAGAAAGTTGAGTAGTGCTTTCTTCCCTTGTGTGTTAAATAGGTTCTTGGAGCTTGTTGTGAAGCTTGGAGGAGATTACTTGAACTTGGAAAATATTTTATTTTCCTTTACTCTTAAGGCTCTATAGAAGAGCTTAGACTTTTCAGTGACTATATCATTGTTGATTGCCAAGAGGAGAAATTTCTCTTTCTATTGTTGTAATTTTGGTATTTTTGAGTTATGAGGAAATCCTCTTCATTGTAATAATAGTTTTATTTTTAGTGTTTATTAAATTTTGTGACCATCTATGAAATGATTATGAAAAGAAATTTGTTTTTAAAAGGATATTAGAATTGTCTATTTCCTTATAATCCTATCAGTAAAGTTTGAAAGTTAGTTGCTATGGAAATATACAAAGTTTGTTAAAATTTATTTCATTGAAAGAATTAGTGAAAATATTAGATTTAATGAGTTATATGAAGTAGTAATTTTGTCACTATGAAATAATGGAACTTGGATTATAGTTATGCTTTTGAATTAAATTGTAATTAATCTCATGCTTATGAATTTAAATCAAAATTTTGACTTGAAATTGAAATGTTATTTAGAGAAAATTTGATTTGAACATCCTGGTAAATTACTCTTTATATATAATGTTTACTTTGAGATGTATTTGTAAATACATTGTATAAAAAAAAGCATAAAAATCAAATATATGTTAATTCTTTATTCTGCCACTTAAATTGTTGGTAGTTTTAATTTAATAAAAAAAAAATTATATATATATATATATTCTATATTTTCCTTACAGTTATATGGGTTTTAAAAAATAAAAAATAAAACTGAGAATAATATTAAACTGAGGAATTGTGTAATATATATATACATATATATATACATATATATAATAAATAAATAAATAAATAAATAAATAATGTAGAGGAGAATGAGTTTTTACTTCGTGGGTTATAAGGTCAAAATTTATAGTAAAAAAAAATTAGAGCGAAGGTGGGGGGTGTTCGATCCCGCCACCACCGTTACATTTTTCAATGGGTGTGGGGAGGGGGCGGTGCCCCCACCCACACCCCATGTCGTGGGATGTGGGTGGGGGCTCCATCCCCTCCCCACACCCCCATATATTCTTAAAACTATCACGGCCTCCGTGAACCCTCTGCAGCACCACCACAATACACCCCCTACTCACTGTGACCCCTGTCGTCCGCCACAGAACTATCTCCGCCACTTCCTGCGGCCACCGCCGATCTCCCAACCGCCGCTCCCTGCAGCTATTTCTGCCCATGCCCCTCTTCTCCCACACCTTCGACCTCCCTCTACTGCGGCCCACACACACAGATCTGCCTCCATTGTCTCCGCCACCATCCATTGGTCCCTACCACAAGCCAATGGAAATTCATGATTAGGGTTACTCCAATGAATATATATATATATATATATATATATATATATATATATATATATATATATATATATATAGGGTTCGACCAATGAACCAAAACATAAAGATATAGGGCTTCATCCCTATTTAAAACAAAAAATAAAGCTTTGGGTTTTATAAAAGAAAACCTAACATTTTATTTATATATATATATATATATAATGTTAAAAATTTAAAAAGGGAGGCTATGATTTTGAAGAAAGAAAGGAAAACATAATAAGGGATTATTAACAACAATTGGAAAAATATATTTATTTTATTTAAAAGAAAATGTATTTTAGAAGTTTAAACAAATATTATACCAAGAAAATGAAAAGAAAAATATGTTCTTTCATTTTAACAAAAGACACTTAGAAATATAAATGCAAATAAGCATATATATATATATATATATGCTTATTTGCATTTATATAGATATGCATATTTTTATAAATGCAATTAAGCCATCATATGCATTTCATATGAGGCAGTTGAAAACTAAACCGGAAGATTGAGAAAACGTTAGTTTGAGTAAATGTCCAATTGAGAAAAATGAGAGAGAAAGAGAAAGAAAAGTTACCCTTGAAAAACAAAGAGGAGAAAATGCGAGGCATTTCTGAAATGGGCTAAGAGAACTAAGTAAGTTTGACCTACTGTTAATTCTGATTATGGACAAGTTAATTATAAAAATTAATTCAAACGTTGAATTAAACTAGAGTGGAAACCTAGGAGACTATGTCCAGCGAAGTTAGTAAACCCTATTAAGTGATCAGGTCTACCAAGAACTTACGAATAATGTAAAGGATTTAGTGATAACTCTGATTGATAGAGAACGTGAAGAAAAGAAGGATAAACATAAAGAAACCTTACAAAACAAGAAAGAGAATGTGATAGAAATACAATTAAAATTAAATTTCAGAGAAACAGAAGAGAGGGCAAATGAACGAGCTTTGTTGAAAATGCTAAATTTAGAAGGAGGAGAAATTAATATTAAATTTCAAAAAACGTGAAGGAGAGCAGATGATCATGCTTTGTTGAAAAATCATAAATCAACTTAATCAATTGTTGTATCAAAGTAATTAGTGAGAATAACCTAATTCAGGAAACCACGTGACCAAGATTAGTGTTAGTGTAATAAATCCCACTCACACCCATGAGGCGTTATGCTACTAGAATTTATCTAGAATTTAGGGTTTAGGAGCTTAGTAAGTCCAACCCTTGTAGTGACGTTAACCACGTCACGATGACCCACTTGTTGGCCTTCCTATGTATGGGTATGCACACAGGTGTGTATCACCCCGCTGATAACTGTATTGTTTACGCCTTAAGTGTACGCCACCGAGCATGCTTACGCGTGCGAGGGGGTTTCTAGGGAAGCATGGGAAATTTTTTTATATTTCGTGTCATGACCACATGACACATGTGGACATGACACGTGTGATGTGTGTTGTAACCGCATGGGAAATGTGGGCATGACATGAATTTGGGGTTGGGTAGCTTAGGTGCTTGAAATATGGGGGGAGAAGTAGGGTAAACTAGGTGCTAGGATTATTTTAGCACCCGGTCAGAGAGTTTAGCGCCGGCCACTTTGCATAGTGGCACCTGCTCTAGCGATTAGTGCCTAGCAGGTGAAAGTAGCACCTAGGTTTTAGCAAGATTTTAGCACCTGAAATGAAATTTCAGTGCCTAGCAGAAATTATAGTGTCTATTATTAAAATAATAGTGCATGGGTTGTGGTATATACTCTAGTGATTAGTGTTCGGCAAAGAGGAAATTGTAGCACTGGAAATGAACATTTCAGTACCCCGTCTGGATTTCAGTGCCTAGTATGGGTTTCGGGGGCCAGTTTAGAAAAGTACTACCTATTATGAAAATAGGGCCGCCTAGGGTTTTAGCACCTAGTAGGGCAGAAGTAGCACCTGACTTTGAAAATGAGGCTAACAAAGTGTGTTGGTGACTATGCATGACGACGAGGACATTCTTCAGTCTCGAGAGAGGCGACCATTGACTTTTGCACCATAGGATCGAGGCTAGATGCCACATACATATTTTTCTTGTATATGGTTGGGCTGCAATTTACCGTGGAAATTTCATGAATATGGGTGGATCAAGTGATGATGATCACTCTGGTAGAGAAATGGCAAATGGAGCGATGTGCCTTCTTGTTTCCCACAGGAGAGGCTACCATTACATTGAGGATGTGTGGAGGATCTTATGGATCCCCATACACGGTGAGAGAGTAGTCTATGATCATGGGTGAGAGGCGACGTGCATGGATCAGGTATTTGTCCCAGGATGGGTGCCATATGCAGATTAGAGGTCACAGATGAGATACCGACTAGTGATGGAGAGGTGTTTATATAGGATGCCATTATTCTTGGCAAGATTGATAGCAGGGACCTTACTCCTTGACAGGAGGACTAGGGGATTCTTGGTTGGCTGGGGATTGGTTTGGTTATGGATGATCAGAGATGGGGTAGTGTACACAAGGGGCACATTTGTGTTGGCACATTTGTATCATGACATGGACACTGTTGTGTATACATGATTGATGATCTTACAGTGTGGTGTGACATTGCTTCACATCTGGGCATGGGAGCACATAGCAATCACATGACTGATGACTGTGTGAGATAGGCCAAGCAACTGACAAGATGTGATTGCATATAGGGGACAATTGATACACCATCATACTAGGGAGATGCAATACTAGAGGCAGGCTATAGATGACATAGTGGTGTTTGTGTGGTGGCCGTGGAGGGAGGTGGAGAGATGGTCGGAGGATGTTGAGTAGCTTAGCTACCTTTTGCAGCCCTAATATTTGATGGGGCATACACATATGATTATTGACTGATACCTACCTGATCAAGTGCAGAGGTAGTTTGGTTTGGTGCAAGATGTACCACAGGGTGAGGCGGTATTTGCTTGGGTTTAGATGGTGCAGGCACAGTGGGGAGTAGCACCAGATCCTTAAGTGGTGATTTTAGAGTTTGATGGACTTTAGACACATGCATGGCATACCAGATGGAAGGTTTAGGATGCAGGGACTACCTCGAGTGATGAGCAGTGGTGGGCCCAAGAGAGGCTAGTGAGACTCATGATTCAAGTGGGGTATGTAGTACTAGGTGAGGCAACGACAAAGGAGGGGAAGGATGATGACGATGATGATGGGGACATTGATGAGGAGGAGGATGTGGAGGAGGTTTGGTTAGAGGGGATGGGGGCAACGGTGGAGGTGAAGGATAAGAGCTGGCAAGAGCACAGGGTATCATATAATAACAACAGGTCTAGGTGGCTATAAGACATGGGCAAGGCAAAGATGGGGATTCTATGGAGTTGGTGAGAGTACAAGATTTGATCTAGTAGGAGAAGGCCCAAATAGCCTAGCTACAGGGTAGGTGTAGATCACAGCTCTGTAGGCATAGGTAGTCTAGTTATAGGGACAGGTAACACAGGCGCAGGGGCTAGCACAGTGATATACACATGAGAGCGACCAGGCCCGACATGCATTAGCACAAAGGATGGGGGATATTATGAGGATGATGTAGTACTAGATGGCTAAGAGTGCTAGGGAGGCCCGACACTACAAGTCTCTTTATGAGGGGCTAGTCCTAGTAGGATAGAGAGTGAGTTACCATAGCTGGTTAGTGGCTTCTAGATCTAGACGATTGGGGTGGTCAGAGAAATCTATGCGGCAGACATCCCTCTCACAGGTACTAGCAGCAGGGCATTTGCCACCTCCATAGGCACCAAGATAGATAGGACAATAGAGGATGGGGCCACCTGCTGTGAGGGGCTCAAGACTAGCCTATTTAGAGGCATCAAGCAGAGACAGCTCCGCCTAGGGGCATTATGTATATATGTATTAAATTGGATAGGTCCCATATTTTTGTATCATGATCATTTTTTGATATATATATGAGACATACATTTGGATCGATGGATTGTGTACTATGTGTTCTTGATGGATGTATGTATGGATTTCTATGATGTTTTATGCATATGTTCATATCATGATGATGTTGTGATGTATGTTATGGTAACATGCTTATGATGGACTGACTCATGTCTTATGCAGGATATGATGCATTGTTGTAGGGATATATAAAGGACATTTATGTGATGATATGGTTTGTGGGACTAACTTGATGTGATGCAAGATGTTGTTCCATACAATAGTCATTTATATGGATTTTGATTAATGTGTGGTAGTATATGATTTACTCATGGCACATGTTGGCATTCTATATAGAAGTTATTTGCATCGAATCTTTGTTATTATAGGATGTTTGGATGTTCTGTGATGGATGATGATAGAGTAGTATGATGTGGGTATGTGTATGATGTTTGGATGGATTTCGTATTGAATTTATGCCCAACATGTATTGTATGGTGTTGTTTATTTTGTCTATTACGTATAGAAGTTATTTTAGCCACTTTAAATCAAACCCTTTTACAGTTTATGATCAATGTATGGATTTTGTGTATATGCTAGATATTGTGATACAATGATTTGAATGGGTTGTGGACATGTTTATGTAGTGATGTAATGTAACGATGTGTGATGGATAATGTAAATGAATGAATAATATATGCTTAGATTAATAAACATATATTAGGGGTGGAAATGCAATGGACAATATATATTTAGATTAATAAATATATATTATGGATTAATGAGAATATATGTGATAAATGGCCTAAAAAGTGAAGGGGAAATGAAGGATATATGCTTAAATTAATAAACACATATCAGAAATGGATTAATGCAAAATGGACTAAGACATATGAATAATATGCATTCAAATTAATAAAAACATATTAATGGTAATGCAATATGAATGATATGATTAAGACAATGGGATGATAGTGATGGGTTGGGATTGATTTGATTGATCATGATACAAAAGGGTCCCCAAAAATGGTCATAGGATGGTGGTATAATGGATAAAATAAATTAGGTGGGAAAAGAGGGGATGTATCTTGATGAAACTTGGAGCAAAAGCAATGGGGATAGGGTGGTGAGGTTAGGTGTGGATATGTAGGAAAAAGGAATGATATCATATATTAAGAAATTATGCCAATATAAATATTAAGTACTAATGTTGATATAGTATAGGATGTTATGCACTAGGGTATGTGGAACCAAGGTGACAAGGCATCCATGCATAGGACTTGACACTACAAACAATAGGATGAACCTATGCATGCCCATAATAGTACAACCTTGTCTAGATGAATGAGGGGGATCCAAGGCATAAGCCCTTAGTACACCAAAGGTATGAGGAACCTTAGTTGCAAAAGGGGGATAATATGCTAGAACTGACCCTACAATTCACAAGATATGAATTTGCTAAGATGGACTAATGAGAACCTCCCACAAGCACAACATATGAAAGCAATGGCTATGCCCCATTCTAGATTATTTGCCACATGTCATGATATAATGAGATTAAGATAACTTTAAAGTAATCCAGGAATGATGCATAAGATAAAAATCAAAAACCAAAAGACTGACTGACCCAAAACACATACACATTATATATCTTGCCAAAAATAAATGGAGGATTGGTGATTTTGCCCATTGTAGGAAGGATGCATCCTAGGACAAGAATTGATGGATGATTAAGATAAGTTAATAGATAGGCGGGGGGATACAAGATGTTAGTTTTGGAAAAGCCATTCTGATGGTGGAAGATTTTTTCGTGAGAGTGTTATGCTTTGATATGATGCATAGCAAGTGTATCATTCGTAGGTCAAATGTAATCAACAAGCTCATGAAAGTGGGACCATCCTAGCAAGTTGGATGGTTACATCATATGTACCTGCATACTGGATACTTCCTTCATATCCAGACTTCCTACATACCTTGTATCCATGGGATCAAGGCACATTACAATACAGGTGATGATGTTATGTAGTTCTGGGGGCCTTGATGATGTAAGGATAGGGATAGATTCTTGTGATTGGATGGGATGTTGTTTAGATAAGGTGAATGTCAGGTTTCAAACTATACAATGGTATAAGGACCACGATAGAAGAGGGAGATAGTGATGACATGGGGCAACTGTTAGTTTTCAGACTGCACCATGTAGCCCAACCACATGGTATAGATGAAAAGGGATAAGTAGGATGGTATGTTGGTGATGAGATTAGGCAGAGTAGAGGGGTAGTGCATAAATGTGATGTTTATGTAAAAACCACTAAAGGGACCTAGTCTTGGTAGTGGATGAGGGGATCAGGTGAAACTTGGATGTTAGCGTAGGTGGGAATTCTACTTTTCTATTACTAGTTTCTATCAGAAAATGGGAAAGGCCAATCATGGAATGGACAGATGGGGAAAGTGTAGGCTAGTGATGGGGAATTCTATTTTTCTATTATTCACTTTCAAAACAACATATGGGGAGATGGGAGATATTTTTGGAATGATGGATAATGGAAGCTTAGATGGTGAGATTGTTCTGAACCTCAGACGAGGGGATCATTGGATATGCTGGCTAGTGTGGATGACGATAATAAGGTGGTTTGAATAATGGATCTAGGTTGAACCCACACACAATATCTACAAGAAAGTTTTCATCATGGTACTTATCTAGGGCACCATAAGAAGTTATTTTCACCATAGGACAGATTATTTCTCTTTACCTTTTTTTTATGAATTTTTTGATATGGGGTATTTAGCGGAATAACTGTGGAACCACTTTAGGTGGATGATGTTTGTAGGATTGTCAAGTTCTTCACCTTCAAGGGTGGAGAGGCGATATTCTCTAGAATCATACTTAGTAGTGATAATGTAGGGGCCTAGCTAATTAGGCTCAAATTTTTCTTTTAGGACCAAGTCTTTTACTGTAAACTCTCTAGCACAGATTTTCTTATCATATGATCTGCGAAGTTGATTCTGATATGCTTGGAGCTGATTGAGGGTGTTGAGACACTATTCATCCAATAGCTCTAGCTCTTGGAGGTGTGCAACATGGTATTCTTCATGAGTGATAACATTATACAAAGATATGTGTAATGAGCACAATTCGATCTCTATTGGCAGGATAGATTTGGATCTAAAGACTAGGGAATATGGCATAGCTCCTGTAGAAGTGCAGATGCTAGTACAATAGGCCCAAAGGGTGGGATGGATGTGGAGGCACTAGTCATGACCAGTTTTATTAACAACACTCTTGAATATTTTGAGCTAGGTTTTGTTAGTTGCCTAAACCTGGCCATTACCTTGGGGATAATATGGAGTGGACCAATGATGTTGTATGTGGAATTTTTCACAAAGATCTCGAACATTATGGTTTTTGGAGGGTTTACCATTATCTGTACAAATAGCAGGTGGTAAAGGATGAACTTGGTAGCTTGGTTTCCAATCGTGAAAGTTAGAGGAATGGCTTCAACCCACTGAGTAAAGTATTATGTGGCAGTGATAATGAATTTGTGTCTATCAGAGGATGATGGGTGTATTTTTCCAATGAGATCTAAGACCCACTGAGAGAAATGGCATGGTGTGGTAATGGGTTGCAGCGCTTGAGAGGGAGCATGGATCAAATCTCCATTTTGCTGACAGGGCTTACACTTGTTCACATACTCACATGCATCATATTCCATTGTAGGCCAATAATATCTAGTACATAGGAGCTTCTTTGCTAATATAATACCACTTGTGTGTGCTTTGCAGATACCTGTGTGGACTTCATGTAAGGAAAGGGAAGCTTCTTCTATGTTCAAACATCGAAGAAGAGTGCCATCATAGCTTTGACGATATTAGAGGGTGTTAGTGAGGAAAGTGTAGCCGACAGCTTAGCAGATGAGGGATCATTATTTTTTATAGATGAATTCAGGAGGAAAGATTTGATGTTGAAGGTAGGTATAGATGTCCTGATACCAAGGATTTTCAGGACTGACAATCTCACATATGGGTTGTTGTTTTTTATAGATGGCATAAGGAGTTGTTCCACAAGGAATTCACACTGATCATTGTCATGAGGCATATCCAAGAGGTATCCAATAGTGGCTATGGCATCAACTACTTTGTTGTGAAGGTGAGGTCCATGTTTGAACTGGATGTAGGTGAAGAATAACTTGTATGTGTCAACCATTTGCTCATAGGGTACTAGTTTGTTATCCTTAGTGAGGCATTCCTCACTGACCTGTTTGATAATCAACTAGGAATCCCCATAGAGTTGTAGCTATTGGATGTTCCACTAAACTATGGTCTTAAGGCCAATAATTAGAGCTTCAAATTCAGCCACATTGTTTGTGCATGGGAAGGAAAGCTTGTATGCTTTGGGGATATAGTCACCTTGCAGGGTTTGCAATAGTATTCCTGCCCCTGAACCATGATTGGTGAAGGATCCATCAAAATATAGTTTCCAGTTCACTGATTCTATCATGGTTAGGATGGATTCATCTAGAAAGTTAGTGGATAACAATTGATAATCCATGAGAGGTGCTTCGACCAACTAATTTGTGACAACCTATCATTTGATTGCTCTTTGATTAACATATTCAATGTCAAATTAACTCGACAACATAACCCATTTTACCATTCTTCCTGTATGTGAGATCATAGAAAGAAGGTACTTGAGAGGGTCAACTTTAGAGATGAGCTTGATATAATGAGTTAGCATGTACTATCATAACTTTTGGGAACAGAAAATGATACCTAGACATGCGTGTTGCATGGAAGTGTAGTTGAGCTCACAACCGACTAGGGTCTTGCTAATATAGTATATAGCCCTTTCACAACCAGTATCATCATGTTGTGCTAAAAGTGCCCCCAGTGTCACTGATGTCACTGATATATAGAATAATCTAGGGGCTTTCCAGGGATAGGTGCCATTAGGACTGGTGGTGAAGCTAGATATTCCTTGATGAGGTCGAATGCTTGTTGACAATTTTGGTCCCATTTGAAGTGTACATCTTTGTGAAGCAAATGGATGAAGGGTTGACATTTGTCAACAAGTTGGGAAATGAATCTGTGGATAGCCTAAAGCTTTCCTTGGAGACCTTAGAGTTATTTGAGTATTTTAGGAGATGGCATTCCTATTATAGCAGTGACTTTATTGGGATCCACGTGAATGCCTCTACAGGACACAATAAACCCCAAAAATTTTCCTGATGTTACGCCAAAGACACATTTCTTGGGATTGAGGTGAATCCTGTATTCTTTGAGGCATTCAAATATCTATCACAAGACGTCAAGGTATTCCTTTCTTGTTCTCAACCTCCCCATGAGATCATCCACATAGTCCTCCATGATTTTGTGTAGCATGTCGTGGAAGATAGTAGTCATTGCATGTTGATAGGTTGCCCCAGTGTTCTTTAGACCAAAGTGTATGACTTTCCAGTAACATGTACCCAAAGAATAGGTAAAAGTAGTTTTGTGTTGATCTTCGAGGGTGATTCTGATTTGGTTGTACCTGAAGAAACCATCCATGAGGGAGAGCATCTCATGTCCTGCTGTGAGGTCTACAATTATGTCAATGTTGGGGAGTAGAAATGTTGCAAGTATGTGCTAACTAGTGTTGT
Source organism: Cunninghamia lanceolata (assembly GCA_027924645.1). Taxonomy (NCBI): domain Eukaryota; kingdom Viridiplantae; phylum Streptophyta; class Pinopsida; order Cupressales; family Cupressaceae; genus Cunninghamia; species Cunninghamia lanceolata. The sequence continues at coordinate 3,108,528 of BSBN01000483.1, forward strand.
TATTGATGTCAACATGTTTCTGCTGTCATTTGTACCAACTATATCTTTTGATATTAATGTTTGTTGATTGATTAAAGAATATTGTCTGAGTATTTTTCTTCGTATTTTCTCTATATTGAAGACTGGAGTATGAACTTTGGATATGATTTAAAGAAGTGTTTAAAGATACTAAATCCTAAATTTGGTGGTTTGGATCACTGTATAGAAAAAATTCTATTCACCAGTTTGAAGATTGTGCTTGGAAAGGTTTGTAGAGTGACAAAGTGATAACATTTTTCTCTGGATTTCTCTGTAGGTTGGAATTTGGTCTTGTGGTTATGGAATTAAGCTTATAAGATCCTTAGCTATCTCCATTCCAAAGGATATGTGATTTGAAGCTTTGGGAAGAAAGTTTCTGATTAGCAGAGTTTGATAGTGTCTATTGAGAAGTAGTGACGTCAAGTGATATATTTTGTCCTCAAGTGACATCTGTTGCAGTTGGATTTGTCAGATCCTAAGTGATTCTATACTATTTGTAGATGTATCTAGAATGTGTTAAAGACATGTCCTTGATCCACAAGCTACAATGAAGATCTTCGAAGAATGTATCTTAGTGTTCTTGATGTTGTGCACTCATTCTGCCTGATTTGGTTAATTACACTTGTTGCAGAGGCAATTCGTCAATTGTAGAAGCATGTACAAGTATGTGAAGATGTATTTGGGTCTAAGCTAAGCCATGAAGTGTTCCTCCTTCATTCATCTACCCCACAAGTTTGTTTAGGTCTAGTCCTAATTTGATTTATGAATGTATGCCGACCTTCGAGATAGTTTCAATGGTTGTAGAATGTAATGCTGACCTTGATGTTCATTCCAAGGTTGACGATAGGTATAAATTTATGTAATGAATTCATCTTTGAGGTGTGGTTGTGCAAAGATGTGAAGATAAATTGTGAACTATAAAAGCAGAGCATAATAGAGGACATATTGTGCTTTAATGGAATTGAACTCATGCATGGTGTAGATGCTACTGTATCAGTTCACCTTGGCAGTGAGCCAACCCTCAGCTATGAGTCACCCTCGACAGTGAGCCACCCCTAACAATGAGCCACCCTCTTGGTAGGGAGGCTTTCATTTTAGGTAGTGAGCCTTTTTTATATTTAGTATTATTACTACATTATATTTTGAGCTAACACTCACCGTGGTTTTTCCCTTTTTAGGGTTTTCCACATAAAAATCTAGTGTTCATGTGTGTATGGTGTTGATGTGTTCATGTTTTGATTCTTCTATTCATGTTTAATGCTTGTAAAAGAATAAGGAGTTAACTTAAGTGAATGTGAAAGTGATATTGTGTAAAGAAGTTAAAATTTTTGATACAACCGATTCACCCCCTATCAGTTCTCTTGTGTCTTTCAATAATTGGTATTAGAGCAGGTTCCTTGGAAGAAAGCCTAACAACTTAAGGTAGATCCAGGATGGCACACAAGAAATACATTCCTGAGTTTGATGGATCTGACTATGCCTACTGGAAGGTATGAATGCAAAGTTATCTCATTTCTATTGGTTATAATGTTTGGGCAATGATTAAAGATAAATACACAGTACCTAAAGATGGTTCGAAGTCTAAAGAAGAAATTAAAGAAATTGAGGCTAATCATAAAGCTAAAAATACTCTATTAAATGCCCTGTCTAACACTAAAATGGAAAAAGTTGTGAATCTGGAAACTACTTATGAGATTTGGTAGAAATTAAATAAAATCTATGAAGGCAATGCATCTGTCAAGAAGGACAAGATGCAAAAGTTGAAGACCACATATGAAACCATGCAAATGACTAAAGATGAGAACATAACAAGTTACTTACAAAAGATTGATGAAATTGTGAACAACATTAGAGGTCTTGATGGAGAATTAAAAGATGAGGATGTTATAGATAAGATACTTAGAACTCTTCCCAAATCTTATAGTTACAAGGTATCTACCATTTAAGAGTTGTTTAATATGGGAAGGCTTTCAAAAGATCAATTGCTTGGTAAATTGACTACTTTTGAGATGAGAGAGTTTGGTACTACTGATGGCCCTATGAAAACTAAGACTACTTTCAAGGCCAATGAAGAAACTAAGACTGCTAGATCAGAGAAATATGCTATAGAATCAGATGAAGAAGAATTTGTAGAGCTTGAGGCAAAATTTGAATATAGAATAAAAAGGGGCAGCAGAGGAAAGTTCAAAGGTAAGTTACCTTTCAAATGCTTCAATTGTGGTAAAATTGGTCAGTATGCTTTAAGAAATCTTAACAGATCCTTGAAAATCAATGGAAGTAAAGGAAAGATGGTAAGAAAGAGCTACTATGTTCAAGATGATGAAGGTGCAACTAATGATGAATCTAATTCTGATGATGGTAATAGTAGTGAATGCTTGTTTATTTCACTTAGAGAAGAACTTGTTTCTGCTAATCATGCAAGTTGTGTGAGGAAATGAAATCCAGGAGAGTTGTCTGCATTTCATGATGAAAAGGAAGATGAGTGGATCATTGACAATGGATTTCAAATCACATGACAGGATAGAAGAGTAAGTTTTTTAAATATTAAAAATATGATGGAGGACTTGTTAGGTTTGGTGATGATGCAGTTGGGAAGATTTTTGGAAAATGATCTATTACTTTTGATGGCAAGCATAATACAAATGATGTTCTTTATGTCAAGGGCCAAAAGCATAATCTTCTAAGTGTTGGACAGATGTGCATGACAAAGGGTATAATATTGTGTTCAAGGAAAATGGATATAGTATAAAGAATAGTTACGAAACCCTAATTGTTGCTGGTAAGATGACTCATGGTAATGTTTATCATTTGAAAGGTGCTTAAAATTGTTGTTTGTTATCTTTAAGATAGATGAAAGTTGGTTATGGCATTCGAAAATGTGTCACATTAACTTCAATAATCTGGTGAGAATAAGAACTATTCAAGCTGTAAGAGCTCTGCTTGAGATTGTGAATCCTACCAATGTTATATGTAAAGACTGCCGATTTGGGAAGATGAAAAAGGCCACTTTCACAAGAAAAGAAAAATCCTCTATCAGTTTGTTGGAGTTGGTGCATATAGACCTATGTGGTTTTACAAGAACAAGAAGTCTACAAGGAGAAAGGTATTTTATGCTTCTTACTGATGATTTTTCAAGAATGACTCGGGTTACCTTCCTTAGATAAAAGATAGAAGCTCTAGATAAGTTCAAGCAATTAAATCTATGATTGAAAATGAATTGGATTTGAGAATTAAATGATTAAGATCTGATAGAGGTGGTGAGTTTACATCAAATGAGTTCAACATTTTTTGTGAAGAACATGGAATAAGGAGACATTTGTTTGCCCCCTGGACTCCTCAACAAAATGGAGTGGCTGAAAGGAAAAATAGAATTGTTCAAGAAGCTTCTAGAGAAATGATCAAGGAAGCAGACCTACTAGAAGTATAATAGAAAGAAGCAATAGACATTGTTGTCTACATTTAGAACAAAGTGCAAGTTAGAGTAGAAGAAACAAAGACACCTTATGACCTATAGTATGGTAGAGCTCCTACTGTCAAATACTTCAAAGTTTTTGGAAGCAAATGCTACATTAGAAGAGATGAAGAATTATGAAAGTTTGATGCTAGATGTGATGAAGGCATATTCCTTGGGTACTCCACTAAGAACAAGGCCTATCGATGCTACAACAAAAGACTGAGAAATATCATTTAAAGTGCAAATGTCAAGGTAGATGCAGATATCGAACTAGATGGATATGAATCAAATGAACCTGTTGATACAGAAAAGGTTGAAAAAGGCAAAGAAAAGGAAGTTTAGACTAAAGAACAAGATGCTCCAGAAGAAGAAGAAACTCAAGTTGAAGCTCTGGTAAGAATTCCTAAAACTCCCAAGTATGTGCAAAGAGATCATTCTAAAGATCAGATTATTGGAGACAAAAGAAAAGGTGTGATGACAAGAAGTAGAGCTATAGAAGAACAAGTAAATCTCTGTCTTCTTTTAAAAGTGGAACCTAAAATAGTAAATGAAGCATGTGATGATGAACATTGGGTTAAGGTAATAAAAGAAAAATTATTGTGGATTGAGAAGAACAAGACTTGGGAACTTATCCCTAGACCTGTAAACAAGAATGTGATTGCAACAAAGTGGGTTTTCCATAACAAATTGAATGAAATTGGAGAAGTTTTGAGAAATAAGGCAAGACTTGTGTGTAAAGGCTACACACAAGTGGAAGGAATTGACTATGATGAGGTCTATTCTCCAGTGGTAAGAATGGAAGCTATCAAACTATTTTTGGTGTTTGCAGCACATAAAAATTTCAAGGTATATCAGATTGATGTGAAATCTACCTTCCTGAATGGTGAGTTATAAGAAGTCTACATAGAGCAACTAGATGGGTTCTAGCTATTAGACAAACTAGACATGGTATTCAAGTTGAAGAAGGCCTTGTATGGATTGAAGCAAGCTCCCAGAGCTTGGTATGAAAGACTAGATAAGTATCTGTTGTAGCAGGGTTTTAGTAAAGGATCCATATATAGTAATTTGTATATCAAGGTAAACAAAGATCAAATCCTTATTATTAAAGTCTATGTAGATGATATCATATTTGGTGGAAATGAAGAAATGTGAAAGAATTTTGCAAATGAAATACAAAAAGAATTTGAGATGTCTATGTGTGGAGAGATGAACTTCTTTCTTGGATTGCAAATCAATTAGATAGATAAAGGCATTTTCATTTCTTAATCAAAGTATGTCAAGGAATTGTTGAAGAAGTTTGGAATGGTGGATTATAAACAGCTATGCACTCTTATGGTTACTGGTTGTAAACTACGCAAGAATGATGAATCTCCTAAGGCTGATTAAAGAAAATATAGATCAATGATTGGAGGACTGTTTTACCTAACTGCCACCAGACTAGATATCATGCATGCAATTTGTCTTATGGGCAAATTTCAATCAGATTCCAGAGAATCACATATGATGGCAATAAAGAGGATTTTCAAGTATTTGAAGGGCACTCCTGATCATGGCTTGTGGTATCCTAAGAACAATGATTTTTTTTAAGTGCCTATACAGATGCAGATTGGGCTAGATGCGCTAATGACAGGAAAAGTACAAGTGGAGGAGCATTTTTCCTTTGAGATAGGGTAAAGTCCTAGCATAGAAAGAAAAAAGAATTAGTCTCCTTGTCTACTACAGAAGAAGAATTTATTGTTGTAGTATCATGTTGTACTCAAGTGTTATGGATGAAGCAGACCTTGAAGGATATAAAAGTTGAGTATGATGGGCCAATTCCTATTCTTTGTGATAACACAAGTGCCATAAATATTTCAAAGAATCTAGTGATGCATTCAAAGACAAAGCATATTTCAATCAAATATTACTTTTTGAGGGATAAAGTTGTAGAGAATGAGGCGAAGCTTGAGTATGTACCTACAAAAGATCAAGTTCCTGATATATTCACTAAGGCTCTTCCAAAAGATACATTTGAGTACCTCCAAGAAAAATTAGGGGTTATTGCCCCTCCTTCCTTGAACTAGATACATAAGAAGATGCATCAATCCAGTGTGCATCAAAGTACATTTCTCCTTTTGGACTGATGTTGGAGGCTACCTCTCATGGGGGAGAGGTAGTGGGTTGAGATTATTGTTGCATTCAGGGGGAGTAAAGAGTGATTTCAGACTAATCAAAGTAGTGGTGTGCAAGTATGTGCAGTAGAAGAAATGCGATACCCTTTTCCATTGATGTTAAAGGGGGAGAGAGATCATGTGAAAAACTTAGGGGGAGTAAGAGTTTAGGTGTGTAAAAAGAAAGGGGTAGTTCTAATCCAGAATTGTATCCTGATGATGGAACATGATTTTCACATTATATGTTGCCATTAATGACAAATGGGGAGATTGTTGCAAGTATGTGCTAACTGGTGTTGTCATTGATGTCAACATGTTTGTGTTGTCATTGGTACCAACTGTATCTTTTGATATTGATGTTTGTTGATTGATTGAAGAACACTATCTGAGTATTTTGCTCTACATTTTCTTTGTAATGAAGACCAGAGTATGATCTTTGGATATGATTTAAAGAAGTGTTTGAAGATGCTAAATCTAGAATTTGGTGGTCTGGATCACTGTGCAGAAAAAGTTCTATTCCCCAGTTTGAAGAATATGACTTGCAAGGTTTGTAGAGTGACAAAGAGATAGCATTTTTCTCCATATTTCTCTGTACATTGGAATTTGGTCTTACGGTTCTATACTTAAGCTTACATGGTCATTAGCTATCTTCATTCCAAAGGATATGTGATTTGAAGCTCTGGAAAGCAAGTGGTGCAGTCACAGTTAGGAGGGTCCACAAAGTGAACTATCCAAGTCATACAACTAGAGTAAACACAACGGAAATAACTCAAAGATCTAAAGCAAATGCAGATTTAGTCATTCAGTATACCATAGAATCCAAATATAAATTGGTTGGCAACATGTGGACTTAAAATTAGGGCTCACAAGCTTGATTACAGAATATACACAAGATATGACTTTGAAGCTCCTTCACAAGAAATTCAAACTATCAACTATGAACTAATGATCAACTATCAAAATCTACTTTCCTAGGCATCTATTACATCAATATATATCTTCTCTGGAACATAAGGTTCCTTCGCATCATCAAAGGAAGATCACGAAGAGTTGTAACGTGTCTACATGGATAGATCGGACCTAATCATATAGAACTCCTCCACAAATGAATGGAATTATGTGTGGATCTTAGGAAAGGTCGGCAACAAACCAACAACAATGAATGATGTGTCATTTATCTCCAAAAGTCATGAAATACTCTGTAGGTCTTCTCCTTTAGCTGATTGTCTGAGACTATCAAGATGCTCTATTATGAGAAAATAGTCAATCTTCTAAAGCAATATCTTTCTGGTGCTTGATCTAAATGCTCTAAATTTTGGATATGATGTGCATGAATGTGTCTAGATGCTAATTCCATCTCCACAAGGTTTGAAATGCAACGATAATAGAATGTGGACCAAAATACAGAAACTGCTACTGACTGAACTACCTAAATCAAACTTGAAAATGAAAAGAAACAAATTGAAATAGAAATGGTTTTTGGTTGATGCAAGACTGCTCTTGAACTAGGGATGTGTCAAACTATACCAAACAACTAAGAGGGGGGGTGAATCAATTGTCCTAAAACTTTTAACCAATTATGAATATTAACTTATCAATCACTTATGTTCTAATATAATAATGAAAGCAGGAAATGAGAAGCTCAACACAGGAGACACCAGATTTTATGTGGAAAACCTTAAAAGGGAAAAACCACGGTGGGTGCTAGCCCACATAAATATATATGTGTTTAGGGTAAAATTGGATTTTGTTAATCTTTTTTTATTTAGATGTTAAAATATGCCTCTCCACATACCCTAGAGTCACTTTAAGATGTAGGGAAACTTGGATTAGGAAATTAATTATCAATTTTTTCTTCTCCTATGTCCAATTCACCATTAAAACCCTAAATATGCAAATACAACAACAAATCAATGAATTACAAAAAAAGCCCTTGTAGACAGGAGTAAAATACAGAGTTATAGAGTACCTATTTTTGGGGTTCTGAAGCGGAATAGTCAGGGACACTAGAGCGGGCACCCAAGTCCAAGGTACCTACTTTTTCAGGGAATCTGGACCTCCTTCCGACACTGATCAGCCATGTAACTTCTATTTTCTAAGATCTGTTTACAGAGGACATTGGAGTGAGCACCCTAGTCCTGGAAGTGCTCCTTTGTCCAACTTTTCTTCAGATCCCAAATCCTTGATGCCTGCTAAGCCTTCCTACAACTCCACTTTTTCCAAATGTGACACTTGTAACCTGTAATCACAAGAATTGGTTTGGCGGTTGTGGTGTTTAGGAGCTTGCCTCAGTCAAGCCCCGGAAGGACATTTAAGTCTTCCAACACCTTTGTTAGATACAGAGGGCGTGCCCTTATGAGGCAGAGGCCAAATCCAAATGAAACAATGATAAAAAGCACAATGATATCACCTTGTAGTGAAGATCTCATGGGAAGAAGATGCCCTTCATTCCATGAGGAGATGAATGCTCAAATTTACAAATACAAACACATAAACAAAACAAGTCTGCTCTTGCAACACAATGAAATCCTTGAATCACCTTGAGAACACAATAGCTTGCTAGTAATCATCTAGTCTAAAAATGAATGCCTACACATGCTTATATATGCAACTACAAGCACTCCCTCCAAGATATTTGAAATTCAAACTTACCGTGTCAGCAAAGGGACCTAATAATGGTCACTAACTGACACCCATAAATTGGGGCTGCCCCAAAATAGGGCAGTACTAGGGCACGGGCACCCAAGTCCTCCCCCCTATTTTGGGTAGGGTACAACTCAAGGGGTCCACCTAGGCCCTATTTGCCAGGGAACCTAGGTCTCATTCCATTGAAGTGTTAAAATATGAATTAAAATGTCCTAAATGCATGCTAAAGACCCAGGAGCTAAACCTTATGAGGGAAAAGCCCCCAAGGGGAAATTTGCTGATGTTACATTTAGTCCCCACTTTAATGTATGTATAAACATGAGGCCAATACATGCATTAGAGTAAGGTCACAAACAGAGCAAACACGCCAAGCACAGAAAAGACATGTCAATTACAATAATAGGCACGCAAAACATAGCGAAGATAGTTACAGTCATGCATAACATGGAGAAGACAATCAATGCATTAAAGACACATTAATGTATGGAAGACAGGCATGATTCTTTTCTTTTCTTTTCTCTTTTTTTTTTCTTATATATATGAAATGCAAATGCAAGTACTGGAAAGTAAACAAACCTCCCATAATACATGATGCACTCATCACACAAGTATTTATATATATGGGGCAACACACATGCAAGACACACAAAACCTCCCAAAGTGTAGGATGCATATGGGGCAACAGACATGCCAAACAAAGAAAGCATGCCAAACACACACACTTTGAAGACACAAAGAAAACATGGCAAACAAGCAATGGAGTGTACCTATTTCTAGATCCAACACCATCTTAGGCACATTACAGGCACACATCAATGATTGGGCTTCACCACAACAATCGCCAAAGACATGCTTAAGGATTGAGTTAGTCACAGAACTGCTCCCCACCTCCACAGAGGACTTTTGAAAATGCAACTCCACACATGTCATCGAGACACCTTATAGTGAAAAGGAAGCATGGCATACCACCCCACCCACATCAGAGAGATGCCTTACAGTGAAAAGAAGTTATAAGCTCAAAAGTATATAACCGCACCCACATCACAGAGACGCCTTATGGTGAAAAGGAGGTATACGCAATAGATAGATTGATTGATTGCAAACAAACTCAGGATGTAGGAAGCACTCATTGTACTAGCCTACACTTGAGGACAAGCACATTGTTAACATCTATAATAGACAACTTAGCTTATATATGCCCCCACCTTAAGGTGGTTGATATCAATTATCGATATCAAGCATGTTAAGGTAGGAAGAAAACACACAAGGGAACACCGACTTTCACAAGGCCCATGGCCCCCAGAGGTGACATCTACTTCACAATCACCAAATGTTCCCACAAACACATCCCTACAAGAAACATGTTAGTGTCTACAACATCATGATAAACAACAACATCAATGCATATGAAACCTGAGGTATGCAAGATTCAAGGTAGACAAAGTGCACAGAGTAGCAATATTGTTTATGATTTGTAAATGAGATTGAACACCATCAAAATCATCACTACGTGGAAAGCATGAGTGCTTCCACTAGCCAAGTGTCGGATAAGATATACAACCCCATCATCATATTAGGAACTATAGTCTATTTTTTATTGCTCTCAAAAGGGACACTAGGTCCGCATCAATGTAAATGTTTGTCGGCATCTGCTCACTAGGTGGAAACACTAGAAGAAGGGAAACAATAAATAAGAGAGGAGAAACAAGTTTCTTAGGGACATTCACGTAGGAGGGTGCCCCCAGGTCACCAACCACGATGCTATGTCCATAAGACACCACACACAATGATGAAATCAGAGAGAGGTAATTTAGAAGAATGATGATACAAATAGAAGGTCACAACAGAGGTGGTCTCCTAGTATCCTGAACCTTACGGGAGAATCTAAGGTCATCCCAGGATGCCTAAACAACACATAACACATCACGAGGGAAGCACATCACGAGAAAGATAAAGGGTTAGAGATACTTACCTGGTAGCACCATCGTTAAGAACATACATATCTAGGATATCTGTCATGTTGTTTTGATATCATTGAATTAACATTCAGTGTGGGACGATGGGAAGCTTTCTTTTCTTTAAAAGGATTATATCCAATGCCACTTGAGTAATGTGTTGAAGAGGACTCTATAGGTACTTGAATCCCTTGTTGATTTACACCACATCCATTACCTTCATATTCAGAATTGTTATAAAGAATTTTAAATCCTTGACCATAAAGGGATGTCATTTCCTTAGAAGAGGGTGAAGCCTCATAAGTGTCGTAATTTGTGGTATAAGTGGGAATATTGTTTTTATTTTCTATCAAGGGGACTTTAGGTTTCTTAGGTGCTTGAAAAGATATCTTAGGTGGTATTGATGTCACTTTTGACTTGTCAAGGCTATTAATTTTATATTCCCCCATACTGCAAGGATTAAAATCTAATGGGCCCCAATCATCACCAAAGAGTGCATTCGATTTTCTAGAATCTTGTGTATCATTATCTATTGATGAATTAGCTCGTGAACTATGAATCTTGTACATGTTTTATTTATTGTGACAAAGATTACAAGAGGATCATATTGGTTTTGAACTTTGATTGATGGTAATTCATGTGGTTGAAAAAGTATATCCATTTTTGTCACATGCATACTATCTAATACAGCTACTACATCATTAGGTTTAGCAGTAGGTGGGACAATCACCTTTTGCAAGGATTCTTGGAGCATTCCATGGTATGTAGGTGATGTTTGTATCAAATCCCAAAGAGAGATCTTAGCTGGAGTGGTACGAAGCTATTTGACAAGAACATACTCTTGACCACATTTATGAGTAAGACAAGGTGGTTGAAAGAGCATAGGTTGAGAACATGGAAGAGAGACAGGTGCATGTGGTACTTGGTTATGTTGCTTGTTATTACGGGTGTTGCATGTGTGAGCAATCACATTTTAGTATGGTTGTTGTAGCACATTTTGAACACCTTGAACTATAATAACTGGTTTTAAGTGAGAGGGTGCATTAAGTGCCCCTTGGACAATCATTCTAGGAATATTGCTATGAAGTCCGCTAATGATTATTGAAATAACATTGTTTTCCTCTTGATTGTGCCCAATATCCATCCCCAAAGGATTTGATGTGAGAGACCTTTTCTCATCCATTAATGCTACATCTTGGCTAGGAAGAGAAATGGGATGAGAGGGAGGTACATCATCATCATCATACTCTGTGGTGGACAAAGGCTTTTTCCTCTCATCTTTCTCATGGGTATTCCTAGAGATGTATTTACTTAAATCTTCTAATATCAAAGGTATGCTCCTATGAACAATGTGAAGCTATTAGAATCATGTGTATAACAAAGTAATTGCAGCTCATATGTAGAACATATAGAAGCATCAATACCACTTGCAAAAGCTATGTGCTCTAGAACATGAGGATTCTCATTAGTGAAATTAAAGAAATTTTCAAAATCTAGGATATACTCATGCAAAGATTTCAGAGATGAATAACATAAGGATGCCATTATTAATGTCTAATGCAAAGTTATCAAATTTATGTTTCTAAATCAATGTAAAATCATATTTTAATCATTTTTCAAAAGATATGCAAAGACAAGTGCCAAACTATATGCAAAAATAGCCTCAAATGCTTAATTTTTTGTGCTTTTTCAAATGCAAATGAATGGAACAAAGGATGTTGTAAGGATTTTGATTGAGGGAAAAATGTTACATGTCTGATATCTATCCAAAACAACAATAGGATTACTCTCACCACACTCTTGATGTGATTTCAAGGTAATGCCAAGTCGAAGCATAGTGAAAATATGTCAAAATAGGCACTTTTTTCACCAAAATTCAATGTAAGAGAGCATAACAAAGAGTGTTGTGAGGAAAATTATGATGGAAAGAAAATAATATTATCAATAACAGCCACTTAGAGTTAAAATATCCAACACAACATGCTTTTAGTGCCACTTAAGGTAAAACCCTTGTGAAAATATAGCAAAAATAGGCTATTTTTCATGGTTTTTCAACTCCAAGACCTAGAAAAAAAGGTGTTGTAATGAATTTTAGGAAGGAAAGAAAATAGTATCAATAATATTAGTCACTGAAATCCATAAAATTGATCACAACACAATTGGAGGGCCAACTAGGTCAAACCCTAGGGCAAAAATAGTCAAAATGTCTAGTTTTTCACCAAATTTTCACTACAAGAGCCCGTTAAAAAGGTGTTGTGAAGATTTTTATGATGAGAAGAAAATTATTACCCTGATAAAAGAAAAATAATTCTAAAATATCTTTCACAACACACCTATGGTGTAAGTTTATGAAGTCGATAAGGCCAAAATTAGTGAAAATCGTTTTCGAAGCCCTAGGTTTGAGGTCTTGGAACAAAATTCTATGAAAATGTTTTGAAGTCTAATTTTTGATGAAAATTAAATACTATTAGATCTGGAAATGATTTTCAAGTTTAAACATGCAAAATGCCCATGCAAATTTAATGAAAATGCACCGAAATTGGTAGGTTTTGTTGAAATTTTTCATGCAAAATTGCAAATAATTTTAAATATAAATGCAAATTCACACCAAAATGAAAGACTACAGCCAAATGAAAATTTGAATGACCCTCTAAAATCAGTGGAAAAATATGATAAATGATTTTGCCTACAAACCCTAGATTTTGGAATTACTAGGTTATCTAAAAATTGCCAAAATTTCCACAAAACCCTAGCAATTAAATGATGAAAATGCAAAGAAAGATTTTGAATTTTTGTATTTTTCTATAGTTTATATCAGATATGATGCAAAAATCATGAATTAGGAAAATTTAAGAAGAATTGATGCAATTTAGTAAGCCCAACAATGCAATTTTTTTGTATTTTTTCAATTTTCCAATTTTTTTGAATTTTTCTCAATGTAATAAAATAAATGACTATATGAATGAATTAAATCACACCAAATATGAAGACAAACACTTAGAAAGTTGCAATTTAAGTCCAAAAACATGGGTTCACCAAAATGTTTAGGGTAAAATTGGATTTTCTTAATCTTTTGTTATTTAGATGTTAAAATATGCCTCTCCACTAAACATTGAAGGATATAGGGTCGAGTGGCAAGCACTGTCACAACCTAGAGTCATTTTTAGATGTAGGGAAACTTAGATTAGGGAATTAATTATCAATTTTTCTTTATCCTATGTCCAATTCACCATTAAAACCCTAATTATGCAAATACGACAACAAATCAATGAATTACAGAAAAAGCCCTCGCAGATGGGAGAAAAATACAGAGTTACAGAGTACCTATTTTTGGGGTTCTAAAGTGGAATAGTGGGGAACACTAGAGCGGGCACCCTTGTCCAAGGTACCTACTTTTTTGGGGAATCTAGACCTCCTTCCGACACTGATCAGCCATGTAACTTTTGTTTTTCGAGATCTATCTATGGAGAACACTGGATTGAGTGCCCAAGTCCTAGAAGTGCTCCTTTGTCTAACTTTTCTTCAAATCCCAAATCCTTGATGCCTGCCAAGCCTTCCTACAACTCCACTTTTTCTGGATGCGACACCTATAACCTGTAATCACAAGACTTGGTTTGGGGGTTGTGGTGTTTAGGAGCTTGCCTCAGTCAAGCCCCAGAAGGACATTTAAGTCTTCCAACACCTTTGTTAGATAGAGAGGGCATACCCTTGTGAGATAGAGGCCAAATCAAAATGAAACAATGATGAAAAGTACAATGATATCACCTTGTAGTGAAGATCTCATGGGAAGAAGATGCTCTTCATTCCATTAGGAAATGAATGCTCAAATCTACAAATACAAACACATAAACAAAACAAGTCTTTTCTTGCAACACAATGAAAGCCTTGAATCACTTTGAGAACACAATAGCTTGTCAGCAATCATCTAGTCTACAAATGAATGCCTACACATGCTTATATATGCAACTACAACCACTATTGCAAAGATATTTGAAATTCAAACTTACCGTGTCGACAAAGGGACCTAAACACGGTCACTAATTGACACCCAAAAATTGGGGCTACCCCAAAATAGGGTAGGACTAGGGCACAGGTGCCCAAGTCCTCCCCCCTATTTTGGGTAGGGTATAGCTCAAGGGGTCCACCTAGGCCCTATTTTCCAAGGAACCTAAGTCTCATTCCATCAGGGTGTTAAAATATGAATTAAAATGTCCTAAATGCATGGTAAAGACCTGGGTGCTAAACCTTATGAGGGAAAAACCCCCAAGGGGACATTTTCTGACGTTAAAATATGTTATATCAATACTAAAAAACAAAGGCTCACTACCTATAGGGCTCACTCCTCAAATTGCTCACTACAAGAATGGCTCCTTACCTAAAGATGGCTCACTACCGAAGGGTGGCTCACTGCCATGGGGTGGCTCAATACTAGGGGTTTGAACTAATTGAATAACATCTAATTCATTCCTAAGTTCAGTTCCATTGAAGTGCAACTCCTCTCCTCTACTCTACTCTTCTTCAAACTTATCTCGTCATCTTCGCACTCACACTTTTTTCACAACTACACTACATGCTTTTATACATTACATCAACCTTGGACTGCACATCAAGGTTGGCATTACATTCATCAACCATTGGAACAATCTCCAAGGTCAGCGTTACAAACAATTACAAAAATAGGTCAAGACCTAATACAATTTATCTAAGCAAAATATGTAAAGATGTATGTGGATCATGCCACGCCTTAGCTAGGACTCAAATGCACTCTCACATGTCACAACACACTTCCATAATCTTTGAGGGATCTTCGCAATCAATGAAATTAACCAAGTTGGCCAAGACTAGTCACACACTACATTATCTAGGAATAATCTTCAATCAGGATCCTTATTTCTTTCTATAGACCAATGAAATGGTAGGAACACAATCAGGAGACATCCACAAGCACATTATAATCATCAGAAACATCTGTACAACACCCAACCACTTTATCCATAAGATTCTTTAAACTGGAACTCAAGAACAACACTGTCAGTCACTGTCATAATAGAAAGATCACTTGTGGGCCACCAAATCATGAACCATTGAAGTTGAAGGCACAAATCATCATCCCAAACATTATTGTAGAACCGCAGAGCATAATACTTCAATGTGGAGGAATGCAGAGCAATACACTTTCTCCCTATCTCTGCCAACCATACAGAAATAGCAGTCTTCACACTGGTGAACACATCTCTCTCATATATTCATTTTGGAGGCTCAAACTGGGAATATAACATCTTTCGACAAGCTTCTAAATATCTTCCAATTTGAATGCAAAGATCTTCAATGTATAGAAAATGCAGAGCATTCTTCTGGACTGTTTTTAGAATGTAATGTACTATTTCTGCTACACTTCTCTGCTATCTCAAGAGAGGCTAATTTTCTCAATATCCTCAACAAAGTAAGGGCATGGTTGAAACCAATGACAACACAGATATGTTGACATCAATGAAAACATCGATTAGGGACATACTTGTAACAATCTCCCCCTTTGTCATTGATGGCAACATATGATGTGAAAAACTGATAAGACCATCAAGACAAGATTCTCCCCCTTTCTCTTTACACATACACATCTACATTCTTCAAGATTCTCCCCTTTCTCTTAACACATCTGCATTCTTTTTTCCTCTGAGTTTTTCACATGATTTCTCTCCCCCTTTGACATTGTAGACACCCAAATTTGTCCCAACTTTGTGTATGTCTTGCAACACCTTGTCAAAAACATCACTTAGACATCATGTAGCATTTTGTCCTAAATCCCACTCTTAACCCCACTTATTCCATTAGCCAATTAATTAAATAAATTTTATTTATTTAATTAAAATCCCATTCAATCCCATCCTTATCCTACTTAGCCAATTAATTAAATAAATTTATTTATTTAATTAATATCCAACTCATATCCCAACTAATTCAAATATTTTATTTGAATTAAGTTCTCATCATAAGCCGACTTTCCAATTAATTAAATAAATTTTATTTATTTAATTAATTTATCTTATCATTTAGCCGACATGTGTGCCTCTTTCATTTAAAAAAGATAAGTGGTACTACAGCCTTTTATTTAATATCTTTTATATGTAGTACTTTTTATGTACACAAGCACACATGAGCCCTATTCTCCTTGACACTTGTCAAATGACTACAACTCCCTTGAAGAGTGGGGATAACCTAATCAATCCTAGCCATCCACATCAATCAATTAGCTTTTTAATCTCAGCCATCCATTTGAACTAAGCCAAGCCTATAAATCAAACCCCTCACAAGCCATTAGCAATGCATTGAGCCTCAAGTACCATTATTCTGTCAAATTTTTTAAAATGCATTGAGCTTCAAGTAACATTATTCTGCCAAATCTTCTAGAATGCATTGAGCTTCAAGTACAATTACTCTGCCAAATTATCATTAGCATGCATGGAGCTTCAAGTAACATTATGCTGTTGAAATATCATTAGAGCCTTTGCATCCTTCAGCTATCATCCTCATATCATCTTCATCTTAATGTTATGCTGCAGAAATGAGCACCCAACATTCCTCCAACAATAATCCTTCAAAATCTTGCATGCTCATGCGAGGTGGAGAAGAGCAATGGAGATAAATCGAGCATAGCATGGAGATCGGTTTGCATTTACATTTGTTATTTTGATTTTCATGTTGTCTTGTGCTTCATTGTGCATTGCTAGGGTTTTTATCATTGCTGTTTATTCATTTGCCCTGATTTGCAATTTTACCCTAACATACATTTGGCACGCCCGGTGGGACTCACTTCGTTTGATCTTTTTTTGCAGGTTTTTGTAGTAAAAATTTGTATTCATCTAACCCCCATTGTTGAGTTTTGCAGGTTTAATTAACTTTTTGTTGCAGATTTGCTACTTTTTGGACAAAACCCTAGGTTTCAAAGATTTCATCATATCTTCCAAACAGCTGCGAATTTTTTAACAAGATTTTAGCAAAAGTTTGTCCATGATATAAGGAAGCTACAACAGAAATTTTTTTGGTTTATCGCGATTTTTGCGGGATTTATCACGTTTTTATGTTTTTTCATAAAATCGCAATTTTCGGCGCAAATCAGCGAATTTTTCAGAAATTTTTACATTTCTGGAAAGCTCTTGAAATTCTAATTGGGATCTCTATTTTGCAGATTTAATTTGGAGGTCGTTTATGATGCGAAAAAATCAGATCTTTGCCGACTGTACTGTTTCCATAAATCCGCATTTCTGGGCGCAAATCAGGGAATTTTTCTGATTTCTTTACATTTTCGGAAAGCTCTCTAAAAATTAATGGGGGTCTCTTCTTTGATTTTTTAATTTTCGAATTAAAAATCTATCAAAATAATCAAATCTAATTCGGCTATGCATATAAAATTACAATTTTCCTTGCCTGATGAGCCTATTTTTTTTATGCCGGCATTATAATATCATTTTTTTATGTTGTAGGTGATCATAAGGAGTTGGAGCAGCATTGACATCAATATCTACAACAATTTGGATAGCGAATTAACCAGGTGCAATCATTTCATTTCTCATCTTCTAATCATTGTTTGCAAACACATTTGGATTTTGGGCATAAAATGAACAATTGTTTGCAAATTCACATCAAAAAATTAGGCTAAAACAAACCATTATCTTTCATCACATTTAGATTTGGGCTTTAAAACAAACAAGTGCTTGAATTGTCTTCCACACATTGAATTTCTAAGGTTAATGAACCCCATGCGAGTGTGACCAAGTAAATGTGTATGCTCTCTCCTCGCGTCCTAACACGAACTTGGAGATCAAAAACATTTACTTGTGTTGCTGTTGTTTAGCCTTAGAGAGGCCTGCCTTGGTATCCACCCCAAGGGAACGACCTCAAGCGGTACTTTCATCCGGTCCGCTATAAAAATCAGAGGATAAGGCGAAAGCCAAGTCTAATCGGTATTAGCGCTCACCATACAGTGCTAACTTGAAAGGAGGTGTACCTTTGTGTATATTAAAACTCCTAGTAGGGTTAGTTAAAGTCTTAAGTGGCTTGCTGGATGCTCGTGGGGTGCCGGTCCCCCGGATTTTCATTAGAACCTCCTTGTGATAGTGGCCTTGCCTTTACTAGGACTTGTTGAAGTGTCTTCACGTGCTTGCTTAACCAACATCACATTCTTCCAAACTAACAACTTGCTTATGTGTCTTGCGTGAGTGATTTATGTGTGTATATGCATAATCATTTGTTTGAATATTGCCACATCAAGCTATAAACACCCAAACACATAAAGACAAGTCATCCTACACATTCTTTCAATAACATTCAAACCCAATCACTTTCATCCCAAACATAGCTTAGTCATCATCCAACCCTTCATAGCCAAGTCATCCAAACATTCCACATCATCATCCAAATCCCTAAACAAGCACTTGCTAAAAGGACTTAAGACAAACACTTGGTGACAACATGTCTACACTAGAGGACCCAACAATCAAATTCCAAATATTCCTCCAAAATCTTTATCAAGGATCACAACCCCTAAACCAAGACGCCATTAAAACATTACAATTCTTCATCCAAAGAGCTCAACCCCATGCAAGCCAATCACCTCAACTGCAACACTTCGTAGCCCAAGTCCAATACCTTTTAGCCACTAGTCAAGCTCAACAAGTACAACAATCCTTAGCCACTTCCTATCAACCTAATCCACCTCATAGCCACATGTCATATCCATCCACTTCCTATCAACTTAATCCACCTATCCACCAAGTCAATACCACATCAACCTATGAACATCCACCTCAAGTTTATCCAATCCTTCATACCACCGTTCCAATGCACTACCAAGCCCATCTACAAGGCAATCAAGTGATATCACAAGAACAACATGCAAGTCCCAATGGCTCTTTGTACATAAATCAAGTAAGTCCAAGTACACCTTTTCAACAAGACCACCAAGCACCATTGATAGACCTAAGTCCACCTTTACAACAAGAAGCACATCCAAGTCCAAGTGGTCCCTTGTACATAAATCAAACAAGCCCACATTATCCTATGCAAGATCTAATAACCTTTGACAAGGGAGATACCAATCTAGAGTGGCCTCCATCATCCAATCACATGCCAACACATGAACCAACAAGTCCTATCCCAACACCACCATGTGATCCCACTCCTAGTCCATTGGTCCATCAACCTTCCAAACCACCAAGCCCTTCATTACCTTCATCACCATGTCATTCTAATCCTTCACCAAAGGATGCGGCTGAGATAGTTTTACAAAGGATGCTTGAAACAAAACTCATTGAACTTCCTAAAGTCAAACCATGTGAAGAAAGTCCATATGATGAACATGATTATTGTGCATACCATAGGACCAAAGGCCATAATACAAATCAATGCCCAATATTTGTCTCAATTGTTTACAAGGTGTACCCACCTATAATGGGAAATCATGCCACATCATTCCAATCCCATGTGTCACCCCCATCTAGTCCAAATCCTAATCCATCCAATCCAATTAGCCCTCAACCTAATCCTAATCATAAGCCTACAACACCATCTACTATTATCATTCATCCATTATATTGCCCATCCACTCATACCCTTGCAAAGGATGTGATCCATTGGCTACTAGCTAGGAATAAAATACCTCCATGTCAAACACCCATTCATGAGTCTACCAATGAACTTCCCAAGGTCATGTCCAATTCTATAATCTCATCATGTGGTCCACCTATCCTTGAGCCTATCCAAGAGTCTTCCATTAACATACCTCAACCTTCAAGCCCATCATGTGACCTACAAGCCATCAAGCCTATTCAAGAGTCTCCTATTATGAATCCAAGTCAAGAGTCATCTACTTCCATTCAAGAAACCCAAGAGGTATGTCAAAGGTTTAATCCTAAGCATGTGGAAACATTAAGCCCTAGTCCAACTCAAGATCAAATTACTTTCACGCAACCCATCCATAACATTTACCTTCTTTATGATCAAGATGATACCTATAAAAAAGATATCCATGAGCACCTTGATCCTATCCATAATCTTATATCCATCCATGAGAAAGATATCCAAATTGCTCTTATCCATCCGCCATCTAGCCCTATCCATAATGAGCAAACATCCACTTGTCATGATGAGACACTTGTCCCCCAAGTAAGCATAAAAGATCAAACAAATAACTTGGATCTTAGTGAACACAATGCTAATCAAGATCCTAATGATCCTCCTTCCACATCCATCAATGATCCCATTTCAAATCCATTATGTCCTATTGGTCTATCCACCCTTATACATGAGTGTTCTTCCTTAGGACAACAACGACCTTTATCCACTTCAGTTTCTCCATCCAATAACAAACTCAAGTCTAGTGTTCAAACCACACCAAGTCCTATAGTCAATCGCATGCTCCGAAACATGAACTACAAAGGTAAAGGCCTAGGTCTTTATAAACAAGGTATTTTGGAGCCAAACCATGTCAAAATCCCTCCATGCTCATATGGCCTTGGATACACACCCCAAGGTAAACAAGGCCAAGATGTTGGTAATCCTTTCATGCATCCTAAACCTACCACTTTCCATCACACCCCCCATCATATACCCAAAACATATGTAGCCATTCCATCTCTATCATCCTATAAATGTCAAAAGCATGTGACCATACACCTTCCGCCATCCACTTTGCCTCCACTTTTACCAACTCCAAATATCCCTCCATCCACCTTGCCACCGTTGCTTCTAACACCTAACATACATATCATTCATAAGTATCCTTACATCCCTAATCATGGCCAACAAAAGCACACATCATTTAAGCATAAAGCTTCCAATCATTCCATCCACTCCACCCACCCCCTGGAATTCCAAAATAAACATTTGGATGCCTTTATCTATAAAGCCAAAAATCTAACTAAAACTCCTAAGGACCCTCATGCCTTAGGGTATCAATGTGAAAAGTCTCTAAATCATCCATCTTCTAAGAAAAGTACATTCACAAAGCTATCCAAGCCCATACCTCCAAAAGCAAAGCCTAAAAGCAAAATGGTTTGGGTTCCTAAGCAAATAGCTAGCAAGTCAAATGAGGTATCCTCATCCACATCTCAAGAATCCCAACCACCTATCTCCATCCAAGAGCCTATTTCCATCCAAAACTTCCATTCCCTTCAAAAATCCCACAAGCAAAACCAAAGCACTAAACATACTAAATCTATGTGGGTTCCTAAATCCCTTCATCAACCATCTCCTAAGCAAACATCTCCATTGCTTCCTACACCACCATCCAATCAAAAGCTTCAATGTTTATCACAGTGTGTGCAACCATTGGTCATGGTTCCCTTCCATTCCAAAACATTTCCACATGCCTCCATCTCCCCATCCTTCATCCATTATCCTACAAATTTTCCCCATCACCTTCCTATGGTCCATGCTTTTGCATAAGCCTTTTATCCATCTATCCTTGCATGAACCTTTCATAATCCATTTCATCATCTACTATCTACCTAATCCATCTCCCATCCACGCAATCCCTTATCAACATCTATGAGCATAATGACATGGTCCATGTGAGGACATCCATCTCTAATGGGACTACCAACATCCATTGAACTATCCACTTGAGTCCCTCCTATCCATTACCATGGTGAAAACCTGGCAAACAGGCACCATGTGTAATTGTCATCCCATCTAAAAAGTAAAAAAGCAAAAAAAAAATCAAAAAAGTAAAGAGAAATCCCTTCGTCCAACGGTGAAAACCTGGTAAACAGGCGCCTTGGATAAGTACCATGATGAAAACCTGGCAAACAGGCGTCATGTGTAGGTTGATCTTCTATGTCACTTACACTTGGGGGCACATTGTCTCATCCAACCTATCCATTTCCCAACTATCTATCCCATTATATCATTTACCATCCTACCATCCTTAGCCATTACATAAACATACCTATCTTACTGAATCCATTTACCCATCCTTCCACCTTTTGATCTTGATGAAGACATAGGGGCAAAATGTTGAAACATGTTTGGATATTTCTTGACATACCTTCTTTCCAAACCAAGCCCTATCCATTGACCATTTATCCATCCCATTCAAACCAATCCATCATGTCATCCCTTGGTCATGAACTTTTTCATGTAAAAATCCTAAGCATCACCACCTAGAATGGGGCAAGTTATTCTTCCTATGCGACATAGCCTTTGAAGATCACATCCTAGCTCCCTTATGATCCATCCACTATGGCGTATCCTTATCATGAGCTTTCCATCTTATAGCTTATCCCCATCTATTTATCACGAGCTTTCCACTATAGCCTACCTATCCATTTATCATGAGGCATGCATACATACCTTATACGGCCTATCCTCTTATCTATCCATCTATCATGAGCCTTTCATCCCATTTACTATGAGCCCATCCTTTTATCCATCCATCCTACATCCATCCTTGCACCTAGACTTGGTTTTCTCCCTTGTCATTGGTATCAAGCACAAAGGCTACCCAAATTGTAAATCCATTGATGTTCCAAAACATTTAAAAATCCAAAAAAATCAAAATATCCCAAAAAATATATAAAAAAATTAAAATATTCAAAAAACACAAAAAAATCAAAATATTCTCAAAAATCTACAAAAATCACATAGCCAACAAAATCCAAGCAATAAAACCAATCACATCATCTAAAACAATCCATTCCATCAAAATTCAATCAAAATCAAATCATCATCATCATCATCAATTCTTCCTATCAATAACATTCATTCATCTCTTCCAATCATATCAATCAAATCAATCTAAGCAATGATCTTAAATCCAAGTCATACTAATCCATATCAAGCAAGCTAATCAATCAAGGAACATTATCCAATCAAATCAACAAGTTTTTGATCCAAATCTTGTCATGAGCCAAATCAATCATCATCAATCATCATCAATGGGATATAGCGTTCCCACATCTTTGTGTTGATCTAGGGATATAGCTTTCCCCGCAATGACAACACTATCTATCATTATCAATCAAACAATCAACCATTGGTTTATGACTTGACAAGGGCACTACCTTGTTTGTTTTGCATCCTTTGAGCATACTGAGAACACTTGCTTATGCTTAGATTGAGTGGACACTCTAATCATCACACCATCACTATCATCATTCAAAACAATCCAATCATCAACACAATCGACCCAGCAATAGCAAACATCAAAACCAAAGCACATCAAGCTAACCATCAAAACAAATCCAATCACTTTAGCAAATCAGAAGTAGCTCAATCCACCACATATCATCACATCATCAACATTTCATCGATCCCAATCAATCTATTTCCATCATCATCAAACAAAACATCAGAACTACATCTCATTTCCATCGTTAAGTGCCTTGATCCCGTGGATATAGGGTATGTAGGCAGTCTGGAGTACGAAGGAAGTGCCCAGATTCAGGCACAAGCGATTTTCCTCTTTCTTCTCTCATCATTTCTTCTATCATCTATCTTATACATCATCAATAAACAACTTCTTCCAATCAATCTATCATAACACATCAATCCAATCATGACTTCATCTAATCATCCTTCAATCATCTTCCAATCATTCCAAGCAATGATCCAAATGTAAGTCATCCTTAAGCCATACCAATCAAGTTAATCAATCAAGCCAAGTTATCCAAATGCAATCAACGGTCTTGATCCTAGCCTTGTTGTAAGCCAAATCAATCAACCAATCAACCAACCAACTTAGCAAACAACTTTGTGTTGATCTAGGGATATAGCTTTCCCCGCGATGACAACACTCTCAACTATCATCATCAAAATCAGCAATCAATCATTGGTTTACAGCTTGATAGGGGCAATACCTTGTTTGTTTTTGAATCATTTGTGCATGCTTGCTTGCTTGCTTGTGTGTGTTATCATTTTATCTTGCATTTGCATCATATCAGTATCAATCCAGCTAATATTCATATCTTGTATCTAGACAAGGTTGTATTATGCTGGGGCACAAGACACAACGTCACCCTGGATCCTTATACCTTGGTGCATAACGTCTAGTGCTATATCAAACATCATGGTTGCTCACCTTCATTGCAGCATAACGCATCATCATTTCTTCTATCTATCCCCTTATCTTTCTTTTTGCAGCCAAGCCATTTCTTTTCGAGAGCCTACCCGTGTTTGTCCAACCCGCATATCCTCTCGAGGGGGCATCATCATCCTATCTTTCCTACATCATCATCATCCCTATCCATTATCCACACCTTAGCTTCTTTGAAATGATGTTACTCGACATAAAGCTTATCATCTCGAACATCATCTCAAAGAGGGGCAAAATGTAGACACCCAAATTTGTCCCAACTTTGTGTATGTCTTGCAACACCTTGTCAAAAACATCACTTAGACATCATGTAGCATTTTGTCCTAAATCCCACTCTTAACCCCACTTATTCCATTAGCCAATTAATTAAATAAATTTTATTTATTTAATTAAAATCCCATTCAATCCCATCATTATCCTACTTAGCCAATTAATTAAATAAATTTATTTATTTAATTAATATCCAACTCATATCCCAACTAATTCAAATATTTTATTTGAATTAAGTTCTCATCATAAGCCGACTTTCCAATTAATTAAATAAATTTTATTTATTTAATTAATTTATCTTATCATTTAGCCGACATGTGTGCCTCTTTCATTTAAAAAAGATAAGTGGTACTACAGCCTTTTATTTAATATCTTTTATATGTAGTACTTTTTATGTACACAAGCACACATGAGCCCTATTCTCCTTGACACTTGTCAAATGACTACAACTCCCTTGAAGAGTGGGGATAACCTAATCAATCCTAGCCGTCCACATCAATCAATTAGCTTTTTAATCTCAGCCATCCATTTGAACTAAGCCAAGCCTATAAATCAAACCCCTCACAAGCCATTAGCAATGCATTGAGCCTCAAGTACCATTATTCTGTCAAATTTTTTAAAATGCATTGAGCTTCAAGTAACATTATTCTGCCAAATCTTCTAGAATGCATTGAGCTTCAAGTACAATTACTCTGCCAAATTATCATTAGCATGCATGGAGCTTCAAGTAACATTATGCTGTTGAAATATCATTAGAGCCTTTGCATCCTTCAGCTATCATCCTCATATCATCTTCATCTTAATGTTATGCTGCAGAAATGAGCACCCAACATTCCTCCAACAATAATCCTTCAAAATCTTGCATGCTCATGCGAGGTGGAGAAGAGCAATGGAGATAAATCGAGCATAGCATGGAGATCGGTTTGCATTTACATTTGTTATTTTGATTTTCATGTTGTCTTGTGCTTCATTGTGCATTGCTAGGGTTTTTATCATTGCTGTTTATTCATTTGCCCTGATTTGCAATTTTACCCTAACATACAGACATCAATGGCAAAGGGCACATACTTGCACTCTACTTCTCTTGATCATCTTGAACTTATGCAATGAACTCTTTCTTTATCATCATTTAGCTACTCCCCCTGAGAGGTAGCTCTTAGAACATCAATCCATATCAAAGAATAAATCTTTGTGCACCACTGGATTGATGCATTCCCATGCATCTTAGTTCAGAACTGGAGGGGTAATGACCCCTAACGTTTCTCTAAGATACTCAAAAGTATCCTTTGGCAGAGGCTTAGTGAAAATATCTGCAATCTAATCCTTTGTAGACACATATTCTAACTTTACTTCATTCTCTGTCACCTTCTCTCTCAAAAAGTGAAACTTATTGATATGTGCTTTGTTCTTGAGTGCATCATTGGATTTTTTGATATGCTTATGGCACTTGTATTATCACAAAAGATTGCAATTGGTTCTTCATACACAACTCTTATATCCTTCAATGTCTACTTCATCCATAACACTTGAGTGAAACAACATGCTGCTGCAATATACTCTGCTTCTCCAGTTGACAAAGAGATTGAATCTTGTTTCTTGCTCAACCATGAAACTAATGTGTTACCCAAAAAGAAAGCACCTCCACTTGTACTCTTTCTATCATCAACATCTCTGGCCCAATCTATATCTATATAAGTAATGAGAGTTAAATCATTATCCTTTGGATACCATGAGCCATGATCTGGAGTACCTCTCAAATACATCAGGATTCTCTTAACTACCATCACATGTGATTCCTTTGAATCAACTTGAAACCTTGCAACAAGACATATTGCATTCATAATATCAGGTCTGGTTTGAGTTAGATAAAGCAATCCTCTAATCATGGATCTATATAATTTCTTATCAGACTTAGGTGATTCATCATATTTGCTCAACTTATAGCCAGTCACCATTGGATTACACACTGGTTTAGAGTCTTCCATCCCAAACTTCTTTAGCAACTCTTTTGCACACTTAGACTGAGATATGAAGATTCCTTTATTTGATTGATTGATTTGCAGACCTAAAAATAAATTCATTTCACCAAACATGGACATCTCAAACTCTTTTTGCATTTCAGCAACAAATTTCATGCACATACATTTATTTGCTCCAAAGCTGATATCATCAACAAAGACTTCAACAATCAAAATTTGATCTCCATTAATCTTGAAGTAAAGATTACTGTCAACAATACCTTTATTAAACCCTAACTGCAGTAGGTACTTATCCAACCTTGCATACCAGGCTCTTAGAGCTTGCTTGAGTCCATACAAATCTTTCTTCAACTTACACACAACATCTTCTTGATCTGATAACTTAAATCCTTCTAGTTGCTCAATATACACTTCTTCCAACTCACCATTCAGGAGTTCAGATTCACATCCATCTAATACACTTTGAAATCTTTGTGGGCTGTAAATACCAGGAACATTCTAATTGCCTCAATCTAGGCTACTGGAGTAAAAGTCTCTTCAAAATCTATCCTTTCAATTTATGAGTATCCTTTGCACACAAGTCTTTCTTTATTCCTTACAACTTCTCCATTCTCATTCAACTTGTTCCTGAAAACCCATTTGGTTCCAATAGCATTTTTCTTAGCAGGTTTGGGGACCAATTCCCAAGTGTCATTCTTTTCTATCTACATTAGCTCTTTTTCCATGGCTTTAACCCAACTTTCATCATTGTGTGCTTCATTCACAGTCTTTGGTTCAATTGCAGAGAGCAAACAATAGTTTACTTGTTCTTCAATAGCTTTTCTTCTTGTCAGTACACCTTTGCTTTTATCTCCAATAATTTGATTTTCAAAGTGATTGATTCTTACATATCTGGGGGTTTTGGTAACACTTTCTATAACCTCCTCTTCTTCATCTTGACTGTCATCATGTTTAACTTTATCTTCATGTCTTGTAGCTGCAGGTTCATCTAATTCATAGCCATTCTAATCTGGTGTGATTCCTCTATCTTTATCCACTTTCACATTTGCACTTTCAATAATCTTTTTCAGTCTTTTATTCTAACACCAATAAGCCTTACTCTTGGTTGAGTAACCAAGGAAGATTCCTTCATCACATCTTGCATCAAACTTTCCTAAATCTTCATCTCTCCTGATATAGCACTTACTTCTAGAAACTTTGAAATATCTTACTGTAGGAATTTTTCATACCACAATTCATAGGGAGTTTTAGTACCATTACCTTTCACTTGAACCCTATTTTGGATGTAGACAACAGAGTTTATGACTTCTTTCCAAAAGACTTCTGGTAGATCTACATCTTTCATCATAGTCCTAGAAGCCTCTTGAACTATCCTATTTTTCCTTTCCACAACTCCATTTTGCTAAGGAGTTCTAGGTGCAGACAACTGTCTCTTTATCACATGCTCTTCATAGAAGATGTTAAATTCATTTGACGTGAACTCATATCCTTTATTAGACCTCAAACATTTGATCTTCAACTCTATTTCATTTTCAACCATTGCTTTGAAATATTTCAACTTTTGTAGGGCTTCTGACTTATCTCTTAGAAAAGCAACCCAAGTCATTCTAGAGTAATCATTGTATACACCTAAAAATGACATGACTTGTCTAAATAAATATTCTTAATATTTATTTCATCCAAATTCCTCTATCAATAATTAAACAAACAAATTTATTTATTTGATTCATATTCTTCCAACAATTATATAAAATCATTTATTTAATTAAAATTCCTAAATTCTTCTAAATTCCTCCAACAAATTAAATAAAACCAATTATTTAATTAATTCTTCCAAAATCATTCTCAATTAAATAAAACCAATTATTTAATTGTTTCTTCCAATAATATCTTCTCTAAATTTAAATAAATCCAAATATTTGTTTAAGTTATCCACTTCTTCTAAAAATTGAATTATCTAAATATAGTTCAATCCTTGTGTACATGCAATTAAATATTCCAAATATTTAATGAAGCAAAATATCTTCTCATCCTCATGTAAATCCCTTCTTGTTTTAAATCACTTAACTGATTATTATGAAGTATTAATTGCTTTAACTCATTCTTCTATTCTTAGCAATTCCTCTCATGGAAAAGAAAGCAAGACACTTGTCTTCTTCTATTCACGCACATTCTTCAAATATCCTCTACTGTTGATGTTCTCATTTATTCTATACTGTTGATCATCTCTCTCACAAGTCTATAAATTCACCCCTATTCTTCTATTTCATTCATCCAAGCTTTAAGTAAACTTACTCTGTACGAATCACAACGTGCCTTTGGCACCAATTCCTTCATAGCTTGCAATCAACCTGTTACCATACTATCATTGTTGTTGTGAAGCTCATCTTCATTGCAATAGAAATTATCACAACCATTCTCCATTGAAAATCTTGGAAAATAGAAAGGAAGTGCACCTTCTAAGGGCCATATTCAGAAGCAAGATCAATTGAGATAGGCGACCAATAGAAGCTACGAAATATTGAGGTTTGCAAGATTCTTTTGTTCTTTGTTTGTTTGATCTCGATTATTTCCATTTTCATTGACTTATTGGGTATTAAATTGATATATTTGATATTCATTCCCATTTACCTGTAACATTTTTGGTGCCCATCATGGGGCCTTGCCCCGATTTAATCTAAAATCTGAGTTTTTATGTGCAAGGTTACGTACATAGGGAGATTTGGTGCATCTGACCAGTCCTAATGCGCATCTAAGTTCTGTTACAGTGCATCTAACCTTTCATCACATTTACCCTCTATTTTGGTGCATTTGACCTCTATTACAGCGCATTTCTGTAAACAGTGCATACACCTCCTATTCTAGTGCTTATGATCTCTGCTCCTACACATCTATAAAATCTATGCTTATGTTCTCTATTTCTACGCATACAAGCTTTGTAACTGTACATCTGTCCTAAATAGTGATTTTTTATGGTTTTCTTGTGGTTTTTGCTAATGCTAACACTTTTTACAGGAATATTCTTTGATCCACTTGCAAGTTTAAGAGTTGGTTTAGTCATTCTAGCTACATTGTTACCACATCATCTTTTTCTTAAAGGATAGTAATCAAATGTTCATGCAAAATCACATCTAGATCTAACTAGGAAGGGAGTAACTTGATTTTGTTGCATTGAAACAAATTGAATCTAGTCCCAATGCTAAGAGGATAAAATTAAACCATTGCTATCTTGCTTTCAAAGTTAACAACTTGCATGTGTGCCCAGGTAGATAGCTCACTTAGTCTTTTTCTTTTAAACTAGGGGAAAAGAACCACCATCTTTCATGTTTTTGGAAATGATACCATACCTATGCTCTCCCCTATCTTGGGTGACCCAAATGCCAGACATATCATTTTTGCATGTGTTAATCCTTTAGAGAGGCCTGCCCTTGGATATTTGTCTGTCCTCGAGGAATGACCTTAAGTGGTAACAAGCTAAAGCCAAGCTCTACTAAGCCACTATAAATAAATTGTGTTTGGAGTGAAAGATTCAAACAACGAGTGCAAATGTATTATACTAACATCCAACCTCCCCCAAAACCCTCCAAGGTGTAAACCTTGAAGGCTAGGAGACTCCATAACGGAGAGTAGTGCTGCCATATGTATAACCACTTGAAAGGTTGCCCTTACTAGTCATCCTTGTTTTAGTTGCCCAAAATCCTTTTATTTGTTGGCGCAAAAGGTGGAACCTTTGAAGACGCCCTGATTCTTGTGGTTCTTAGTAGAGATAGTAGGGACAATCCTAAGGTTCGGTGGGGGTAGAGCCTTGGGAAAACTGGATCTTGGTATACATGAGAAGTGTGTGCCATGGAGGGGAGTTGGTGTTACCAAGATCTTGAAGCTATCTACTTTGAATATGCATAGCTAGGGGATCCAACAAATACTATCTTTTACTAGCTTAGGAATCGTACTTTCTTGGAGTAAAAAAGAGTCCAAAAAATACAAAAAAATCAAAAACCATGAAAACTTTCTTTGTGTTTGTTGTGTCTTCTTGCCATAATTGAAAAAATTAGATGAAAAAGACCAAATTACAACCAAGAAAACCAAAAAAACATTGAAAACTGTGCTAAAAATTTGCAAAAAAAACATTCCAAAAACTAGAGCTGCACATTTGTCACTTTCTGCTATACATCTGTATCAACTTGCAGCACATTTATATCAACCTACTGTGCATCTATCTTTTGTTACTGTGCATCCATCCTAGAGAGTTGCATATTTATTTTGACTTGCTATGCATTTATACCCTATTCCTGCGCATCTGCAACCTGTACATTCAAAACAAAGAGCATTTCCTCGACTCTTGAGAGAAATTTTTTACCATTTTAGAGTACCTATTTTAGTCTTTTTTTAGGTTCTGAGATCACATTTTACCATGCAGTCACTTTTCCATCCGTTTCCATATCAAAACCCTCTCTTTCATCAGTTGTCTTGTCCATCTTTCTGCTAAGTCTTCCCAAAACAAGTCAAAGTATCCCATATCAGATTAGTGCAAGACCTTTTCAGATCATTTTAGATTCAAGTAACCCTAGTAGGTCACAGTACTTCGCTAGAGGTCTTGGTGCACGACTAGTCCATACACAGTAAATGGGTATCGACTATCCTTACTTGTGGCTATCGTCTTGTATCAACCACCTTACTTGGAATCATTAATCAAAAGAGTCCCTTGTTCAAATCTCATCAACACAAGTATCCTCTTCTCACCAATCTACACCAACATCTTGTCAGAATCTCTAGTTTCACACCATTCCTTCCCACATCTCCTTGCATGGTTTTAACAATATCCCAGTACCAAAAACAACTTGAAATGGCTAGGACATCTGAATGCATTATATCCCCTCATGACAGTGATGAGGAAATCACTCATAAAGATTACCAAGAAGCCCTGCAAAATTGAAAATTTCAATGCATGCTAGACAGAATGCTCAAGGAAGACCCTCAAAGGTACTTCCTTCATCTTGAAAACTTAGGGCTTAAACTCCCCACTGACTTTGGCGTCGATGCATTAAAAGAAACAGGAGAGGAAAGAACTCCTAAAAAGAGCACAAATGAGGAAAAATCCCTTGATAAAGGCAAATGTAAAATAGATCAAAACACACCTATAGACATGGTGATGAAATAGATTAAAGCTTTACAAAAACAATATGCAGAACTCAAAACAGGGCCACCCACAAAAAATTATTCATTGGAGGATATTGCACCATACCCCTTTGACAAAAGCTTGAACATGGTACCCTTCCCCTTTCGATTCGAAGTTCCTAAGTTTGACAAATACAAAGGAAAAGTGGACCCAAGAGACCACATTAGGGAGTTTAACATAGCATGCATAGAAGTAGCTAACAATGAAACTTTTCGAATGAGACTATTCCCTAGATCTCTAGGTGGGCAAGCCATGGAATGGCTCTCGTGACTTCCCTCGGGTATCAAAACTTTTGATGAGTTAGTAAACAAGTTTGTCACACACTTCTCATACAACATAGAGCATGAAGTCTCCATTCTAGACCTATGCAATACCAAGCAAAAGAGTGGTGAATCCTTCACCACCTTCTTACAAAGGTGGAGACAACTCGCGAGCAAATGCTTATATCACATCCCTGAGAAGCAAATGACCAAAATGTTTGTACACAACCTTAGCCCCGATCTAAGTTACCAAATCCAAATTTAATGCTCGACCACATTCATGAAAGTGATTGAGATGGGATTATTTATTGAGAAAGCTATGATTGCCAAGGGGCAAATTATGTTGTACAAGGACACACCTAACTCCAACTACACAATACACAAGTCAAAGTTTTGGACAAAGAACAAAAATGTCATCACTGATGGAGTGGTCGATGCCAAAGTAGCAACTCCTAAACAACAGCCTATCTTTACTCTCAAAGGAGAGGCAAGCAATGCTACACTAAACAAGACATTCTCTCGTGATCAAAAGCCATGGTTCACCTCCAACCATAGATGAAAATTCACACCCCTAGGGGAGTCCCAAGAGTCCGCATTAAGAAAGTTGTTATCCATCAATGAGATCACTCTTCCTCCAACCAGTAACTATGAACCTCAAGTGAAACCTCCCTATTGGAAATACACTGATTTCTATGAGTATCATAGAGGAAGAGGCCACATGACCAACAACTGCATCCATTTGAAACATGTCATTTAGGACATACTTGACCAAAATCAAGAAGGCACTAAACAACATACCTCCAATGAGACACATGTGGCATACAAGGATCCACTCCTAAACCACAATAGGCTGTACAACAACAACAACAACCATAAAAACAACAACAACAATGATAATAACAATCATAATAGGTAAAATTAGAATAACAGACACAACAATGCCAACTATCCAAACATGTCATTTGATTACACCATCAACTGCATATCAGAGCACATCCCTCAAGTCAATGTGATCACATCTAACCAACAGTCAGAACCCAACAAAAATGATTGCAGCATCATCACCCATAGTGGTAAGGTCATGTTGAACACACTCCCCCCAAGGCATCACCTTCTCCACTAACCCCCATACATATAGTGTCATAGACCAACTTCAAAAAACTCCTGCCCACATATCTATCCTAGAGTTGTTGTGTCTGTCTCCCTCACACAAGGAAATTCTCAACAAAGCCCTAGTGGAAACAATAGTGCCCACGAACTTGGCCCAAGAGAAGTTTCAAGCCATGGTAGGAAATCTAACCTCCTCAAACACCATATCATTTACTGAATAGGATGACCTCTTAGTGTCTCAGCCTCATAACACACCCTTGCATATCGTCGCCTTCATTCACAAACACCGTATCAAATTGGTTCTCATTGATGGAGGAGCTAGTTTAAACATTTGCATGCTCAAGTTAGTCCTTACATTGGGTTCTCAAAGAATGTAGTGGATGCAAGGAGAAAAATCACAATCAAAGCCTGTGATGAAGAGGAAAGAACTACAAAAGGAATAGTGATAAAGGACATTGTTTACCAAGTCCTAGATAGGGAGCTAGCCTATAATATCCTCTTAGGTAGACCATGGATTCATGCCATGAAAGTTGTCCCCTCTACCTACCACCAATGCATCAAATTTCCTCATAATGGCAAGCAGATCACCATCCACGGTGATCCTGACCCTTTTCAGCATTGCAACTTTATCCACTCAAAGCCTGATTGCATCATTCCCAACAATAGAGCTTGTGCAGCCCCCACCTCACAGTATGATTCTACCTCTGAAGCTTCCTCATCCAAGCCCAAAGAGTAGAAAATCACAATCAAAGAAACAGGGGTAGGGGAATACTCTATTGAGCATAGCGTCAACTTAGCCGAAATGCCTCTATCTCCAAGATCCTTTGGTCGACCTAAACATTTTCTAAATCCATCTACTCCTCCCACACCTCCACAGCTCCCTTTGTCAAATGGGGGACCCTATCAGATTAAATTGAGGAAAGAGATGGCTTACAATGACTCTATATAGAAGAAGATGACACACCATAAGAACCACCTAAGCTCCCAATGGAAATCTATGGGCATGGTGAGTCCATCTTGTAAAGGATGGGTTATGAAGGACAAGGCCCCATTGGTCTAAGAAAAGATGGCATAATAGAACCCATCCAACTTTCTTCATCATCATTGGCAAGAAATACAAGAGGACTCGGATACCAAGACAAAGGCAAAGCTAAAACAAATGCTTATTTTGTGGAGTATATCCATGCCCTACGAGAAGATAGTGACACAGATTCCAACAAATATGAGTGGGAGGAACTCACAAAGCAGTCCTATGAAGACAAAGAAGTTGATACCATTCAAACCTATACCCCTTACTGTGAGGGACAAACACTAATGCATAGACCATTAGAGTGTGATGCGCCAGTTACTGAGAGTATGACTTTCGAGGAAGGTCAGAGTTCCAACGTGATAAACAATTTGGAGGAAAGTACCATCCCAGACCCTATTCCTACCAATCCTACTTGCATATCCATTAAAACCATCACACCCAATGAATCAGATCTATCCTCCAACACCCTCCCCCTTGTGCATCCTGAACTTATCAACTGGGATCTACAAAGAACCCTGCAACTAGACATGTTCCAAAATGATGATGCCTATATTGACTACATGGAAGTTAGGGACCACCTACCCATGGGAGATCATAAAGTTGGGTTTTGCATTGAACTCAACATGGTGGCCTATTTTGGAGAGGGTGCCAAGCCTTCCAGTTGCAAAAAATCAAAATAAAAAACTAGATATGATGGTGAAAACGGCTCTACGACAGTATCAGATTCCAAAATAGTAAAAAGAAAGGACGCATCCGATGGTGAAAACCCAACTATGGCACCTGACGATTGAAAGTTTGACACTCTCCCTGATAACATGTACCAGGAGAAGTCTCAGATTGTTGTGGAACCTACAGAACCTATCAACATTGGAATAGAGGAACAACCTCAGATCATTCCAGAAAAGACCAAATTTATACCATTCTTTAGAGAAAGGCAAGTCAAATTTGCTTGGTCAAATGCAGATATGTCTGGTTTGGATCCAAATTTGATTCTAAATCATCTCCCAATTGATCTAGGAGTCAAACGAGTAAAGCAGAAGCTCAGAAAGATGCATCCACACATTGCATTACTAGTGAAAGAGGAACTCAAGAAACTACTTGATGTAGGGTTCATCAGAGCAATAGACTATCTAGAGTGGTTGTCCAACATAGTGCTAGTATCCAAACCTGATGGCAAAGTCAAATTATAAATGATTTCCAAGATCTAAACAAAGCTTGCTGCAAGGATGACTTCCCGTTGCCTAATATTGATATCATTGTCAACTTGACAGTGGGACATACCATGTTATCTCTCATGGATGGCTTTTTTGGGTATAACCAAATCAGGATAGTGTTGTGATGTTCACAACATGCCCCATTTTACTCCTTAGCAAAATGAGGACCCCTGTTGTGGCTAGCTTCTTTGCTTGTGTGTGTGGGTCTGCTTGGTGGAAAAGGGAAAAAGGAAGTGAAAGTTACAAACCTTGTTGAAAATAAAGACAAAATAGTATTAAGTACCAGGGTAGAGTATGGGTGAATTCCTTGTCAAAAATGAGTGAGGGTTGCTTTTTGAAACATTTTAAAATTCCCAATATTTTTGCAAGTTATGTGTTTTTTGGTAAATGCACTATAAAAAGGGTTTGTATGTTGCATATACAAAGTCCATTGTATGTTGTGTCATTGTATGATACATATACAAGGTTGTTTGTATATCGGGTCCTTGTATGGTCGCATAAGGGAGTCATCGGGTTTAGATGTAGTGTTTACTTGTATGCATTTGGCTAACATTTTATTTTTACATACAAGGTGGACCCGACGAAGTTAAGAGTTGAAATGAGTATTTCGGTCAAGTCTGTTGCATGTATTTTATGTTTGTATGTTTGGCGAGGTGAAGCATACAACACGATATACAAAGTGATATGCATGTAGCGGAACCGAAATAACTATGAAATAAGGTTTAGTCGTTGTATGTTTCCCACATTGTATGTACATTTTGGTATACATACATTGTGATACATACAATGCAGATTTCAGGAAGGATTAAAATATGATATAAAGGATGCATCGGAACTTAATGTATATCGAAGGATGCATTTCGTGGAAATACAAAAAAAGAAAGGTAAGGTGGACCCCGCTGGTTGCATGTCGGCTTGTATAATTGCAATGTATATCTTCAATATACAAGCCAGAAGATACAAAGTGCCAGATTCAAAAAGGAATTAAAAGCAGAAAGGTCATTGTATGTTTAGTGGGCTTGTATGGTTACGATGTACATACGTGAGATACAAGGAAATGAATGCAAAGTGGGAGGATTTTGGAGCCGTTTTAAAGCCCGATGGCATGTTTTTGGTCAACGATGCTTGACTCGACCATTCTTAACGCCGTATATGCATTTGGATATGCAGATGTTCACAGATGCTTAATATTCATAGCTCGATATCCAAGTTTGCATATTCTGGGCCAGATTTAAAATGTAATGTTTAATTTTCCTGCTAGATATTAAATGATGATGCTTAATTCTTGTCTGTTTGTTGCAGGATGTTGGAACTATTTGGGGTTCGCTGTATGTTGCAGAGTGAAATGGCTGAAAATTGTAGAGTTGTAGACACGGAGGCAACATGAGCCTGAACTGAGGAAGATATTATCAAATGCAATGTTTGCCAACTAGAGAATGAATCAAGTCCAAAATGCTGAAATATTCTATGCCAGCTATGTGATTGCTAATTGGCAGGCACGTGTTGTTCATTTGAACCGTTGATTGTTATGAGAGGATCCTAATCATTGGATCATTGTAACTGTTTTCTGGCATCTGTCCTATAAGAGGGCCATGATTTATCATTAAAAAGATATAGAGAGACGCATAGAGGGGATCATTATATATCTGACCAAAGGACTGTAGACCTGATAAGAGATCAGATTACTGAGACTAATGAGGATTGAATTGTTGAAATGTCAAGGTTCTTTCTTCAGATCATTGTAAATATACTTGTTCTAAAGCATACTGGATGGAGATGAAGTTCAAATTACATCCTGATTGTAAACCTTACGTAATCTTCAGTTGATTTTTGGATATGTAATGGTGAATACTGTGTTCAATAGAAGCGCTTTCATTTTATTGCATGTTGTTGTCAACTTTTCCTTTGAAGATTTGTACTAGATCATGTGGATTTGTGGAATGTCCTAGTGAAGTATGATTCTAGTTTTCCTCTCTTCATTACTGTATCAAAACATGTATGTGGATCAGTGATCTCAGTCAAGTAATTTTGGGAATCTCATTCTTTAAAACCTATCTTTGTCATTTCTTTTTCTTAATTTCATTGAATCACCATCACCTTAACTACAATGAATAGATAAATGAAAAGAAGAACATTAAATATGCTGACATCCCACAGATAACTAAATATCATTAGCATATTTGAGCTAAATACATGTAGTGTTGAAAATATCATGCAAATATCAACCTGTAGGCACATTATTTGAGTAAATTCGTAGTGTAGAGGTAGAATTGTTGGAGATTTATGTAGAGTAGACATAAAGGATAGGATATTTAGAGGAAATATTGAAGAACTTTGTAGGAATAACTAAAATATGTAAGGCCCTTGAATGATCAACATAAATTGGCGCTAGAAGGAGGGCCTGAACAAGGAATCTGTGGATTTCTTCAAATGTTGCATAAATATTTCATCATTTGAGATTAATGTCTACAAATATCTCTTGTCTAAAACATTTTGACTGTATCTTTGCAAAAGATCTAGCTCAAAGCTTCAAAGATTCGTTTGATTTTCTAAGCTTTCAAGTTTTATTCTGAGATATGATAGATCTCATTAAAATTTAAATATCCTAAAAATTTAAAGTAGAGTCTCATTTCAATGGATGCGTATGAAGACAATTTTCAAGTTAGCATTCCTTTATTTCAAGAAACTTTGAATGACCATCTTTATCCTCAAAGTTTATCTAACTTTGGTTTATCCAGTTATTGCAGGATACACAAGTCTGTGGAGCACAGTGAAATTAATTGTCTAACTTTTCTTACAAGGTTGGATTTATATTTGAAAGGATTAATATTTTTTTTATATGTGTTCAAGGCTGAAGTCTAGCAGGAAAATGAAGAAATTATGGAAAAGAAAGAAGAAGCAACACTTGTAATCATGAGTTGTTTAGAAAATACAATAGCTGAATCAGTTCTAGAAGGTAAAGAAGAGGAAACATCTTTCCTTGAGTCATTTTATGGTGAGAATTGGAGTTCTCTACTTTATAATAAGGGTGAGGCAGAGTACAGGTATGAATCTTTTGAAAATCATAGAGAGGAAATTACTCGTGATGAAGTTCCTACTATAGCAACTAATGAAGTCATAGAAAAGAAAGTAAATACTAATTTGATAGCTGACTTCTTTAAATTGAATGATCAAGTTCAAGATTGTTGTAGGACAATGGAACTGGATACCTTACTGGATGGTAGATGTGAGTTATTTGATGAACAATTCATTAAAGTTGAAGATGCAAAAAGCTTTGGAGTTGTTGTGCATAATCATATGTCAATCTGGTACTATTTTGAAAATGAAACAAGGGAGTATTCCTATCAGTCGAAGGTTAATTCACCTTTACAGTCAAATGATTTAGAAATGATAAATTCATGTATATCAGGTTATGATGATAAAGATACTCATTTAGATGCTGATGTGCAGAGAATTGTAAAGAAGATCAAGATGTTTCCTGAACTTGAGGATAAACTGAACATCCAAAATACAAAGATGGATGTGGATAAAAATGAAGAATTAATACTTCAAGAGTCATACATTCTTCAAGATAAAGGGAGACTTGAAGTTGAGCCAAACAACAAAAATGCAAAGTTAAATGAAAGACCAGCTGTCAATGAACTAGCATGTCCTGTAGAACGAGAGATACACCAGGTTGTATTTTTCCTTTCCACAGTAAATGATGTTGATTATTATTTTGATTAATGAAATTTGGGAGATAAAACATGCATATGGATATGTCATGAACATGATGAGCTTCCTCAATTGCTGATAATCAGAGGTTATTCTGTTAAACATAATGAATTTAGAATACAAGAATATTTTTGAGAATACAAAGATGAATTTGCTAGGATCAGAACCAGAACTAATGCTCTGATGCTCCTGCACAATCTAAGGAAGTATGCAAATATAGGTGTCTTTGGGTCTTTTCCTGGGTTTTATTTGCCTTGTATTGCTTTGTGTTGTTTCCTTTCATAGGTTAGTTGTTTGTACAGTTTGTTTGTTTTGTTTGCTTTGTTGTTTTCATGTGTGTTGGGGTCTTTATTTTGATTTAGAGTATGCATGAGTAGACTAACAACCTCTGAAAACAATAGAAAATTCAGAATATTTAGGTTAATTATTTGAAATTTATGCATAACTGGTTGTGACTGTCATGAATGTAGAAAGTTAGTTGACTTGTGAAATTTTGTATTCAATAACTGTGGGTTGAGTATTCAAGGAAGGTTTCTTACAATGACACACCTAAAATCCTTGGGTTTGTTGAACCTACCAGTGTAGATATTAGCTGAAAAATCAGAGGTCACCCTTGCTACCATTACAATTCTTAGCTTAATTTTAGCAAGTGATCACTCCTTGCATAATGAAGTTACAACTGCAATATCTTATGAAGTTTCTATCAAAATATAAAATAAATAAAATAATAAAATAGATTTTACTAAAAATCTAGGTTAAGCCATTTAAGTAACTCTACCAGGGCTATAGACACTTGCTGGCAGTGGGGCTCTACTTAGGAGAATTGTAACGATAACCTTGTCAGGGCTATGGTCGCCTACTGGCAGCAAGGCTCTATCTAGTTGGCTATGAGGGAATGTCATCAACTATGTAGGCTAATATCAGTCACTAGTTTGTTTAACTAATTTTCAAGATGAGGATTATTAATCATGTGCACCCACTTAAACTAA
Organism: Cunninghamia lanceolata; assembly: GCA_027924645.1. Classification (NCBI taxonomy): domain Eukaryota; kingdom Viridiplantae; phylum Streptophyta; class Pinopsida; order Cupressales; family Cupressaceae; genus Cunninghamia; species Cunninghamia lanceolata. The sequence goes on from BSBN01000483.1 coordinate 3,148,582, forward strand.
ATGTAAAAATTCATGCACCTTATTGAATACATTGAGTCTCAAGTTAAATAATGATTTACATAAAAGATAGTTGGAAATTATGAATTTATTTCATCTAGTTTTCTTTAATGGTTTTAATTTAATTATGTTGTTTGGTTGCTAGTTGTTGTGATGTTCACAACATGCCCCATTTTACTCAGTAAAATGAGGACCCCTGTTGTGGCTGGCTTCTTGGCTTGTGTGTGTGGGTCTGCTTGGTGGAAAAGGGAAAAAGGAAGTGAAAGTTACAAACCTTGTTGAAAATAAAGAAAAAATAGCATTAAGTACCAGGGCAGACTATGGGTGAATTCCTTGTCAAAAATGAGTGAGGGTTGCTTTTTGAAACATTTTAAAATTCCCAATATTTTGCAAGTTATGTGTGTTTTTTGGTAAATGCACTATAAAAAGGGTTTGTATGTTCTGTCATTGTATGATACATATACAAGGTTTTTTGTATATCGGGTCCTTGTATGGTCGCATAAGGGAGTCATCAGGTTTAGATGCAGTCTTTACTTGTATGCATTTGGCTAACGTTTTATTTTTACATACAAGGTGGACCCGATGAAGTTAAGAGTTGAAATGAGTATTTCGGTCAAGTCTGTTGCATGTATTTTATGTTTGTATGTTTGGCAAGGTGAAACATACAATGCGATATACAAAGTGATATGCATGTCGCGGAACTGAAATAACTATGGAATAAGGTTTAGTCATTGTATGTTTCCCACATTGTATGTACATTTCAGTAGACATACATTGTGATACATACAATGAGGATTTTAGGAAGGATTAAAATTTGATATAAAGGATGCATCAGAACTTAATGTATATCAAAGGATGTATTTCACAGAAATACAAAAAAAGAAAGGTAAGGTGGACCCTGCTGGTTGCATGTCGGCTTGTATAATTGCAATGTATATCTTCGATATACAAGCCAGAAGATACAAAGTGCCGGATTCAAAAAGGAATTAAAAGAAGAAAGGTCATTGTATGTTCAGTGCACTTGTATGTTTACGATCTACATGCCTGAGATACAAGGAAATGAATGCAAAGCGGGAGGATTTTGGAGCCGTTTTAAAGCCCGATGGCATGTTTTTGGTCAATGATGGTTGACTCGACCATTCTTAACATCGTATATGCATTTGGATATGTAGATGTTCATAGATGCTTAATATTCATAGCTCGATATCCAAGCTTGCATATTCTGGGCCAGATTTATAATGTAATGTTTAATTTTCCTGCTAGATATTAAATGATGATGCTTAATTCTTGTCTATTTGTTGCAGGATGTTGGAACTATTTGGGGTTTGGCTGTATGTTGCAGAGTGAAATGGTTGAAAATTGTAGAGTTCCAGACACGGAGGCCACATGAGGCTGAACTGAGGAAGATATTATCAAATGCATTGTTTTCTAGCAAGAGAATGAATCAAGTCTAAAATGATGGAATATTCTATGCCAGCTGTGTGATTGCCAACTGGCAGGCACGTGCTGTTCATCTAGACTGTTGTTTGTTATGAGAGGATCCTAATCATTGGATCATTGTAACCATTTTCTGGCCTCTATCCTATAAGAGGGCCATGATTTGTCATTAAAAAGATACAAAGAGACACATAGAGGGGGATCATTATATATCTGACTAAAGGACTGGAGACCTAATAAGAGATCGGATTGCTGAGACTAATGAGGGCTGAATTGTTGAATTGCCAAGGTTCTTTCTTTAGATAATTGTAAATATACTTGTTCTGAAGCATACTGGATGGAGATAAAGCTTCAGATTACATCCTGATTGTAAACTTTACGTAATCTTCAAGTTGATTTCTAGATATGTAATGGTGAATGTTGTGTTCAATAGAAGCACTTTCATTTTATTGCATGTTGTTGTCAACTTTTCCTTTGAAGATTTGCACTGGATCATGTGGATTTGTGGAATGTCCTGGTGAAGTATGATTCTAGTTTTCCTCTCTTCATTACTGTATCAGAACATGTATATGGATTAGTGATCTCAGTCAAGTATTTTTGGGAATCTCATTCTTTAAACCTTATCTTTGTCTTTTCTTTTTCTTAATTTCATTGAATCACCATCACCTTAACTGTAATGAACAGATAAATGAAAAGAAGAACATTAAATATGCTGACATCTTATAGATAACTGAATATCATTAGCATATTTGAGCTAAATGCATGTAGTGTTGAAAATATCATGCAAAGAATTGTAAATAATGGTAGAAATCATGCAAATATCAACCTGTAGGCACATTATTTGAGTAAATTCATAATGTAGAGGTAGAATTGTTGGAGATTCATGTAGAGCTGACATAAAGAACAGGATATTTGGAGGAAATATTAAAGAACTTTGTAGGAATAATTGAAATACATAAGGCCCCTGAATGATTAATAGCAACACACATCAACTACTGAGTAACATCAATAGATTATGAACTAATCAATGGAGACTTGGGATCATGAATTCTTTGAATTCATCATATCTTTCAAGATAAATAAAGGTTGTTATGTAACTTTTATTTCATGTTTGTTTGTGAGTAACATTATCATCAACAGATAGCACCAGAAGACCAACATAAAACAACTTTCACTTGTCCATGGGGCACTTTTTGTTGGAATGTCATGCCATTTGGGTTAAAGAATGCAGGGGCAACATATCAATGAGCTATGACCACTATCTTCCATGATATGATGCACGTCACAATGGAGGACTATGTAGAAGACATTCTTGTAAAGTCACTAATTAGAGAATCACAATTGGATGTACTAGAGAAGGTCTTTTAGAGGATAGAAAACTTCAAAGTTAGGTTGAATTTGAAGAAATGTGTATTCGGAGTCACCTCAGGCAAGCTCTTAGGCTTCATTGTATCAGCAAACGGGATCGAACTGGATCTTACCAAAGTTAAATCTATTATGGACATGCCACTGCCAAAGAACATCATTGAACTGTGGTCTCTATAGGGCAAGTTGTAGGCAATCAGAAGATTTATATCTCAACTGGCAAACAAGTGTCAACCTTTCACTCACCTATTACACAAAAACATACCATTTCAGTGGGATGATGATGCAGAGCTCACAATACAAAGGATCTAAAACAACCACACAAGAGAAAAATGATATAGGGGATGGAAGGAAAAATAAATACTTTTAGGCCTCGGTAGACCCAACTATAATAATTGACTTCAAATTGGACTTGACTGTCCACTCATTCTCTATTTTCCTAACACTACATAACAACTCAATTTTTAGGTTCATATACATGGAACCTTTCCAAACTTCCTAGGGACCCTAGACCAACTAGGTTTGACTATCCCAAGCTCACAAAACCATCAAAATGCATTGAGGGTACCTCCTTGTACCCCTTCATTCACAAACTGACTTATCTCCTTGTAGCCCTGTCAGAGAGGTTTTTGAAGCCTAAATTTCAAAATACATGACAAACCCACAAAAAAAATACCTTTTCAAATACCCATTGTGGAGTTACACAATATACTACACATGCAAGGTGGGTTGTTTTGGAACACAAGCCTCTAATTTTGACTGTCCCTGCTGTCCTAGAGGGTAATTAGACCACTTTTACAAAGGAAGTACACAAAATCTCTAGCCCACAATAAAAATTCCACTTTTGGTGAGCTTATAAACATCTCAAATAGACTAATTTCAGATTTTTTATGGGTCTAAGGTCATTTCAACTCATTTGATGATCAAAACTTCACTCCAACTAGGCTAGTTGGCCAAATTCATGTCACAAAGAGGCTAAATGGATCAAATCTTCACCTTTTGTTTGTACCCTGCTCCTACATGCAAAACCCATTAGAGACCACACCATTTTAAAATAATTCCAACCATTTTGGGGTTCTAATACAACATAATGAAGTGGGAAAACTCAAAACCTCTCTAAAATCCCCAAATCAAGGGTTTGCTGATATGACACAGGCAGTCTTAGAACAAATACAATATCTCCTTCTAGTAATTGAATCAATACCCCAGACTAGAGCCATTTCAAAGGTATCTCAACCCTCTTTCTATAAATATATTGTTTTCCCCTATATCTGTCCGTATAGAGTCTTGTAATGGTCGGGAAAAGGACTGTTGCAGTCAAAAAATAGGGTTTTAGACAACTTTTAGCAAAAATGTGATAACTTTCACAAAAATGAATGAAATGACCTCAAACAAATGGAATTGGATATTTAGATAACCCCTATATCACATACAAAAGGTTTCATGGCATAACTATGCTGTACAAATTCGTGGTACGGTCTGTAACAACAGAAAAATATAGAAAAAATAGAATTTGAGACAACAAAATAGTATTTTCTCATTTCTTTTTCTTAAACTTCATCAAAAATCATCCTCATTCAACAACCCTACTTTAAAATGTATTTTAACCATATCTATATCCTTCTACATAGATTCACATTGTGGGAAAAGGCTAATAATAGCCTAAACTGACTTCTTTTTACTAAGAAATTGTTTTTACTAAATATGGACTGTCATAGTCTTAAGAGAACTACAAACCATTAAAGATAAATAACTATTTTTGATCTCCACTATATACTTTTTCCTTTCAAGGCTTTATTACATTTCTTTCAAACTTCTTTTTTCCTTAACAACTAAAAATTTCAAAAATTTGACTAAATGACTATTCTAGGTGCACTGCACCATACAACCTAACTTGAAACTTTTCCAAGTCCCTTGGAAATATTCTTGCAAATTGTCCTCCATTGCTTCTCTTTGTCCTCTTTGCTTTTCTTCATTAGGTTCATCTTCACTGTCTATGCTATGCTTGCCAACATTTCTTGATGTTTGTTTCACTTTGTCATAGAGTGCTTTGTCAACTTCACTCTTCTTCACCTCTGTCAACACTTTCTTCTCAACTCCTTGCTCACACCACTGTCTCATACTTTTCTCTCTACTATCCACTGTCACCTTACCTTTACCAACCTCTATCAGACCTACAACTAGGGTGTTCACTATCCTTGTTATCTTGTCAACTGCTACACCAGCTTCACTTGGCGGTCTCTTATCTCTTTTCTTGACTATAGGGCACATGATTATCCCTACTAAGACTCCTTCACTCACTTCTTGCCTTACCATAGGCTCCACAGTCTTACACTTCTCATTTTAACTCACCTCCTTCTTCAACATGAAGATATTCCTCTTCTCAACAAGCTCTAAATTAGCTCCACACTTGCTCTTTGTTTTTTTAGCAACTTCATGCCTTGAAAAGGCTGCACACTCCTTGTTTCCACTCTCTTCAACCATCACTGTCTCCTTTCTACCAAACATAACCATCCTTCCTATCCTTGACTTCTCCTCTAATGGCAGTAGCACAAAAGTCTTCTCATCCTTCTTGATAGTGAAGGTATTGGCTCTTCCATCATAAACTACAAACGTATCAAATTGCCAGGGTCTTCCCAGTATCACATAACAACAATCAATAGGTAGGATGTCACAAAGTACCCTATCCTCATATGCTCCAATCTTAAACTCAACAAATGCTTTCTCAATCACTAAAATGGACTGATGATCACTCGCCCAAGAAATTTTGTAGGGAACTTCCCTAGGAACTCTCTTCAACTTCAGCTTGTCTACCATCTCACTAGACACCATATTGTTAGTACAACCAGAATCCACTATCACTTTACATACCTTGTTCTTGCTCTTGCAATTTGTTATAAATAATGCTCTCCTCTAAATTAGCTCCTTCTCCCTGGGGGTCTTCAGTAGTGCTCTCTCTCTCAGCATCAATGCTTCTCTTGCTTTAGCATCACACCTTGTGTAACTAGAACTACCACACTCTTCTTTTTGGACTAATTGAGTCCTTCTCCCACTCTTCCACTCACCATCACTTGAAAATTTTTGTTTCTCAGGACACTTATATGCTGGGTGCCCAAACTCTTGACAATTATAACACTTACCCACAAAGGTATTTGCACTCCTTCCACCACCAAATCTACCTCTAGAACCTCTACCTCTGAAATCTACACTTTGTCCTTGCTTGAAATCTGCACCTTGTCCTTGTGCCTTGCTCATCTCTTCTTGACTTTCATTGACTTGCTTTATATTAAAAGATCCTCTGCCTCTAGAGGTATTGCCTCTACCTCTGGCTAACTTATCTTCTCTCCTTTTCAGCTTCTCTTCCACTCTAACTGCCATCTGATAACAATCTTCAGCACTCCTTGGATTTGCCAACACTAACTCATCCTACATGTTAAATCTCAAACCATCAATATACCTAGCAACCTTTTGCACTTCAGTTTCATTTTGACCAAACCTTATACTCAGCTTATCAAACTCCAGTATATGACTTAACATCATTTCCTTTTGCCTTAAACCTTGAAGTTTCTTAAACATTTGAACTTCATAATCTTTAGGCAAGAACTTACCTTTGATTTTTGCTACCATCTTGTCCCATGAAACAATTTTTGCCTTGCTTTCTCCTCTCTGTCTGTTGATAATCCCACCATAACAAAGCATTACCTATCAACTTGGTCTTTGTAATCTAAAGGAGTACCTCATGATTTCGCAAACTAAAGAAGTACCTCATGAATCTACCTATCTTGATGCCACCTATCCAAGGTAAGCCACTATATCTATATATATCTGCTACGCCAACATCTCTCAGAGCCCTCCTAGCACAACATGATTATGAAGGTAAAGAAAGAGCTATCTCCTACATCAGTCACACATTGGTGGGCTATGAACTGCAGTACTCCCAAATAGAAAGATCATGCCTAGTTATGGTTTTTGCTTCCCAAAAACTATGACATTATATGCTAGCACATTCAATCAAACTTACTGCAAAGATAGATCCACTGAAGTACCTATTAAGAAAAGCAGCTCTAACAGGCTGGATAGCCAAGTGGGTGATGCTATTAAGTGAATATGACACTGAGTATGTAGAAATAAAAGCTATCAAAGGTCAAATCATTGCCAATCAGTTAGCAGAGGCACTACTATAGGACAATGCACCAATGACATTCTAGTTCCCAGATGAATCCATTTTCAGCATAACAGCCCACTCATGGAAACTCTACTTCGATGGATCCTATACAAAACATGGATCAAGGGCAAGAATCTTGCTAGTCACCCCTCAAGGATATACCATACCTAATTCTTATCGTCTACTATTCCCCTGTACAAACAATATAGCAGAGTACGAGGCCTTGGTCATCAGTCTCAAAATGGAAAGTAAAAGAGCTACATATCTATGGCTACTCCCAACTGGTAATCAACCAAGTCAACGATGACTATCAAATAAAAGATGACAAGTTAATACCATACAAGCATGTGGTAGACAACTTCAAAGGGTACTTTGTGATCGTTTCCTTTGAGCAGATACCCCACATTGAAAACAAAGCTACAGATGCTATGGAAACCATTGCTTCACTCATCGAGATACTAGAGAAAGAATCACAATATGTGTTCTTGGTGGAGTTAGTTATGCAACCAGCTTATGATCTCCCTCAAACACACTCCATTTGCCTCTTAGTCAGATCTAATTCAACCTTGTATGGTAAGATTTACACTTACCTCATGGATAATACCCTTCCACCTGACTTGTCCTCTAACCAACATTGTACCTTCATTCCTCAAACCTCTCGCTATACCATTATCGCTAAAACCCTCTATCACCGAGGTCTGGATGGTACTTTAATCCAATGTTTAGAACGTGAAGAATCTCAATCCGCTTTAAAAGAAGTGCATGACAGAATTTGCAGATCACACTCTAGCGGCCCTACTTTAGCTAAGAAACTCATGCGTTTGGGGTATTTTTGGCCGAATATGGAGACAGATTCCTATCAGTTTGTGAAGAAGTGCAAGTAGTACTAGATAGACAGTAACCTCATCCATACGCCCACTCAGGAGCTACGACCTTTAACAACACCTTGGCCCTTCTGTCAATGGGGACTCGACCTTATGGGCAAAATTCACCCATCCTCATCAAATGGCCACAGGTTCATAATAACTGCGACTAAATATTTCACTAAGTGGATTGAATCCATACCACTCTCCAACATCATAGGTAAACAGATTGCCTCCTTCATCCTCAATTACCTCATCTGCAGATACGAAATTCCCTCATCCATTGTCATGGATAATGGAAGACCTTTTAAGAACCAGGATGTTCAAGAGCTTTGTGACAAATTCAAAATCCAACACCGTTTCTCCACTCCTTACTATCCACAAGGCAACGGCCAAGCATAAGCATCCAATAAAACCATTATGAAAATCCTCAAGAAAACCGTCAATGACGCCAACCATGATTGACACATATAACTGAATCTTGCTCTGTGGGCCTATCAAACTAGTATACATACTCCCATAGGTGCTACCCCATATGCCCTTGTCTATGGATTAGAAGCCATTTTGCCCATCAAGGTTGAGTTACCATCTATATGGGTGTCATTAAAAGGGCTCATAATAGATGAAGACTATAGAGTTTCTAGGCTACAAGAGCTAGAATTGCTAGAGGAGAAGAGACAAAATGCTTTCAACCATCTAAAAGCCTATTAGCAAAGAACATCTTGAAGCTACAACCATAGAGTCCATCCAAGGATCTTCAATGTTGATGATCTAGTACTCAAGAAGAATCCCCGTAATCAACAGGATCGGGAAAAGAAAGGTAAGTTTGAACCCAACTAGCTTGGTCCCTATGTAATCGTCATAGCCTATGGATTAGGAGCATATCAACTAGCAACATCAGAGGGTGAACCATTCGATGACCCAATCAATAGCATGAATCTCCACAAGTTCTATACATAATACATAGAGAACCCCAATGTAAGGAGGGGTGTATATCAGAAAATACCAAAAAAATCAAAAAAGTATTAAAAAAACAACAAAAAAAATCTAAAATTTTGGAAAAATAAAAAAAATCATCCTCTGGCGAAAACTTGGTAAACATGAACCTTGGATAGGTACCATGGTGAAAACCTAGCAAATAGGTGTCATGTGTACTTCGTCTCTCATGCAATAAAAGTAAGGTAGTGAAAACCTGGCAAACATGCACTCTTTGTGATTTAAACCGCTTCTTCCATCTTTGAGAAACCATCGCCTTGCATCCACTTCTTCCTATCATTTTTCATTCGATCCATATCTATTCTACGTATCACCTAATGATAACCTACCATGGCTTGATACTCTATTTCTTTTGTCACCTTATCAACTAAGGATTTATCCAGTATCGCATCCACAGTGTGAGCCTAGCATAGCGTCTGTCATTAGTATCATTTGGTCATCTTGAACTATGTTGCCTCTGTATTGTCACATAGGCAAGGCCATTTTCAATGCACCTCTGAGGCTCCTTCCCATCCATCCCATATCTTGTTTTCTATCCTCTAGTCCATCTGCATCTAAGTCTGCACCCCAAACTACGTTGTCACATAGGCAAGGCCATCATCGATGCACCCCTAAGACATTAGGTCTATCTTTTAGGGTCTGTCGTGTCAAGTCTATCCATTTTCAGTTCATCCATAATAAACTAGATCCACTACTTGACTTGGGGCAATGTCCTCGACCTAGTTGATGAGTTGGATTCTACAGTGTCGCGCACCTCAGAGGACAACAATAAGGATTTTTTATCCCTTCCACTAGACAAGCAAGTGCAACAAAGCCCGCTTTCAAATAGAAATTTTGACGCAAAACATTCGACCTATCCAAAGCAAAGAAAACAAGTATCTAAACACTCAAACTGATCTTATCTAAATTATGGCAAGAAAAACACATCTAAAATGCAAGAATGTTTGATGCTTTTGAGAAGATTAAAAATTGCAGAGTCTTAATTGTTGTTATCATGTCTTCCTATGCTACTCAAGGATGCCAGAAGCTAGAGATGCTATGATGGGGGCATGATTTCTTTTCTTTGTTTGTCACTTGTGGATTTATCTTTAGTAATGTGAAGCCTTGTCTAAAGACATGATCAACACAATGACCATCGAGGACATCAGGGGTCTAAACATGAAACATGTATAATCCTTGTCTATTGATATGCAAGAAATACTCAGACCATCTAGGTTCAATTATACCTAGATGCTTGTATTAACTTGCTAGATTAAAATCCATGTAAGCAATGCTCAGGTCATCTTAGTTCAATTATACCTCAATGCTTGTATTTTCTTACAACATTTAAAAAACACAAAAAAACAAAAAATTACCCAATGATGAAATAACCACTTCACAATACTTGCAATATCAAGATGTCAGAACCATTTTTCATCCAGAAAGCATCCATATCACATCCATATCCCATACAATAAACATTCTATGCAGAGTATCAAAAAGTTTACAAATTTTTTTCATTTGCATTTCTTCTATCTTCCATTATCTGTCATTTCTCTGTCGATTGAGTACATTTGGACATAACAAAAAAACATAGCATAGTTTACATATCATTAAAACACATGAGATAGTCATTTACACATGATTAAGTCATTTGCATACATCATAGGTGCATTAGATCATTCATTTCCATTTGCATCATACATAACAGAAAAATCCAAAAACATAAAAAAAAGACATGTAGAGCGTCACATAAACTACATCATCATATAGATAGTATCTCACATTTTGCATATTAGAACATTAAGTAAACATCTAAATCTGCATTAGATCGACATCACATATCATCATATAGACATAACAAATGTGTGCATCGTATGTGAAACATCATAAAGTAGAAATGCATCCATGACATATAGCATAAACAACTGTATATAGAGATCAAATAGCTACATCGTCATATATATAAACATAAACATGTCCAAATGTACAATATATCAAAGTGTCTATCATGTCAAGTGTATACATCACAAGGATAATGATACATGTCTCAGTATAAAATAAATATAAGGTATATGCATATCAGGCTGTCTGAGCCATCAAAAAGTGTATGCATAAGACAAAACTCAATACAAGTGGTATAGCTAGCCCTATTGTCATGGGACGCTACTCCCTACACTCGCCACCAGCCTCTGGCTAGTGTGGGCCCCTCACTGATGCACCTGACCGCGAACCCCTTGCTCTCTGTAAAGCCATAGACTAGCTCCTATAGCTAGGTGCCCTCTAGTCTGCTGGCACCGCCGTGTGATAAAGTCCTCTACAATAATGTGTCTGAGCCTGTGCTCTGGAAAGCTCACCCTGTACCTGTGCCAGCTGAGTCTATAGCTAATGGACCTGGGCCTGTCCCTACTGCACCTGTGTAACCAAAAACATAGTGGTACTATCTGTCCCTAAAGCTACCAAAGCTGAGTCTCTCTCTAATCTGAGGGCTCGCACCCTCGCCAGTGCTGTATCCCACTCTGCAGTGAGCCAAGATATCATGCCTATGTCTGCCTCTCTCTGAGACTCTACTACTCGAAGCCATGCCCTCAACTGCCTCATCTATCCCTATAGTGTAGTAATGGCCTGCTGCTATAGGTCTAGCTATGGACTAGCCTGTAGTACCTACTACTGGGGCACCTATCCCTGTGCCTGTCCCTACACTGGCTGTGGTATAGCCATTCGCTGAAATTCCTACTGTGGTGCTAGCACCTATATCTGTGGTGCAACTTGTGGCTGCACTACTTACTACTACTGAGAAGGTCCCTCTCCCTCTCTCCTCCTCTGTCTCCAACCTCCTCCATCTCCTCCTCTATCTCCACCTCCTCCATCTCTTCCTCCATCTCCTCCATCTCCTTCACCTCCTTGTCTTCCTCTCCTCCTTGTCCTCGTCCTCGTCCTCTTCCTCCCTTCACCATCCTTGTCAGAATCTACCTCCTCCAATCGAGGGTCTAACTCCCCTAGTCCTGAGTATCTTAGAAAGGGGTGTGCTGCAAACCACTCCTCATAATCTAGAGTTATCCCTGCATCAATCACCTCCCTCCTCATAGGCCAAGTCACCTAAGGAATCTACTAAAAGTCTACTAGTGCCTCATCATATGAAGCAACTGGGCCCCATCTGAATCTCTCTGTGTGAGTCTGTGCAAATAAAGCCTGCCCCTGTGGTTGACCTTGCACTCTACCAAACTATTGTTGCACTTGACTGACTATCTTCTGCTCTAAGATATACCTGTCTGCCTAATGAGCCATTGATTTTGAAAATAGTATGGCAGCTTGTTATCCTCATCATCCCACCACTCAGAGTCGATGTATGGGTGCTAGATCACTACATCCATGTTATCCAATGTGTGCCTCCAATACTCAATCTTTCCCAGCTTATGCTAGGAAACAAGGCCTGCATATCCATAAGAATACAACTCCTCAGGCTACCTGTGAAACAAGACTATGGGCCGTGTAATAGCTATGTGCTCCTAGAGCCAAAACTGTAGAAGTGAAACACTAGCTGACAAGCTAGCACCCCTATGGTAGACCACTTGATGCATATCATGGTACAAGTGCACTAATACGTAGACACCCCATACAAAATAGGTGCCCTCTGTGATCATCCTCTCCATGGTCCTAGCCCATCCTATGGGGAACCCATGTGACCTCCTGTCGGGGCATAAAATACTGCCAATCAACCTAGCCACTATCCATGGGAATTAGTCATAACAGTCATAGATCTCCTACCATGAGATCACCTGGCAGTCCAGCTCTGGGTCATTGAAAACACGCCTACACTCAGCAAGTCCCACGTCATGCTGCTACTCATGCTCTACCATCTCACCCTAGATCAGCAAGTGGAGTATCCTTTATACATCCTCCAAGGTGATGCTCATCTCCCTTGTTGGCAAGTGAAATGTCCCATCCTCGTTGTGGAACCACTCCATAGTAGCAGTTAGCAAACTAAGGTTCACGCGAACCTTGGGCATGTAGGAAACATAATCAAGTCCCATGGCACCAAGAGCCTCCCAGTCCATCTCAGTCAACATATATCGCTGCAACATCAGCAATGAAAACTATTCACGGAACATCAGAACATTGTGAATGTCCTCCTGTAATCAAGCAAAGCAATGCGTGAACCAAAACTGCAAACTTGCTCCATGCAATCAAACTATCCTATCACTTACTTAACACTGTCAAAATTGATCAAACAACATATAATATCTCTCGACTAGATTCCAGCAATCTCGAAGATCGCTTATCAATTGGCACATCGACACACTGATGCCAATTGAGTCAATTTTGTTAAGTACCTGATGATCGAAGTGCAAATATGCTAAACTAGGTTGCAAATGCACTGATTCATGACAAATGTGCTGCAGCATTAAGAAAATGTGCAGCTTCCTATCAAATGTGCAACTTTTTGACACATGCGCTGAAACATATCATGGTTACGCAATTTCTACACATGCGTCAATTCACAACTCACATGCACCGACTCACATGACAAATGCGTGGCTTTATCATATACACAACAACACATCTCAAATGCATATTTCGGAGCGCATATGCGTCGAACTACCATTTCAATGCATCTATCCTTGTTGACTTTCCCTACCATTTATTAGCCTAATAAATGACTCTAGCCAAGTTTTTTTGAACTACATACTGGTGGTCCTGCCTTGGGTGGCTGATCAAACTATCAGACTAGCTCAAAGTGGTGCTCCTTGAGCGGAATATCCATCTCAACACATACTTCTCTAGCTCTTCTGCTCTCCTAAGCTCTAAGCAAACCAATCAATAATAGCCAAGTGTGCAAATGACTAAGATTGTGGACCCAACTCCTATTTATAGTAAGTGTACCCTACCTGGCTGTGTGGCGACTGTGACTACTTCCCAAGCTTGAGTCATGACCCATTTTCTTCATCCTAAACCATTTTTTACCTTCCTCATCATGAGATTGTCCATCTCATGTCCCTTCTACCTTCTTCCTATCCAATCTCCCGAGGGGGTATCCTGTCATTAAACTTGTACCAGAGGCAAACTGGGGCATGTATCATTATCAGAAAAATTTATTCTTTGAAACAACGTGATAAAACACATTGCATCAAAGAGGGGCAAAATGTATACACCTAAAAATGACATGACTTGTCTAAACAAATATTCTTAATATTTATTTCATCCAAATTCCTCTATCAATAAATAAACGAACAAATTTATTTATTTGATTCATATTCTTCCAACAATTGAATAAAATTATTTATTTAATCAAAATTCCTAAATTCTTCTAAATTCCTCAAACAAATTAAATAAAACCAATTATTTAATTATTTCTTCCAATAATATCTTCTCTAAATTTAAATAAATCCAAATATTTATTTAAGTTATCCACTTCTTCTAAAAATTGAATTATCTAAATATAGTTCAATCCTTGTGCACATGCAATTAAATATTCCAAATATTTAATGAAGCAAAATATCTTCTCATTCTCATACAAATCCCTTCTTCTTGTTTAAATCACTTAACTAATTATTATATTATGCTAATTACTTTAACTCATTCTTCTATTCTTAGCAATTCCTCTCATGCAAATGAAAGCAAGACACTTGTCTTCTTCCTATTCACGCACATTCCTCAAATATCCTCTACTGTTGATCTTCTCATGTATTCTATAACATTGATCATCTCTCTCACAAGTCTATAAATTCAGCCCTATTCTTCTATTTCATTCATCCAAGCTTTAAGTAAACTTACTCTGTAGGAATCATAGTGTGGCTTTGGCACCAATTCCTTCATTGCTTGCGGTCAACTCGTTACGATACTATCATCATTGTTGTGAAGCTCATCTTCATTGCAATAGAAATTATCATAGCCATTCTTCATTGACAATCTTGGAAAATAGCAAGGAAGTGCACCTTCTGAGGGCCATATTCATAAGCAAGATTGATTGAGATAGGCGACCAATGGAAGCTATGAAATATTAAGGTTTGGAAGATTCTTTTGTTCTTTGTTTTTTTTTATCTCAATTATTTCCATTTTCATTGAGTTATTGGGTATTATTGATATATTTGATACTCGTTCTAATTTACCCATAACAATCATCAATGAGGAACATGAAGTACCTATCACCTTGTAGACTTCTCACTCTTGTAGGACCAAAGAGATCTATATGCACTAGATCCAGCAGTCTGGCATAAAATTGTTCTTTTCTCTTGAAACTTGTCCTTGTCTACTTTCCCAACTGACAGTCTTTGTAAATTGTACTAGAGGGTTTCACAAGTTTTGGTAAATCTCTCACAGTATAACCTAAACTTATCTTTACCATATTGTCAAAGTTTATATGATGTGTCCTTCTATGCCACAACCAACTTTCATATGCCTGAGCTAATAAACAATAGTCATTAGTTCCTCTCAATTGATAGATGTTACCTTTTGTCTTCTTACTTGTAGCAATCACAGTTCTAGAGCTTTCCAAGATCTTGCATCCATCATCTTTGAATCTCAGATCCTAACTTTTGTCACACATCCGACCAACACTCAAAATATTATGCTTTAAACCCTTCACATACATGACATTATCAGTATTATGCTTACTATCAAATGAGATAGATCCTTTTCCACAAATCTTTCCAGCTGCATTATCTCCAAACCTAACCATTCCTCCATCATACTTTTCCAAATTCACAAACTTACTTCTGTCACTAGTCATATGATGTGAGCATCCACTATCAATTATCTATTCATCCATATCTTTCTCAACCTAAATTGCCAAGGTTCTTTCTTCTACTGGTTCTTCTTCCTTCACATGGATGGTCGGACTAGTAGACATAAGTTCTTCTTTGATGGCAATAAACAAACATTCATCATCAGTCACTCCTTCATCATCAAAATCTCTGACATAGTAACATTTCTTTGGAACTCTAGGCCTACTCTCATATTTCTTTCTATTTCTTTCAATTCTTTCAAGACATCTTGAAGCATAATGACCTACTTTACCACAAGAGAAACATTTGAAAGGTAATTTATATTTAAACTTACCGGAGCCTCTTTGAAGCTTGTCAACAAAGTTGGCTTCAATTTTATCAAAGTCATCATCCACATTGTATTTCTCAGATCTAGAGATTCTTTCTGAAGTACTAGCTTTAAAGGTTGATTCAACTTTAGCTAGAGCATTACCAAATTCTCTCATCTCAAAGGCTGTAAGCTTTCCAAGCAACTGATCTCTGTCAATTGTTTTCACAGTCATAAATTCTTCAATAGTAGCTACCTTGTGAGCATAGGACTTTGGTAGTGATCTAAGAATTTTCATCACAAGTTCTTTGTTAGTAAGAGTTCCACCCATGCCCTTTATTCCAATAACAAGTTCATCAACTCTCTGCATAAAAGTTGTTATGCTTTCATCTTCATTCATTTTCAAACCCTCAAATTTCACTTTCAAACTATGTAGCTTGGCTTCTTTTACAAAGTCATCTCCTTCAAGGTCTACAACTTTTGGCAATATTGAGTCACTTAAGGAACTAGACAGAGCATCTTTTTCTTTGAGATCTAACTCATATTCTTTGATTTCATCTTCTATCATCAAACCATTTTGAGGCATGGTATATTTTGACTGTGTAGATAGCCATACTTTGTAACCAAGATAGCTGAGATGGTTTTTCATTCATACCTTCCAAAGAGCATAATTTGACCCATCAAAATGTGGAGCTTCCTTCTTATAAGACATCTTGGATCCTGCTCAAGCTGTTAGGCTTTCTTTAGAGGAACTTGGCTCTGATACTAATTGTTAAACTGCACCAGACAACTGAGAGGGGGGGTGAATCAGTTGTCCAAAAACTTTTAACCAATTATGAACATTAACTTATCAATCACTTATGTTCTGATATAATCATGAAAGAAGGAAATGAGAAGATCAACACATTAACATAATCAACATAGGAGACACCATATTTTACATGGAAAACCCTAAAAGGGAAAAACCATAGTGGGTGTTAGCCCACATAAATATATATATATATGTTATATCGATACCGAAAAATAGAGGCTCACTACCTAGAGGGCTCACTGCCCAAATTGCTCACTATAAGAATGGCTCACTCCCTAAAGATGGCTCACTACCGAAGGGTGGCTCACTACCAGGGATTTGAATTGATTGAATAGCATCTAATTCATCCCTGAGTTCATTTCCATTGAAACACAACTCCTCTCCTCTACTCTACTCTTATTCACACTTATCTCCTCATCTTCATACTCTCACACTTTTTTCACAACTACACTACATGCTTTTATACATTACATCAACCTTGGAATGTACATCAAGGTCAACATTACATTCATCAACCGTTGGAAAAATCTCCAAGGTTGACATTATAAATAATTACAAAAATAGGTCAAGACCTAATACAATTTAGCTAAGGAAAAGATGTAAAGATGTATGCAGATCATGTCACGCCTTAGCTAGGACTCAAATGCACTCTCACATGCCACAACATGCTTCCATAATCTTCAAGGGGTCTCTAGAATCAATAAAATTAACTAAGTCAGCCAAGACTAGTCACACGCTATGTTATCTGGGAACAATCCTCAATCACGATCCTTATTTCTTTCTGCAGACCAATGCAACAGTAGGAACATGATCAAGAGACATCCACAAGCACATTATAATCATTGGGAACATCCACACAACACCCAACCACTTTATCCATCAGATTCTTCAAATTGGAACTTAAGAACAACACTGTCAGTCACTGTCATAATAGAAAGATCACTTGTAGGCCACCAAATCACAAACCATTAAAGTTGAAGGCACAAATCATCATCCCAGACATTACTCTAGATTTGTAGAGCATAATACTTCAATGTGGAGGAATGCAGAGCAAAACACTTTCTCCTTGTCTCTGCCAGATATACATAAATAGCAGTCCTCACACTGGTGAACACATCTCTCTCATATCTTCATTCTGGAGGCTCAAACTAGGAATATAACATCTTCAAACAAGCTTCTAAATATCTTCCTATCTGCATGCAAAGATCTTCAATCTATAGAAAATGTGGAGTATTCTTCTGGACCATTCTTCATCATGTAATGCACTGTCTCTACTACACTTCTTAGCTATCTCTAGAGAGGCTAATTTAGTCAATATCCTCAATAAAGTAAGGGCACAGTTGACACCAATGACAACACAAATATGTTGACATCAATGACAACATTGATTAGACACATACTTGCAATAGGATGCTCTTGCATTAGACATCTAGGGTTATTAAAAAAATGAGTCCCTCACTTTGCTGAGGCTAGAGGAAAACCAAGATGGTCCACCTCAGCCTAAGAAATCCATGATGAATCATCTTCCAGTCTAACTTTCCATTTCATAAGATACTCTTTATATCACTTTCCGCGAGTGCTGCGTCCAACTCTGCTATCCAAAATGCCCTCAATCTATTCCAGTGCTTGTTGTGGTAACTAGTTTTTCAAGTCCTCTTCAATGCTATCACTAAATTTTGCTTCATGATACTGATATAGGTCTGTAATGTTGAAAATAGGTGACATACCCAATGTCTCCAGTAACTCCACTTCATATGCATTTTCTGAATCAATTTTTTTTGACTATCTTGCAAGGTCCAAACTTCTTCATCTTCAACTTGTTATATGTCCCAACTGGAAATCTTTCTATTCTCAAGTATAGCATCACTTCATTGTGAGGCCTACCTTTTTCATTCTCGTTCATGTGACTATTTACCTTACTGTTGCTGATACATTTAGACATGTGGGACTATAGATCCCGAATTCTGGAACTATTAGACTTTATGATGTTATGAGAAAACTAATTGGGTGATGTTAGATAGATGCTTTATATTATGGGAAAACTAATTGGGTGATGTTAGATAGATGCTTATATTAAGAGAAAACAAATTGGGTGATGTTAGATAGATGTTTATATTATGGGAAAACTAATTGGGTGATGTTAGATAGATGCTTATATTAAGAGAAAACAAATTGGGTGATGTTAGATAGATGTTTATATTATGAGAAAACTAATTGGGTGATGTCTAGATAGATGCTTTATAATAAGGGAAAACTAATTGGGTAATGTTGGATAGAAAATTGTTTTGTGATTCAATCTTGGGAATGGATGTTTGAAATGCAGAAATTAGAATCTAAATTCTAATGTGATTTCTTTAATGCTTAAGTGAATTTGTGATATTTTATGCAAGTGTTCATTCTTAATTTGCCTCGGCTATTATTTATATGTAGAAATTAACTTTGCAATTGAGTGTGCAGTTATTTCTAACAAACCACAGATACTGGAGATCATCCCACACTTGATGTTGTAATCTCTTGTGAAGCCGATCTAGTTCCATGAGGAACCAAGATCAACTCTATGTATGATGAAATATTGTAATGTTAATTTACATGTGGTTAATTGGGTTAAGTCTACCCTCTTTTAATTTGAATTATAATTTGTGTTGTAGGAATTTTGTCTTTGAATTACATTGTTAAATTTTAAATTTTTGTAGACCCTTTTCATGTGTTTTAACTTGACCTTGGGTTATACCCCATGGGTCTAGGGTCACTTTTGACTTGGGTAACCCTTGATAAACCTTCATATGGTCACTTTAACTTCACACTAAAGTTAAGTGATGAATTTGGAGGCATGGGAGGGAGAGGATGAGTGGTACCAACACTCAACCCCATCCATTTTCTCTTCCCAAGGTTGGAGATGACTCCAAGACCCACCAATTGTGGAGGACTTGACTCCAAGTCTCTCTCACAATTGGTGAGAGTACCCTTGGAGTTGTGTGGTCCCTCTTGAGAGGAAAGGAGGGGGACACATGTGTCACTCTTTCCCTCTTTAACTCCTCCTTTCTCTCCCACATGTTGGAGAGAGGACAAGTTGTAAGGGGTGAGGGAGACTTCGGGATGGGTGAGTGACATGTGTCAACACCCATCCCTTGGGACATATTTGTAGTGGGGAGGAAGAGTGAGGAGGTGATAAGTGTCACCTCCCCATTCCTCTAAGCTCATGGGTTGGGCTTAATTTAATCCCACTTGGGATAGGGTGAGAGGTTGTTGAATTTTTGGGAATTTTAATTGCTTGAATTTGAATTTGGAGAGAAACATAGAGGGAGTTTGGTGACTTATGTTGGAGGAGATATTGGAGAAGCTCTACATCAACTTCTTCCATAATAGGGCTTTTAAAGGTTGGTTTTCAAGGCTAAGGCCTTCCCTTTGTATTTTAGTTGCTTGCATGATGCATATGCGTGTGTTTTACTTCCTTGAGTGTTATTGTTATTGTGGGGAAATTCGGTTGGGTGTTGTAAGAGCCTCTCCCACTTGGGAGAAGATGCTCACCAAGTGTGGGGTAGGGGAGGAGTGATCCTCCTTGGGGTCATTACCTTGTTTTGGGGTGTTGTAAGCCTTGAGGGCAATTTTATGTGATTTTGGGCAATTTGATACATGGCTTGAGAGCCAAAATATGGAGACTTTTAGAAATTTTGTTAAATGTGATGGCTTGAGGCCATAAGAGAAAGTGTGTTGAGATAGTTGAAGGAGTGGCACTCTTGAGTTGAGTGTGTCCAGTCTCCTACCCGTTTGAACTCAGCTTGGTTGAGTTCATGTGTTGTGATTATCTATGGGTGTAATATTGTGTTTTGGATGTTTGTGTTCCTTGTTGTGAAGTGGAATGAGACCCTAGGTGTGTGGATTACCTCCCTAGCTCGGGGGTGACCCTCTTGTGGGTCTACGGTAGGGAGGAGAGTAAGATGTGTAGTTTTCTTTACCCTTTGTGTGATATGCAGGTTCATTGGAGCTTAGTGTGAAGTTGAAGAAACTCCTTGTTCTTAGAGAAATATTTTATTTTCCTTTACTGTTTAAGCTCTTGAGAAGAGCTTGGCCTATTTAGATGTTTTATCTTTGGTTGTAGTCCAAGAGGAGAACATGGTTCTCTCTCTCTCATGTTGTAAAAAAAACTTATATTTTTCATATTGTTTGCAAGCTATTTCCTTGTAAATTTAAGTTATAAATTGATGAATTATTTCTTATCCTTCAAAAAGGTTGAATGAAGAAAATTTTGTTTATAAGTTAATCCAATTGTATGAAAATTTTAAGCAATTGTCAATTAGTAAAGTTGTGGTTTTTATTTTGTGTTAAATGTGAAAATTGCATATTATAATTGCGGCAAAAGAGAAAATTAGTTGTTGTTATAGATTTGAACTATCTAAATTATTTGTATTATTCTTTCCTTTAAACAAAAAAAAATGTGATTTTCAATATTGTAATGAACGTATTTTTGATGGAAAAATATGGATTTTTGTCTTATTGAAAGTTTGAAATATATATATATATATATATATATATATCTTTGCTTATTGTTTTTAAAGAAAATTTGAAAGTGAATTGTAGGAAGGTTAAAGTTGAAAACATATAATTATATATATTGTGTGTGTTTTAAATGGATGTATTTTCATAATTTTATAATGTAAACTGAAACTTTTTCTTATTAACCTATCAATTAAATTATGGGACTGAAATATATATATATATATATATATATATATATATATATATATATTTATATTTATATTTGGTTATTTTTTTCTTATTTTAAATAAACTGTGAAATTGAATTATAAAAGATTTTAATTGTTATTTATATATATAATGGAACTGAAATAACTTAAAATAAATATAATAAATAAATTAAAAAAACATAGAAAATGCTGATCAGGGGAAAACGACTATGTGATTGTCGCAAAATGTTATATGTAAATATAAGAAAATGTTAAGGGGTGGGGGGGAGAGGGGGTTCGAACTTCCCCCCCCCACCACTATGCTTACAATATTTGGGTGTGTGGAGGGGACCGAAGCCCCCACCCACACCCATCGTATGGGATGTGGGTGGGAGCTCCATCCCCCTCCCCACACCCCCACCTTTTTCCTTCCCCCATGGGAACTCCCGTGACCCGCTACTGTGTAGAAAAAACTGTCACCGCCTGACTCCTCCTCCGCAGCCTCCCCTCTTTGTGGACCTTCCCTTCACCGCTATCCTCCCCACTGCAGATCGTTGCTCCCCTCTCTGCAAACTCCGTGGGTCTCTCACCCCTGCGGCCACTCTTTACCACCACCGTTGCCTTTCTCCTCTACTACCCTTCCTCCGTTGCATAGCCCACTCAAAACCTCTGCTGCCCTATCAGCGCCATCGCCACCCTCCATGAACCCTACCAATAGAAACAACAAAATGTTTAGGGTTCTACCAATGGGAATAAATAAATATATTTAGGGCTCAGCCAATGGAAATAAATAAAAATATACATATTATTAGGGTTTCAACTTTATTACCAATAAAAAAATAACAAAGAAAAAGAAAAGAAATATATACTTATATTTTATTAAAAGAAAACCTAGTATTATAAATACAATAAGCATGTGTGTGTGTGTGTGTGTGTGTGTTTATATTTTCATAAATATTTGAAGCCATCATATACATTTCATATGTGGCCATTTAAATTCAACCTATTCAATGAGAAAATGACAAATTGAGAAATTGAGAATAATGAGATAAAAAGAGAAAGAAAGATAAAAGTGAAAACAAAGAGGAGAAAATGCATGAGTTCAATTTAGGGTTAAAAGAATTAATCAAAATTTCATGTTCTCTTTTAATCATTTGAGCAAAGTTAATTATGGAAGTTAAGTAGACATTGTTTGAAACCCAAACGGAAACCTAGTAAACCACCTCAAACGATGTTAGTAAATCCTGTTACGAGATCTAATCTACCAAGAAATTAGGAATAATATAAATCATACAGAGATAACTCTGATTGATAGAAAACATGAAGCAGAACAAATTAATATTAAATTTCAGAAAATGTGAAGGAGAACAAATGTTTGGACTTTCTTGAAAAATGTTTTAAATTTAGAAAACGTGAGGGAGAACAAATTAATATTAAATTTTAGAAAACGTGAAGGAGAACAAATGTTTGGACTATGTTGAAAAATGTATTAAATTTCAGAAAATGTGAAGGAGAACAAAAGATCAAACTTTGCTGAAAAATGTTCAATTAACTTAATCAACTGTATTCCAATGTAATTAGTGAGATGTAAGAAATTTATTAACCCAAATCAGGAAACCTCTTGATCAAATTTAGTGTTAGTATAGTAAACCCTATTCATGCCTGTGAGGCATTATGCTGCCAGATTTTCTTAAAATCTAGGATTTAATTAGGTTAGGGAAGTTTAACCCTATTAGCGACATTAACCATGTCGTGAAGACCCCCTTGATGGCCTTCTTGCGATTGGTATGCGTACATGTGTGTATTACCTCACTTTCAACTATTTTCTTTACGCCTTAAGTGTATTCCACCGAGCACTCTTATGCGTGCGAGGGGCTTTCTAGGGAAGCGTGGAATTTTTTTGATATTTCGTGTCATGACCACATGACAAATGTGGACATGACATGTGTGATGCGTGTTGTGACCGCATGGGAAATGTGGGCATGACATTTGGTATCAGAGCCCAAGTTTAAACACTGGGCATATATGGGCACATTATTTATTCTGCAACTTTGATTAATTAGTGCCTACCTTGTTTTGTAGGATGCCTCCACGACATATTCAATGAGTGCGATCACGCAACACTATGTCCGCTGAGGTGCATAGTGATTCCTCTGTAGAGGGACAGGTACCTGTAGTCATAGCAGATCAGCCAGTACCACAGGCACCACCAGTACTTGACATAGGTCCTCAAATTTTATAGACATTGTAGGCCATGTTAGAGAGATTACTATAGCTATTCTAGAGCCACATGATGAGCCTCACGTTGATCCGTAAGATGAGCCACGTAAGGAGCTGCATGCTGAGTCATGTGCTGAGCTACGTGTGGAGCCCCGCGTCGATTTGTGAGAGGTGCCACATATGGAACCTTTTGTAGACATACCTGATACCACAGTGGAGGAGGTAGGGTCAGCCTACCATGCATGGAGTAGGAGTCCTCTAAGACTTCTGAGATGAGATGAGACCATGAGAGTAGAGCAAATAGATCATGGACCTTACGAGTATGGTATGGATGAGCTGGTTATAGGACTTAGAGACAGAGGAGACCCCATCAGAGACCTACTTAGGCTCAATCCACCTACCTTCGCAGGAGCTACAGAGGGAGCTGTGGTTGAGGCTTGGCTTATCAATCTAGATAGGTTCTTCGCATTGCAACATGAAAGCACGAGTGGCAGTACACCTTCTGAGAGATGCAGCAGCTACCTGGTGGTGCACTGAGGAGTGCAAGCGCTGATTATCCTTAGATACATTCACGTGGGACATATTCATAAAGTGCTTTAATGCGCATTACTTGTCAGATCAGTATAAATAGCACCAGATAGATGAGTTCCACAATTTACAGCAGAAAGGACTCACGGTTGCTCAGTATGAGAGCTAGTTTATTGATCTCTCTCATTAGGCAGAGTATCTCCATGACGAGAAACTCCTAGTGCAAAAATTCATTAGAGGTCTAAATCATGGGATACTAGGACCAATGCATATGGCAGACCCCCAGACTATGAGTGATGCTGTCAAAAAGGCTTATATTGTAGAGGAAATTCAGGGATGAGGTTAGAATTCATGCCCGTAGTTTTAGGACCGTAATCACCAGCAGGAGCAGAACTTTTGAAGACCACAATCCACACCACAGAGAGGAGGATTCAATTCTTCATCATTACCTCCTAGGCCTCCACAGCAGCAGTAGCAGCATCAGCAGTGGTCTAGACCCCAGCAGAGGGCTCAGGGAGGACAGAACCGTGGTTGGTAATAGTAGGGCTCACATAGGGATCAAAGACAATAGGGATCATCTGTGGGGCCCTTGAGGTCTTAGCAGTCTTACAGAGGTTCACAGGGGTCCACAGGATGGACTGGACAGCAGTAGTTGGGTAGGACTCAGTCAGGATAGTTACAGGCTGGGGGCCTGTGTTATGTATGTGGTAGGGTAGGGCATTTGGCCAGAGAGTGTCAACAAGGAATTATAGTAGGGGACAACCCTATTTGGGAGGATCTGAGCAGACTGTAGGTGATGTCGGTAAGTCCCACCACATGTTTGTAGTGGTTGACAACTGCCAAGTCAACTTCCAGGCCTCAGTTACTGAGACAATAAGTATGATTAGAGATTTCCCCATCTCTATTCTTTTTGACTCTGGAGCTACCGACTCTTTTCTATCTACATCGTTAGTGGAATGTTGCAGGCTGGTGGCTTCTAGGTAGGACATTAGGTGGGAGGTTGAGTTGGCCTCTAGTGCCAGGATGTCAATAGATACCTTGGTTAGAGATTGCGAGATCTCCTTGGGTTTCTTCATTACATCGTGTGACCTTAGGGTTATGCCATTAGGATCCTACGGTGTAGTTTTGGGTATGGACTGGCTTGTGGCTCATAGAGCCATGCTGGATTGTTGCCAAAGGATGATTAGTTGTTTAGATGATCATGGCTCACCAGTTGAGATAGTGGGCATTCAGAAGGCCACGACTGTTCGTATGATATCCGCTCAGCAGCTTAAGCGTTGCATGCGGAAGGGATGTCAAATGTTTGCTATCATAGTCAGTGATAGATCAGAGGATGAGTCTGAGGCTTCTTTAGATGATCACCCTATCTTGAGAGATTTTTGTCGACGTGTTTCTGCCAAAATTACTAGGTATGCCTCCAAGTAGAGAGGTAGATTTCCACATCGATCTAGTGCCAGGTGTAGAGCCAGTGTCTCGAGCACCCTACAGGATGACTACACATGAACTTACAGAGATCAAATTGTAGTTAGAGGAATTACTTGAGAAGGGGCACATTTGACCTAGCATTTCATCGTGGGGTGCACTAGTTATCTTCGTGAAGAAGGATGGGTCTCTTCACTTGTGCATGGACTATAGGCAGTTGAACATGGTGACAGTGAAAAACTGTTATCCTCTGCCTAGGATTGATGACCTTTTTGACCAAATGCAGGGAGCCAGAGTGTTCTCAAAAATTAATCTGAAATCTAGGTATCACCAATTGTGCATCATAGAGGTAGATATTCATAAGACTGCTTTTTGAACCAGATATGGCCATTACGAGTTCACAGTGGTACCCTTCAGTTTGAGGAATGCCCCTGCAGTGTTCATGAGTCTGATGAATGGGGTGCTCCGTACTTACATGGATCAGTTCTTGATCATCTTTCTTGATGATATTTTGATCTATTTACGGACCGAGGAGGAGCATGTGGATCATTTGTGTCAAGTCTTGCAGTGCTTATGAGACCAGTAGCTTTATGGTAACCTGGTGAAGTGTGCCTTGTTCAGGATAGAGGTGCAGTATTTGGGGCACATCTTATTAGGTGATGGCATCTCCGTAGATCCATCAAAGATCAGAGCAATTCAGGACTGGCCAACACCCACCAGTGTGAGAGAGGTTAGGAGCTTTATGGGATTAGCTAGTTATTACCATAGAATCATTGAGGGCTTTTCTAGATTATTGCATCCCATGACTTCCCTTCAGTAGAAAGGGAAGGGTTTCACTTGGACCGAGCAGTGTGATAGGGCCTTTGGGATCCTCAAGGAGCATCTTACCAGTGCTCCCATATTAGCGGTTCCAAATCCTGCAGAGGATTTTGTTTTTTGCACAGATGCATCACTAGAGGGTTTGGGATCCATGCTTATGCAGGGTGGTAGAGCGATTGCATATGAATCGCGTAAGCTCAAGACACATGAGCTAAACTACCCTACTCATGATTTAGAGCTCGCAGTAGTTATTCATGCTCTTATTCATTGGAGACACTTCCTTTTGGGTCAATGCTTTGAGCTCCATTCAGATCACCATAGCTTACAGTACATTTCACACAGCCAAATTTCAATGCTCACCAGTGGTGTTGGATGGAGTTCTTATGCTAGTACAAATTTGATGTCCACTACATCAAAGGGAAGGAGAACGTGGTTGCTGATGCCTTGAGTTGAAGGCGCCACACGATCCTGACCTTGACATTGAGGGTGGACTTGAGAGAGCGTATCTTACAACATCTGCCTGAGGATGAATGGTTTCTTGAGGTACAACAGGAAATCTAGAAACAGAGGCTCTTTAAGGGCAGATTTGCAGGATATTCCCTTGAGCTTGATGGTTTTCTTAGACATTGGCAGTGCATCTATATACCCCGTGTGGGTGAGCTACATGCAGTGATTCTTTTAGAGGCTCATAGAACACCTTATGCAGCACACCCGGGGGTGAAGAAGATGCATACTGATTTGCGACAGTTATACCATTGGGTTGGGATGACACGAGACATTGTAGAATATGTTGCTTATTGCTTTGAGTGCCAGAGGATCAAGGCCAAGCATCCACATCCAACAGGACTATTGTACCCTCACGAGATACCTGAGTGGAAATGGGACACCATCTCCATGCATTTTATTGTTGGTCTACCTATGTCATCACGTCGCCATGATGCCATCATAGTGACGATTGACAAGTTGACCAAGGTGGCGCATTTATCACCAGTACGCATATGTATAATGCACCATCTGTGGCGAGGGTATTCTTAGATTAGATTGTTAGACTTCATGGAGTACCTCACTGCATCATTTCTGACAGAGACTCAGTTTTCACTTCAGCTTTTTGGAGAGCCTTACAGTAGGCATTGGGCACTCAGCTTAACTTTAGTTTAGCTTACCATTTTGAGACCAATGGATAGACAGAGAGAGTTAATCAAGTGTTGGAAAACATGTTTTGTATGTATGTTATGGACCATCGGTCTAGATGGGAGGAGTATCTGTATCTGGTTGAGTTTGCCTACAATAACAAGCATCATAGCTCATTGGGTATGCCTCCTTTTCAGGCTTTATATAGTAGACCATGCAAGACACCATTGAGTTGGGATCAGATAGAGGATAGGGTTACCATTGGTCCAGAGATAGTTCAGGATATGGAGCAGTAAGTCACACTGATTAGATAGACTTCAGGAGGCACAAGATAGACAAAAGAAGTATGCTGATGCTAAAAGAACTGATCGGAGCTTCTCACTGGGTGACAAGGTATTTTTGAGAGTACGACCACACAAGAGTCCAATCAGTTATGGAAAGGGCTCTAACCTTGCACCTCATTTTGTAGGACCTTTTGAGATCTTGGAGCAGATAGGACCTGTAGCCTATTGTCTAGCCTTGCCACCTAGCCTATCGTGTATCCACAATGTCTTTCATGTTTCAGTTTTACAACATTACATCTCTAACTTATCACACATATTGGATTGGAGTGCTCTTCAGGTAGAGGTAGACGGTCAGCTGGCTTTGGAGCCAATTTGCATATTGGTTCATCAGATGCTGGGCCAGTTTAGGGTCTAGTGGGACATGTATGACAAGGTCACTACGACATGGAAGGATGCAGCGAGATTGAGGACTCTTTATCCTCACCTCTTTGATGACTTCTAGGAGGAAGTATAGTCTTAGGCAGGGAGGATGTGAGGCCTACCTTTTTCATTCATGTTCATGTGACTATTTACCTTACTATTGCTGATACATTTAGACTTGTGGGACTGTTGATCCTGAATTCTTGAATTATTGGACTTTATGATTTTATGGGAAAACTAATTGGGTGATGTTAGACAGATGCTTTATATTATGGGAAAACTAATTGGGTGATGTTAGATAGATTCTTATATTAAGAGAAAACAAATTGGGTGATGTTAGATAGATGTTTATATTATGGGAAAACAAATTGGGTGATGTTAGATAGATGCTTATATTAAGAGAAAACAAATTGGGTGATGTTAGATAGATGTTTATATTATGGAAAAACTAATTGGGTGATGTCTAGATAGATGCTTTATAATAAGGGAAAACTAATTGGGTGATGTTGGATAGAAAATTGTTTTGTGATTCAATCTTGGGAATGGATGTTTGAAATACATAAATTAGAATCTAAATTCTAATGTGATTTCCTTAATGCTTAAGTGAATTTGTGATATTTTATGTGAGTGTTTGTTCTTAATTTGCCTCGGCTATTATGTATATATGTAGAAATTAACTTTGCAATTGAGTGCGCAGGTATTTCTAACAAACCAAAGATATTAGAGATCATCCCACACTTGATGTTGTAATCCCTTGTGAAGTTGATCTAGTTCCATGAGGAACCAAGATCAACTCTGTGTATGATGAAATGTTGTAATGTTAATTTGCATGCGGTTAATTAGGTTAAGTCTACCCTCTTTTAATTTGAATTATAATTTGTGTTGTAAGAATTTTGTCTTTGAATTACATTGTTAAATTTTAAATTTTTGTAGACCATTTTCATGTGTTTTAACTTGACCCTGGGTTATACCCCATGGATCTAGGGTCCTTTTTTACTTGGG
Organism: Cunninghamia lanceolata; assembly: GCA_027924645.1. Lineage (NCBI taxonomy): Eukaryota > Viridiplantae > Streptophyta > Pinopsida > Cupressales > Cupressaceae > Cunninghamia > Cunninghamia lanceolata. The sequence goes on from BSBN01000483.1 coordinate 3,177,737, forward strand.
TAACCCTTCGTAAACCTCCATATGGTCAGCTTAACTTCACACTGAAGTTAAGTGATGAATTTGGAGGCATGGGAGGGAGAGGATGAGTGGTACCAACACTCAACCCCATCCCTTTCCACTTCCCAAGGTTGGAGATGACTCCAAGACCCATCAATTGTGGAGGACTTGACTCCAAGTCTCTCTCACAATTGGTGATAGTACCCTTGGAGTTGTATGGTCCCTTTTGAGGGGAAAGGAGGGGGTCACATGTGTCACTCTTTCTCTCTTTAACTCCTTTCTCTCCCACATGTTGGAGAGAGGACAAGTGGTAAGGGGTGAGGGAGACTTGGGGATGGGTGAGTGACATGTGTCAACACCCATCCCTTGGGACATACTTGTAGTGGGGAGGAAGAGTGAGGAGGTGACAAGTGTCACCTCCCCATTCCTCTAAGCTCATGGGATGGGCTTATTTTAATCCCACTTGGGATAGGGTGAGAGGTTGTTGAATTTTTGGGAATTTTAATTGCTTGAATTTGAATTTGAATTTGGAGAGAAAGATAAAGGGAGTTTGGTGGCTTATGTTGGAGGAGATTTTGAAGAATCTCTACATCAACTTCTTCCATAATAGGGTTTTTAAAGGTTGGTTTTCAAGGCTAAGGCCTTCCTTTAGTATTTTAGTTGCTTGCATGATGTATATGTGTGTGTTTTACTTACTTGAGTGTTATTGTTATTGTGGGGAAATTCAGTTGGGTGTTGTAAGAGCCTCTCCCACTTGGGAGAAGATGCTCAACAAGTGTGGGGTAGGGGAGGAGTGATCCTCCTCAGGGTCATTACCTTGTTTTGGGGTGTTGTAAGCCTTGAGGGCAATTTTATGTGATTTTGAGCAATTTGATACATGGCTTGAGAGCCAAAATATGGAGACTTTTGGAAATTTTGTTAAATGTGATGGCTTGAGGCCATAAGAGAAAGTGTGTTGAGATATTCGAAGGAGTGGCACTCTTGAGTTGAGTGTGTCCACTCTCCTACCCCTTTGAACTCACCTTGGTGGAGTTCATGTGTTGTGATTATCTATGGGTGTAATATTGTGTTTTGGATGTTTGTGTTCCTTGTTGTGAAGTGGAATGAGACCCTAGGTGTGTGGATGACCTCGCTAGCTCAGGGGTGACCCTATTATAGGTCTACAATAGGGAGGAGAGAAAGATTTGTGGTTTTCTTTCCCCTTTGTGTGATATGCAGGTTCATTGGGGCTTAGTGTGAAGTTGAAGAAACTCCTTGTTCTTGGAGAAATATTTTATTTTCCTTTACTCTTTAAGCTCTTGAGAAGAGCTTGGCCTATTTAGATGTTTCATCTTTGGTTGTAGTCCAAGAGGAGAACATGGTTCTCTCTCTCTCTCATGTTGTAAAAAAACTTATATTTTTCATATTATTTGCAAGCTATTTCCTTGTAAATTAAAGTTATAAATTGATGAATAATTTCTTATCCTTCAAAAAGGTTGAATGAAGAAAATTTTGTTTATAAGTTAATTCAATTGTATGAAAATTTTAAGCAATTGTCAATTAGTAAAGTTGTGGTATTTATTTTGTGTTAAATATGAAAATTGCATATTATAATTGTGGCAAAAGAGAAAATTAGTTGTTGTTATAGATTTGAACTATCTAAATTATTTGTATTATTCTTTCGTTTAAACAAAAAAAATGTGATTTTCAATATTGTAATGAACATATATTTGTTGGAAAAATATGGATTTTTGTCTTATTGAAAGTTTGAAAAAATATATATATATATATACAAATCTTTGCTTATTATTTTTAAAGAAAATTTGAAAGTGAATTGTAGGAAGGTTAAAGTTGAAAACATATAATTATATATATTATGTGTGTTTTAAATGGATGTATTTTCATAATTTTATAATGTAAACTAAATTTTTTTCTTATTAACCTGTCAATTAAATTATGGGACTAAAATGTATATATATATTTATATATATATATATATTTATATATATATATATATATTTATATATATATATATATATATTTGGTTTTTTTTTAAATTTTATTTTAAATAAACTGTGAAATTGAATTATAAAAGATTTTAAATGTTGTTTATATATATATAATGGAACTGAAATAAATTGAAATAAATATAATAAATTAAAAAAAGCATAGAAAATGTCGATAAGGGAAAAATGATTGTGTGATAGTCGCAGAATATTTTATGCAAATATAAGAAAATGTTAAGGGGTGGGGGGGGGGTTCAAACTCCCCCCCCCCACCACTGTGCTTACAATATTTGGTTGTGGAGAGGGGGGCAGAGCCCCCATCCACACCCATCGTATGGGATGTGGGTGGGGGCTCTGTGCCCCTCCCCACACCCCAACCTTTTTCCTTCCCCTGCAGGAACTCCTGTGACCCGCTACTGTGTAAAAGAAAACTACCGCCACCCGACTCCTCCGCATCCTCCCCTCTCTGGGGACCTTCCCTTCACCGCCGTCCTCCCCACTGCGGATCATCACTCCCCTATCTACATGCTCCGCAGGTCTCTCACCCCTGTGAGTACTCTTTACCACTGCCACTACCTTTCCCCTCTATGGCCCTTTCTCCGTCGCACGGCCCACTCAAAACCTCTGCCGCCCTATCAACACCGTCGCCGCCCTCCATGAACCCTGCCAATAGAAACAACAAAATGTTTAGGGTTCTACCAATGGGAACAAATAAATATATTTAGGGTTCACCCAATGGAAATAAATAAAAATATACATATTGTTAGGGTTTCAGCTTTATTACCAATAAAAAATAACAAAGAAAAAGAAAAGAAATATATATGTATATTTTATTAAAAGAAAACCTAGTGTTATAAATACAATAAGCATATGTGTGTGTGTGTGTTTATATTTTCATAAACATTTGAAGCCATCATATACATTTCATGTGTGGCCATTTAAATTCAACCTGCTCAATGACAAAATGACAAATTGAGAAAAATGAGAGAAAAAGAGAAAGAAAGATAAAAGTGAAAACAAAGAGGAGAAAATGCATGAGTTCAATTTAGGGTTAAAAGAATTAATCAAAATTTAATGTTCTCTTTTAATCATTTGAGCAAAGTTAATTACGGAAGTTAAGTAGACATTTGAAACCCGAACGGAAACCTAGTAAACCACATCAAATGATGTTAGTAAATCTTGTTACGAGATCTGATCTACCAAGAAATTAGGAACAATGTAAATGGTGCAGAGATAACTCTGATTGATAGAAAACATGAAGGAGAACAAATTAATATTAAATTTTAGAAAACATGAAGGAGAACAAATGTTCGAACTTTGTTGAAAAATGTTTTAAATTTAGAAAACGTGAAGGAGGACAAATTAATTTTAAATTTCAGAAAACGTGAAGGAGAACAAAAGATTAGACTTTGTTGAAAAATGTTCAATTAACTTAATCAACTATATTCTAATGTAATTATTGAGATGTAAGAAATTTATTAACCCAAATAAGGAAACCTCTTGATCAAATTTAGTGTTAGTACAGTAAACCCTACTCATGCCTATGAGGCATTATGCTGCTAGATTTTCTCAGAATCTAGGGTTTAGTTAGGTTAGGGAAGTTTAACCCTATTAGTGACGTTAACCGCATCATGAAGACCCCTTTGATCACCTTCTTGCAATTGGTATGCGCACATGTGTGTATTACCTTGCTTTCAACTATTTTGTTTACACCTTAAGCGTACGCCACCGAGCATGCTTATGCATGTGAGGGGGTTTCTAGGGAAGCATGGAATTTTTTTTGATATTTCATGTCATGGCCACATGACAAATGTGGACATGACACATGTGATGCGTGTTGTGACCACATGGGAAATGTGGGCATGACATTCATCTCCAACTACAAATTCCTTGTGTCTTCTCTTATCATCTACTTGTTCTTTATACTTACCATTCATCTCCTCCAAATGCTTCTTAACCTGATTATGCATTGTCTCCATGTGTTCTGCAAATTCTTCTACTTCTGCACTTCTCTTATCTTCTATGCTAATGTCTCTTAACTTTGTCATTCCTCTAGGGTTTACTCTAGTAACTATCTCAAAAGGTGATCTTCTGGTACTCCTTTTTACTAAATTATTCTATGGAAACTCTGCTTGTGAAAGAATCAAATCCCAACTTCCTTCCTTCTCTCCAACCAGACATCTTAACAAGTTTCCCAAACTCTTGTTCACTACCTCTATCTATCCATCAGTTTGTGGATGAAATGTTGAACTACATTTCAAATATATCTTCATCTTCTTCAAATGTGTCTTCCAAAAATATCCAAGAAATCTTGTATCTCTATCTAAAATTATGCTCTTTGGTAATCGATGCAATCTCACAATCTCCTTGAAAAATAGGTCAACTATGTGTAATGCATCAGTTTTCTTCTTACAAGGTATGAAATATGCCATCATTGAGAATCTGTCCACCACTAAAAATATTGAATCATGTCCTCTCTGTGACTTTGATAGTCCCATTATGAAATCCATGCTTATGTCTTCCCAAGGTCTCTCCAGTACTACCAAAGGTTTGTACAATCCTATATTCTGACTACTTCCTTTTGCAACTTGACAAACTCTACAAATCTGTATAAATTTCCTAACATCCTTATGTATCTGAGGCCAAAATTAATTTTCACTTACCAAAGCCACTATCTTATCAGTGCCAAAATGTACTGCCAATCCACCATTATGCTTCTCTTTGGTCAAATTGTCTCTCATTGAACTCCTAGGTATGCATAATTGATTTCTTTTGATCAACATATCTTCTTGAAAGAAATGATCCAACCACTTACTCCTATTTGTCACAACAGGTTCTTGTTGTGATGCTCACAACACGTCCCATTTTATCTCTTAGCAAAATGAGGACCCCTGTTGTGGCTATTGCTTTTGGTTTGTGTGTGGTCGTGCTTAGTGGTAAAAGGGAAAAGAAGTAAGTATTACAAATCATGTTGAAAATAAAAAATACCTAGTAGCAAGTACAATGCACAAATAGTGGTGAATTCTTTGTGAAAAATAAGTAAGGGTTGTTTTTGAAACTAGTAAGAAATTCCTAGTATTTTGTGAGATAAGTGAGTTTTGGGTAAAATGCATCATTTTAGAAGTTTGTATGGCATATACAAATTAGTTTGTATGTGAGGTCTTTGTATAAGTCATGTTGGGTACAGTTGAGTTTTTGTATCTTGGTGATTTGCATACATATGTTCAATGTTCAGGCCCTTTGTATACCAATCGGACCCGATAGGTGTTCAAAAGTGGAATGAATAGTGTCAAGTTTGTGTTGTATGTGGGTTTGTATGTATGATCAGTATAAGTGCAAGTTGTATACATAAGATTGATATGCATGCACAGACCCGAGGGTAATATACAATGCTGTCTATTAGAGTGAAAAGGGGACTTAATGCAGTTTTGTATGTTGTATGTTTAAACTTTACATCTTTTAAGATACATACAACTACATATTCCAAGGGTTATTCAAATTAGGTATAAGAAGGTATATTGTTTTTCAGCACATTTGGATAGGTAAGCCGTTAGGTAATATACATCCCCAGACCCAATGTTTTATTCAATTGAATTCATAGAGCATAATAGTATGCATATTTGTATGAATGAGGGCTTGTATGTATCTGAGATACAAAGCGATATACAATGGTATATACAATGCCGCTATCGAAACTAATTCTAATCCAATTCATAAGGGGTTGAGATCCTTGATTGTATCAGGAAAGGTATAGTACGAATGCATGTATAAATGATTGTATCTAAATGTAGATATGATTGTCATTCTATTGAAAAGATAATGGCAGTTAAGTAAGGTGGGGCCCGTAATGGCATCTCATCATTTGTATGTTGCATATACATGGGAAGATACAAAAGGGTGATACAAATGATACAAAAGGTAAGATTCGATGCAGATTTTAAAAGGTGATAAAATAAGACCAATTCTTTTGTATGTATGAATGATGGGACACATACAATCCTAACATACAAAAAGGTAAAAGTGTGTCGTCGAAAAAGGGAAAAGGGGAAAAGTAAAGTAAAACTAAGGTATTGGCATTTGTATAAAGGTTTGTATTTATCACATGTACATTGTGATATACAAACAAGAGATACAAAGTGGAAAAAAAGGTAAAGTGTAACATTGTTTTATAACCCATTGTATGTTTTGGCTTGTATATTAATGATATACAAGGCAACATACAAAAAATGATATACAATTAAAGGGCGGGTTATTAACATATACAATGTTCAAAATAGAAGGTTAAAATAGACAGCCAAGTCCATATGTCGCATTGAATGCAGCATTTAGTACAAAATTAATAGTGAAATGATGAATTTAGACATGCTAGGGTGAAGTAAAGATTGTTTTCTTTCATAATTGCATCATGAAAGCTAAAATTGCAGAGAGAGGAGATTATTGCATAAATTGAAAAAATAGTTCATAGCTGAATGGAATTTCAGAACGGGAACGGCTTGGGTAAAAATGGTAAAGTGGGTCAATGCTCAAAGAGTTAAGCTATCACTAGAATAGGTATGTTTCTTATAATACCATTGCAATGTAGTTAATAAAAAATGCAAATTGGGTATAAGTGATTTCATTAAAAAATGCAAGTCAATGGCAAATTGCTGTACCTAATTAAAGAAATTAAGTGATTGTGTTAAGTAACATGAAATTTAAAGTATGAAAAGACAAAAGGAGTTAGGGTAAAAGTAAAACGTAAGAAGTTCATGGTAAAACCCTAGGTAAATGGAGTAAAATAGGAAGTAAAATATGCAATTATTCATAGGATGGCTCCAAAACAAAAGAGAATAGATCCAGTAGACGAAGAAAAAGTAAAGAAAGAAAGAAAGCCGTAGAAGGAAACATAAAAGGAAGAATTGTTGGTGCACAAAGGGTATCCAACCATGATTAGCACAAGTGGGGTCGGGACTGATACAAATGTCGGATCTTATGATGTAGAAGATGTTCTTCAAAAGATTATAGCATTCAATGCTACACCTGATATGAAGTGTATTTGGGATAGAGGGTTGTATAAAGCTGCAAGGTTTCCATTAGCCATGGAGGCTAAGGATCTAGTTTTGGAGTGCATAAATAGATATGATTTAAATACCAAGAGAGTAATACATGAAGATCGGGTTATAGCAGATCTATCCACATAAGGGATAGCAAGGATGTTTGGTCTGAAAATTCAAGAAGAAATGGTGGACATAGACATAGACCAATATATAGACAATTTCAATAACGACGAAAGAGATTAGAAAAGTAGAATTTTCTAAAACTGGTACAATGTAAAAAATAAACCTAAGGCTGTAGCAAGAGTACCAAGGAATCTTCACAGAATAGATTTTAAAGAAGAGATACATCTAATGATTACAATGTTGATTAGACTAGTGGGGTTAAGAGATGCAACCAAATGTGAACCATGGATGTTCACTACTATTCAATTTATCAAAGAAGCAAAAGAGGAAAATGGAGAAATTCACCGGGCTAAGGCTATCAGTACAGCCATATGGAAGCAAGCCATTTTGAGAAAATAGAAAATGATGCCTTTTTATTTGTCATCATGGGTTGTATTCCTATACATCTATGATACAAGCATACATACTTGGGATTGATAGAGTTGGGACCATGGGGAATGGCCCAGATCAGAAGTTAGTTTATGATCATTATCTAGATTTACAAGAGGATAATGCATTGAGGAAGTACACCTTGGTAAATGATGTGTTTTATACTTACATGGTAGGAATTTTAATTGTGGAAAAAGATAAGAGGTTATCTGAAAGTGTAGAGAATGCTATTGGGTTACACAGTTCATGGTATAGATAATTCCCAAAATTCACATATATCAGAACTGAAGGTTTTGAGGGGAAACCATTCATGCTGCCTAGATACCCATCAAATAAACAAATTGTATTGGAGTTTTCCAGAAAAAACCTGAATGCATTTAAGCTGTATAAAAAGAAATGGGGTAGAGGAAATGTAAAGCTCCCTTGGGCTATTGATAGGTATTCTTGTTATAGTGAGGAGGTGGCTGGTTATTTAGTAAAGGCGCTGAGATACTATGGTTTTAAAGAATTTGAGTTAGCTAGATGCTTTGATCCTTTCCATAGGATCCAGAGAACTGTTGATCCTTGAAGATTATTGGCCAGATTGTAAAAATGACAAAGAAGTGAGGAAAAGAGCTCATAAAAGGTTGAGTGTAGAACAAATGAAGACAATGGGAAAAATTTATGTGCCTCCAAAAATTAAGGATGATAATATGTTGTTTTACCACAGCTATGGAGTGCAAGGCTTGTTCCCATTGGTGAACTGAATTGGACATAGCCATGGGGAACATCTTTGGATGTATTATCCAAACCATTTATTTTATATTCTAAAACATGGTTAAAGGATCAAATAGAAGAGCTCAAAGATAAAGGGATTGAGGTTACATTACATTAAAGGGGTAAGAAAACGGTAAGATAGGATCAGGATGAGCTCTAGTGCTTTTATGAAAAGAAAAGAAGAATTGTAGAAGCCAAAATTAGTGAAAAGGATAAAAATGCAACCGTAATGGATCCCTATGCTTTAGGTGTTATAGTAACAGTATCTTCAGGGACATTCATGGAGGTAGAGTCATCAATACATGACATTAGTGCAGAGCAAACTTAAGCGGTTAAGAGACCAACATGACAAAAAGTTATGAGAGCCATAGCAATTGAGGGCTCAAAAGGACAAACATCAGAACAAGGTGAGGTTACAGGTGCTTAGCAGGTGGCTACTAAGCTGAGTGGTATACATGGTGAATCCACACCAGAGGAGAAAAGAGAAATATATGCAAAGGTTAAGGAAGAATTGACTGAAGGGAAACTGCAAGAGTCAAAACTTCATGAAGTCCAAAAAGTAAGTGAGGTGGTCAATGTGAAAGATGCTAGTAGTGATAGTGAAGTTAGGGAAGTAAACCCTAGTGCAAGAAGAGAAATTGGAAGAGGTGAAGAGGAAGTAAGTGAGTATTCTAATACATGAGAAGAGCAAGATTCTCAAGTTTTTTTGGAAACAACACAAGGCCCAGAAATAGAAGAAGAAGATATAAAGGGCAAGGCAGATGTAGTTGATCCTTTTGGTACACTGGTACCACCTAAGATTATCAAGGAGGTGCAAGATGTGGCACAACAAATAGAAGAATCTAAGAAAGATGAAACACCAGAAAAAGTTGTAAAAGGAGTACGAGTCTTAACATAGGTGGAGATAAAAGTTAATGTGTCTAGTACTGATGTTTTGGATATTCTTAATATATATGATGAACAAAGTGAACAGGAAGAAAATATAGAGGAAGGAAAGAACATAGAAAGCCAACCTAAGAAAGAAAAAGATGCAGAGGAACTTGATAAAGTCATATGTTCAACTTCGCAGATAGAACAAACAAATATGCTGGAAAAGGAACAAGAACAAGTGGAAATAGTAAGGCAATCAGAAGAGACATCAGGAAATCTTGAGGAAAACCTGGATAATACAGAAAATGTTTCTGAAAATAAGGCTGAGCATGAAGAGCAGATTCCCAAAACAAGGTTGAGCATGAAGAGAATGATAAAGAGGAAGAAAAATAAAAGGAATCTTCAGAAAAAGAGAACCCAAAAGATGAAGCAGGAGGGGATACTGAGATAGAAGGAGATGATGGTCAAGGAGAATCACAACAACATGATGATCCACTTGTTCCAAAACATGGTCCTCAACCTCAATCACCTCAACAAAAACACATAAAGCAAGAAAAAATGGAGAAACCTCAAGAAGAGGTGATAAATGAAGAAAGGATAGCAGAAGTTAACAAGGAGTCTCCAGCCTGGTTAGGTTATGAGGTCAGAAGAGGAAAGTAGAGGTACAACTAGTACCCATTGATATCAAAAGTCTGCTATGTGGTTCTACACCACAAAAGAAGAGGAGAAAAGATAGGATCATGTCGGTAATCAAAAGAGGTCTTTCTGGATCTAGAATTTTAGATCTAGCTATACCACATACAAGTAAATCCAAGGGGGAAATGATTGTGGATGACTATAGGTTGCTTAATATGGATTTAGGCCACATGACAAGAGAGCAACATATAACCGAGTGGGAACATGAACAAGGCCACTGTTGAAATGTTAAAGAAAGATAATGATAAAAATGATTATTTAAAAGGACATATTGTCCAATTGTAATAGTTCATTAGGGGAATGTTTGATTCTAATGCCACAGTACTAGAATTACCTATTGAAATGGTAGTACTCTCAAAAGATGAGGTAAGAGAAATGGAGAATAAAAAGATTGAAGCCAATATTTTTGAGAAATGGTTCAATGGAATTATACAGAAAGGGGAAAATGCAACAAGGAAAGCAATGACATGTTGGGATATGGCCTTGATAGAAAGGAACAAATGTAGTCTTATTTTGTATAATTGTCAATCTAGAAAGGAATAATGCAGATTAGAATTGAAACAAATTGAAGAAATAGAGGAGAGAGTGGAAGAATTGATAAATGAACGAGTCATTACTTCTCGAATGGCTAACCAATTGCCACAAACAAGGTTGGAATTAAAATTTGAAGAGGACATTCGTAGAAATTGTATCATGAATACTAGAGACTTGGAAGAAGTTGCTGATAATGTGATAAAGGTACATATGAAAATAATAGAAAAACTTATTAGGCATGAATGTCTAGAGGTACCAGCATATGGCTTAGAGAAAGCATTGAAGGAATTCAAGGCAATATTTTCACCATGCTTCGAGAAACTTGTGGCACATCTTAGTACAGCAATGATTGATTCAATAATGGAAATAAGTGCTAAGATTAAGAAGTATTAGAAAAAGGTTGAAGGTCTGGCAAAAGAAGAGAAGAAGTTAAAGGAAGGAGTCAGAGTACAGGAATATACATGGATCAAAAGTCAAGAAGGGGATCATACTTTCATCAAAGGGGTAACAGGTAATTTTGTAGAGTACCTGAAGGAGTGAAAATTTATAAAAAGGGAAAATATGCTAAGTAAAAATGTACTTGGAGAATATCATTGGCCAAAAGTCAACAAATGGAAAAATGTCAGTGGGTATCTTTTATTTTGAAAAGATTCTAAAAAGCATCCTTTGAGTTGCGTAAAGATACCATTGGGATATTTTGGAAATTGTTAAGAATTGATTCTTATAGTTGATTTTGAGCATTTGAATGCTGACCATCAAATGGATTTTGTAACCATAGCAGGAGAAAATTGTGAAGTCTATATAATAAGCTCTGCTACTTGTAAATATTTACATAGGGATTTTGGAATTTTAGCTTAAGATTGTAATTGTCAAGTTTTAGCATAATAGAGATGACGTTTCTCTTATGAAGGTTGCCTGTGTCTGCATTGAGGAGTGCACGGAATGTCTAGCTTGCTTGATGTATCTATGAAAATGTTTGTAAGTGTTTACTGCTGGTAATTCAAAGGATTGAAGTCATAAACATTATAAATTTTAAATGGCTATCTTATGTTAGTGAATACAAACATCAATTTTCTGCATCTACCTTTTGAGTGTTAATTGATTTAGGTATTTTCAAACATATTTTCCCTTGAAGATTACAATTATATATGTAACTCCATGAAAATGCTCAGGAATTATGTATGAGGATTTATTTGCTTTTTGAATTGATCAAGATAAATAGGTTTACATACATGAGTAATGGAAAGTTGTATGTAGATGAAATCTAGTTTCTTAACTCTATCTTTCTAACTTTTCTCAAAAAAGTCCCAAATAATTAGTTTAAATGCAAAATCTCAAGGAAATTGTCATGCATTTGAGTAAAGAATGAGAAATTACAGTGATATTTGACAATTTTCATATAAATTTGAAAGACAATTTATTTTACTGAAATTCATGCAAAGCTTTGGGATATAAATAGAGAATTTATGCAAAGGAATGAATGCTTTGTTGATATTTGTAACAATTTGCATAATTTGAAGTCTAGTAAAGTCTCAGACTATTTCAACTTACGTAAGACCTCTTGAACATTACAGTTTCACATTAACCTACTGAATTATCCACAAGGTCACGAACTAACCACAGAAACTTGAGATTAAGAATTCTCGGTCAATTCTTCATATCTTTCAAGATAGCTAAGGTTCCTTGTGAATTTTAACTTTTGTTATGAATGTGTAAAAACAATCATCAACAGTTTTTGGCACTAGAAGGAGGGTCTGATTAGAGTTGAAGTAGGATTTGAGCAAAGCTGGTTCATAACGGTGGTCAAGTGACCAAGTCTAGGTCTAGTTTAGGAGATATGTTTATGCAATTACCTGATAGAAGACAGAACAGAAGTCCTTTGATCTAGAATCCTATAATATCACACGTAGGAGGCTCATCTAGAACTCCTCCTAGATCACCTTTCAACATACATAATATCGTGAGTCCTGACAATTCTTCATTTAGACCCTTAAATCTTGGTTTAGAACTTCCCAGAGGTCCAAGTCATTCTAGAAACCCAAGTCCCCCCTTAAATACACGTCCACCTAGAGGTCCTTGTCCACCCAGAGGTCCAGTAATGGCGTATTTTAACATTCAATGATTATCATGAAATGCCAAAAAATCTTGAGAAGATCTATCCTAAATATTAATTACATCAGGATCTAGAAGATCATATTAGGATATTCAAGCAAGCATGCTTCAGAGCCAGATTAGAACATGAAGATGTGGTGTGTAGGTTGTTCCCTTACACCTTTAGTGAGTAGACTTCTAATTGGTATGTCAACTTGCCAAATGGTTACGTTTCTTCTTGGGCAATTATGGAAGAGGCATTCTTGTCTAGGATTAGGGGACCATTGGATCCTTCTACCTTATATCATAAATTGGTTGTAATCAAAAGAGGTGAGGGGAACTTATTGACAATTTTAATGATAGGTTCTAGAAGGCTGTCTCCAGGTTAGTTGCTCCTTATACTATAACTCCTGAGGCCTTATTAGCAATGTATTATGTCTGCCTAGATCCATTGACTACCATGTTTGTCAGAAGAAAGGTAGATATAGATACTATATCCAAATCTTATAAAGAAGTAGCCATTATGAATCAAGAGATGAGACAAACATCATATAATCCTTTTTTGAATGGAGGGAGTTCTGGGATGCAAAATCAATCACAACTGTGGAATGGAGTTCCAATGCATCATACTCCATTGTTAAATCCACTTCCTACATATACACCAGTATATAATACTTCTGCCATTTAGGCTATAGTTCCTTACACTGGTAATAATAATAATAATAATAATACCAATAGCAATCAAGTCAATGGTCATTTTTTTTTCCGGCCTCCTCAAGATACATTTGTGGCAAAGGCACAAGACGATAGAGAGGAAATGAAGGAAATTACCGCACATTTAAGGAGACTATCCACTAAGATGACACAATTAAGAAATGAAAATTTCTATGGTAGAAAAACTCATGGACACAATCAGAACTAGAATTAGAATTATAGTTAGGGTTAGGGTTTAGGTCAAAATTAGAATCACAACCAAGGACAAAATCATAATCAAGGACAAGGGATGCAAAACAGAGGACATATTAGTGATAACAAGGCTTGGGGTAATAACAACAGAAATCCAAATCAAGCTAAAGCACCTAGGACATGGAATACTGGACCTAATAATGGTACTTTGGCCTCTCCATTTGAGAGTCTAGACATTCAGGAGTTAAAATAGTTAGTTAAAGTCCAAATGGCAAATGTGGCATTAAAAAATTGATGTAGGATCCATAATACAAGTGCACATACTAAACTTGATTGTCCTCAATTTCACCTTGCTGCTAGTATTTTCAATGTCAAAGTATAGGCTCCTATATCTGAATTTCTCATTCCTAAAGGGAACAAAATAGTACCTTCAGGGTTTGAATCTACTTTAGTCTTAGAGAGTTTCATTTTCACAACCAGAGAAGAAGAAAATTAGATAGTGGAAGATGAACCTTACTTTTGTGAAAGTTTATATCCTGATTTAGCCTTAGTATTAGATGCTTTTCAGTTTAGATTTGAAACTAAAAATGAGGTAGTGTGTGAACCAAAAGAGGTGTAATCTTTTTAGAAGTCTAACAAGAATCACACGTATAATTTGAGAAGTAACACTAAACCTGGAGGTCCTTTCACTACCTCCACCCCTCCTAACAATTTCAATACTCCTCTTGATCAGCGTGCTAGTAATAATCCTGCTATTTTAAAAGCTACTCATCATGGGACTGGGGGAACAATGGCATCAAAGGTTCAATAGTGAAATAGAGTCAGTGGAAACAACAAAATTAATGAATTATATGTCTAAGATAAAAAAGATCAAGTATAGTGTACCTCTGTATGAGTTGTTGAGAAGTCTAGGGGTACGGACTACCTTTATGAAGTCTTTGGATGAATCGGTATCAAAGGAGGTTTTTGTTGACTTAGATGTTCATAGTAAAGACACACAATCCAAGGATAAAAACAAGAAAACTGAGTAGCCTTCAAACACTAATGTGGTCATGTATGCAGAAAAGAAGGAAGCCCCTCCTTTTTTGCTGACTATAAGGATGTTAGGAAAAAACATACACAATTACATGGTATATTTAAGGGCCTCAGCTAACGTAATACCTCTAGGAATATGCAAAACTTTAAGACTGACTCCAAGTAAATCTACAAATGTTGTCACACAATTGGACAAAACTGAGATAAATATGATAGGTGAGTTGATGCACATTCAGATGCAATTGGCCTCAGATCCTAGGGTAAGTTAGTTTATTGATATTTAGGTCGTGGATATACCATCTAATTATGGCATGCTATTAAGTAGGGATTGGTCGAAGACTTTGAATGGATATATGGCCACTGATTTCTCACACATGTGGTTACCATGGAGAGGTGTCCCTAATCAGATTAGGATAGAGGCTGAACCTAGAATAAAACACATGATTACAGAATATAATAGAACTAATGAGATATTGTACACTTCTGGTGAACTAGGTGTTTATAGCGTATCCAATAGAGGAGTACAAATAGAAGAAATCTTGATGTTGGATTTTAAAACAAAACTTGCTAATAATGAAATAGCTGTGTTGGTTGAGTCTAAAGGTAATTCTTCAGATGAAGAGGGTGATGCAGTGAGTAATTTTGGTCAAATCATAAGAGAAGAGATGGAAGGGTGTATTCAACAAAAATCTCCAATTCAATGTAAGTTGTAGAAAAGCATGTGTAGAGTTCATAATAAACTGCATCCTAGAGAACATTGTTTAATGTGTAGAGATATCATAGAGTATCAATATGGAAAATGCATAAAAGAGATGGGACAACAAAAAAGTGGATTTGTTCTTAATAAACTTGAGTTATGTTTTCATGATGATACAAGTGATTCGATGCAGGGTTTAGAGAGAAAAGTAAGGATGAAAAATGTCAATTGTTCTAACACACAAGTTAATGATGCATATATACCTGTAGGTCTCACTGAAAGACATGAAAATAAACATGAAGTTGTAATATCTGAAAGAAACAATGTAGTTCAGGCTAAGGTAAAATATCAAGGTCCTAAGAACAAAAATAGTATTTGGACGTTGAAATGCGATGGATCCAAATCTAAACAAGGGATGAGAGTAGGGGTTGAACTTATTGATCTGAATGGTAAATCCTTCTTAGCAGCGTATAGGTTTCAATTTCCTTCTACTAACAATGTGGCAGAATATGAAGCTTTAGTCTATGGATTGGTTATCACCATTAAGAAAAAGGTAAAAGAGATCAGAGTATTTTCTGATTTAGAATTAGTGGTCAAGCAGGTTAGGAAATTGTATGCTTGTAACTATAAGAAAATGGTCATCTATAGGTATATGGTATGGGACTTAATTGAATCCTTTGATGCCTTCAATATTGATCATATCCCTAGAGAATTTAATCAAAGGCCAGATGCTTTAGCAGTTGCTGCGAGTACTTTAGAACCTTTAACATTGTCAGGTTTAAAAAGATTTGCTATTGAGTTGGTAAATGTACCCAGTATACTAGATAATTTCACTCATTTTTAGGTATTTGAGGGAGATCAACAAATTGTAAACTTTCTCACTTGTCATGAGGTCTTTGATACTCATATCATTGATGTGCAAGAGAGACCTAATATATCATGGGATGAGGAAGATGTGGTAAGTTTGAAAAGTAATTTTTTACACAAAGGTGTAATAGAACTAGAAAAGATTTTTTATTTTGATGGAGTAGTTCAACAGAAAAAATTTCCTAGAGTTGATGGAGGTAAATGTGATCCCTCTAACCTCAAAATAGAACAAAGTCCTCAGAATGTGTTAATTGGAAAGGCTTGCTCTGAAGATTTGAGGAAAAGAAATTGTGGAGGTTCTAAAGGAGTATAAGCATGTGATAGCTTAGACGTATGAAGATTTAAAAACATATGACACTTCTATTATCACTCATGTAATACCTCTAAGGCCAGAAGTAAAACTATTTAGACAAAAACAGAGGCCAATGAATGCTATTTTAGAGCCTTTGATTTGTGAAGAGGTCAAAAAGTTGATGTCTGCTAAAATAATTTTTCTAGTGAGACATTCAATGTTGGTGGCTAATCTAGTCCCTGTAAGAAATAAGAATGGAGACATTAGACCATGTGTAGACTTTACGAACCTAAATAAAGCATCTGAAAAAGATAATTACTCATTACCACCAATAGACAAAGTGTTACAAGTAGTAAATGGAGCCAAGATGATGTCATTTTTGGATGGATTCTCAGGATATAATCAAGTTTTAGTTGACAAAGAGGATGGGCTGAAAATGACTTTTACTTGTAAATGGGGTACCTAAGTATATAGGGGAATGCCTTTTGGTTTGATTAATGCAGGTGCTACCTTTCAACGAGCCATGGACATTGCATTTTGTGGCTTATTAGGTAAATGTATTGTTATTTACATGAATGATTTAACTGTATTTTCTAGAGATGCATCCACTCATGCAGAAGATTTAAGGAGAGTACTCAGGAGATGTGAAAGGTATGGGATCTCCCTCAATCCAAAGAAATGTTCATTTGGTGTAATAGAAGGAAAATTGTTAGGGCATATCATTTTTGAAAATGGGATATCTGTTGATCTTGACAGAGTAGAAGGAATAAAAAAATTGCAATTACCTAACAGTAAAAAGGAATTATAGTCATTCTTTGATAAAATTAATTTTTTAAGGAAATTTATTATAGGATTTATAGAGATAGTGCAGCCATTGAATGCAATGCTGAAAAAGGATGCAAAAATATGATGGACACCAGTAACCAAAGCTGCATTTGAAGATATCAAAGAAGCCATTTCTGATGCACCAGTCCTGGCTAGTCCATACTATATTAAGCCATTTTACATATACTCATTTGCATCTACATATTCAGTTGTAGTAGCTTCAACACATAAAGGAGCAGAAAATGAGGAAAAACCCATCACTTTCATGAGTGCGCCTTTGAAGGATGCATAGTTGAAATACTTAGACACAGAAAGATAGGCATTTGCATTGGTAAGGGTAGTGAAAAAATTTAGACATTACATTTTAAGGAATCAAGTGAAAGCTATAGTACCAGATGCAGTGGTGAAGATGTTATTAATGCAAAATGAGCCGTGAGAGAAAAGAGCCAAATAGATTATTGTATTGCAAGAGTTTGACATAGAGATTATTCCTATGAAATTGGTAAGAGGTTAAGCAATAGTGCAAACTATAGCCAATACAGATCCAAACTTGGTAGAACAACAATATGTATTGAATGCTAATGATGCATTAGGTTGGTATGATAATTTAAACACTTTGTTAATATCTAGAAAATATCCAAACAAGATGAAGTCTTCTCAGAGGAGAGCATTGAAGATAAAAGCACAAAAATATATGGTACAAGGGGGTCTATTGTTAAAAAGAATCATGAAGGTATATATTTGAGGTGTTTGAATAGAAGTGAAGTAGATAGTGTACTACTGGAATTACACAATAAGTATGGAATTGCTCATGGTTCTCATTTGGCTACTACTCATAAGATTTTGAGAGTTGGTTATTATTGGCCAACTATCTTTAAAGATACAGAGAATCATATTCAGAGTTGCGACATATGCCAAACTACAGCAGATAAAGGTAGGAATCAAACTAATCCATTACAACCTATCATTGAGTCCAAGTCGTTTGCACAATGGGGTTTGGACTTCATTGGAGTCATTAATCCTCCATCATCTACGGGACATAAGTTCATATTGACAGTAACAGACTATTGCACTAGGTGGTTAGAGGCAATATGTTGTAAGTTCTCTACTACTGAGGTGGTTATCAAATTTCTTGAAGAAAATATCATCACAAGGTTTGGAGCTCCTTATTCCCTAGTATGTGATAATGGTCCTATATTTTCTTCTTTGAAATTTTCTAAATGGGCATTTGAGTATGATATAGTTTTAAAGTTTTCTTCAAATTATTACCCCCAAGGTAAGGGTTTGGCATAATCCACTAACAAAATCTTATTGGATATCATCAAGAAATTAATTACAAAAAACCCAAAAGAGTGGAATACATTAAAATATGCATTGTGGGTAGATAGGACAAAAGTTAAGACTACTTTAGGTAATGCACCCTATCATTTGGTGTATGGAACTAATCTTATACTTCCAGTAAATTTGAGAATACCTACTTGGAAATTTACTAATGAGTATTCAGGCTTTGATGATCACAGAGAAGCTAGGTTAGTGCAGATGTTACAATTAGAAGAGAAAAGGGATCAGGCTATAGATAAATTTGCAAAACATCAAGCTATAGTTAAAAGGTGGTTTGATAAAAGAGCAAGGGTTAAAACATTTAAAATATCAGATCTAGTGTTGTGTTGGGATAAAGCACATGAAAAGAAGGGGAATCATGGAAAAATTGACAAATTATGGTTGGGTCCACTACAAGCTGCAGAAATAATAGGAGACAATACCTTTAGGCTCAAAACCTTAACTGGGGAAGATGTGTCATTACCTATTAATGGTCAACATCTAAAACATTACTTTCAAGCCTGAGAGGATAATGTCTATCCTATTATGTATCATATTGTACAAAATGTATAGGGTTTAAGTTTTGTTTTTTATTTTGGTTTTTTTTCGATTTTGTTTTGGGTTGTGAGTTTGTTGTTTGGTTGGTTTGTTTGTTGTGTTTCCTTGGCATGGATGTTTGTTTTGATTTGAGGTATGTAGAAGCAGATTAAGAACCACTAAAAACAATAGAAAATTTAAAACATTCAGGTCAATCATTTGAAACTTATGCATAACTTGTAACTTTCATGAATGTAAATAATTGTTTGGCTTGTGAAATTTTTTAGTCAATAATTGTGAATTGAGTATTCAAGGGAAGTTTCTCATGATGACACACCTAAAATCCTTGGGTCTGTTGAACATACCAGTGTAGGTGTTAAGTGAAAAATTAGAGGTCACCCTTGCTACCATTGCAATTCTCAGCTTAATTTTAGCAAGGGATCATACCTTGCATCATGAATTTACAATCATAATATTTTATGAATTTCTATGTTATACAGAGTTATATATATAAAAAAGGGGGATTATATGGAAAATCCAAATTAAGCCATCTAAGTAAATCTACTGAGGCTATAGACACTTGCTGGCAGTGGGGCTCTACTGAGGAGAATTGCAATGATAACCTTATCGAGGCTATGAATGCCTACTGGCAGCAAGGCTCTATCTGGTTGGCTATGAGGGAATGCCATCAACTATGTAGTTTAACACCATACACTTGTGTTTTCAACTCATTTTCAAGATGAGGATTATTAATCACATGCACATACTTAAACTCTATTGGAAGATTCATACACCTTATTGAATACATTGAGTCCCAAATTAAATAGTAGTTTGCATATAAGGAAGTTAGAAGTTATGAATTTATTTCACTTGGTTTTCTTTAATGATTTAAATTTAGTTTTTTTATTTGGTTGCTAGTTGTTTTGATGCTCACAACACACCCCATTTTATCTCTTAGAAAAATGAGGACCCCTACTATGGCTGTTGCTTTTGGTTTGTGTGTGATCGTGCTTGGTGCTAAAAGGGAAAAGAAGTAAGTATTACAAATCATGTTGAAAATAAAAAATACCTAGTAGCAAGTACAAGGCACAAGTAGTGGTGAATTCTTTGTGAAAAATGAGTAAGGGTTGTTTTTGAAACCAGTAAGAAATTCCCAATATTTTGTGAGATAAGTGAGTTTTGCGTAAAATGCATCGTTTTGGAAGTTTGTATGGCATATACAAATTAGTTTGTATGTGAGGTCCTTGTATAAGTCGTGTTGGGTACAGTTAGGTTTTTGTATCTTGGTGATTCGCATACATATGTTCAATGTTCAAGCCCTTTGTATACCAATCAGACCTGATAGGTGTTCAAAAGTAGAATGAATAAAGTGTCAGGTTCATGTTGTATGTGGGTTTGTATGTATGATTAGTATAAGTGCAAGTTGTATACATAAGATTGATATGCATGCACAGACCCAAGGATAATATACAATGTGGTCTATTAGAGTGAAAAGGGGACTTAACGCAGTTTTGTATGTTGTATGTTTAAACTTTGCATCTTTGAAGATAAATACAACTACAGATTCCAAGAGTTATTCAAATCAAGTATAAGAAGGTATATTGTTTCTCAGCACATTTGGATAGGTAAGCCATCAGGTAATATACATCCCTAGACCTGAGGATTTATTCAATGGAATTCAGAGAGCATAATAGTATGCATATTTGTATGAATGAGGGCTTGTATGTATCTAAGATACAAAGTGATATACAATGGTATATACAATGCCGCTATCTTAACTAATTCTAATCCGATTCATAAGGGGTTGAGATCCACGATTTTATCAGGAAAGGTATAGTACGAATGCATGTATAAATGATTGTATCTAAAGGCAAATACAATTATTGTTCTGTTGAAAAGATAAAGGCAATTAAGTAAGGTGGGGCCTGTGACAGCATCTCATCGTTTGTATGTTCCATATACATGGGAAGATACAAAAGGGTGATACAAACAATACAAAAGGTAAGATTTGATGTAGATTTTAAAAGGTGATAAAATAAGACCAATTCTTTTGTATGTATGGATCATGGTACACATACAATCCTGACATACAAAAAGGTAAAAGTGTATAGTTGAAAAAGGTAAAAGGGGAAAAGTAAAGTAAAACTAAGGTATCGACATTTGTATAAAGGTTTGTATCTATCGCATGTATGTTGCGATATATAAATAAGACATACAAAGTGGAAAAAGAGGTAAAGTGTAACATTGTTTTATAACCCATTGCATGTTTTGGCTTGTATATTAATGATATACAAGGAAACATACAAAAAATGATATATAATTAAAGGGTAGATTATTAATGGATACAATGCTCAAAATAGAAGGTTAAAATAGAGAGCCTAGTCTGTATGTCGCATTGAATGCAACATTTAATGTAGAATTAATAGTGAAACCATGAATTTAAACATGTTAGGGTTAAGTAAAGATTGTTTTCTTTCATAATTGAATCATGAAAGATAAAATTGTAGAGAAAGGAGATTATTGCATAAATTGAAAAAAAAGTTCATAGCTAAACAAAATTTCAGAATGGGAATGACTTGGGTAAAAATGGTAAAGTGGGTCAATGCTCAAAGAGTTAAGTTGTCACTGGAACATGTATGTTTCTTATAGCACCATTGCAATGTAGTTAATTGAAAATGCAAATTGGGTATAAGTGATTTCATTACAAAATTGCAAGTCAATGGCAAATTACTGTATCTGATTAAAGAAATTAAGTGATTATGTTAAGTAACATGAAATTTAAAGAGAGAAAAGAAAAAGGGGTTAGGGTAAAAGTAAAATGTAAGAAGTTCATGGTAAAACCGTAGGTAAATGGAGTAAAATAGGAAGTTAAATATTCAATTTTCCAAAGGATGGCTCCAAAACAAAATAGAACAGATCTAGTAGGCAAAGAAAAAGTAAAGAAAGAAAGAAAGCCACGGAAGGAAACAAAAAAGGAAGAATTGCTGGTGTATAGAGGGTATCCAACCATGATTAGTACAAGAGGGGTTGGGATTGATACAAATGTAGGATCTTATGATGCAAAAGATGTTCTTCGAAAGATTATAGCATTCGACGCTACACCTGATATGAAGTGTATTTGGGATAGAGGGTTGTATAAAGCTGCAAGGTTTCCATTAGCCATGGAGGCTAAGGATCTAGTTTTCAAGTGCATAAATAGCTATGATTTAAATACTAGGAGAGTAACACACAAAGACCAAGTTATAGCAAATCTGTCCACAGAAGGGATAGCAAGGACATTTAGTCTAGAAATTCAAGAAGAAATGGTGGACATAGACATAGACCAATATACATATGATTTCAATAACAATGAAAGAGATTGCAAAAGTAAAATTTTCTACAGCTGGTACAATACAGAAAATAAACCTAAGGCTGTAGCAAGAGTACCAAGGAATCTTCACAGAATAGATTTTAAAGAAGAGATACATCTAATGATTACAATGTTGAGTAGACTAGTGGGGTTAAGAGATGAAACCAAATGTGAACCATGGATGTTCACTATTATTTAGTTTATGAGAGAAGAAAAAGAGCAAAATGGACAAATTCACTGGGATAAGACTATCAGTATAGCCATATGGAAGCAAGCCATGTTGATAAAATAGAAAATGATGCCTTTTTATTTGTCATCATATGTGTTGTATTCCTATGCATCTATGATACAACCATACAAAATTAGGATTGATAGAGTTGGGACCATGGGGAATGGCCTAGATCAGAAGTTAGTTTATGATCATTATCCAGATTTACAAGAAGATAATGCATTGAGGAAGTATGCCTTGGTAAATGATGTGTTTTATACTTACATGGTAAGAATTTTAACTAGGGAAAAAGATAAGAGGTTATCTGAAAGTGCAGAGAACACTATTGGGTTACACAGTTCATAGTATATACAATTCCCAAATTTCACATATATCAGAACTGAAGGTTTTGAGGGGAAGCCATTCATGTTTCCTAGATACCCATCAAATAAAATAATTGTATTGGAGTTTTCTAAACAGAACCTGAATGCATTTAAGATGTATAAAAAGAAATGGGGCAAAGGAAATGTTAAGCTCCCTTAGGCTATTGGCAGGTATTCTTGTTACAGTGAGGAGGTGGCTGGTTATTCAAAAAAGGAGTTAAGATACTATGGTTTTGAAGAATTTGAGTTAGCTAGACACTTTGATCCTTTCCATAGGATCCAGAGAACTATTGATCCTAAATACAAGCATGAAGTGCATATTGAAGATTATTGGTCAGATTGTAAATATGACAAAGAAGTGAGGAAAAAATCTCATAAAAGGTTGACTATAGAACAAACGAAGACTATGGGAGAAATTTATGTGCCTCCAGAAATTAAGGATGATAATATGTTGTTGCACCATAGCTATGTGAGTGCAAGGCTTGTTCCCATTGGTGAATCGGATTGGACATAGCCATGCGGAACATCTTTGGATGTATTATCCAAACCAATTATTTTATATTCTAAAACATGGTTAAAGGATCAAATAGAATAGCTCAAAGCTAAAGGGATTGAGGTTACATTATAGAAAAAGGGTAAGAAGAGGGTAAGAGAGGACCAGGATGAGCTCTAGTACTTTTATGAAAAGAAAAGAAGAATTGTAGAAGCTAAAATTAGTGAAAAAGAAAAAAATGCAACTTTAAGGAATCCCTATGCTTTAGGTGTTATAGTAGTAGTATCTTAAGGGATATTCATGGAGGCAGAGTCATCAGGACATGACATTAGTGCAGAGCAGACTCAAGCGATTAAGAGACCAACAGGACAAAAATTTATGAGAGCCATAGCAATTGAGGCCTCAAAAGGACAAACATTAGAACAAGGTGAGGTTATAGGTGCACAACAGGTGTCTACTAAGCTAAGTTGTATACATGGTGAATCTATACTAGAGAAGAAAAGAAAAATATATGCAAAGCTTAAGGAAGAATTGACTAAAGAGAAGCTGCAAGAGTCAAAACTTCATGAAGTCAAAAAAGTAAGTGAGATGGTCAATGTGGAAGATGATAGTAGTGATAGTGAAGTTAGGGAAGTAAACACTAGTGCAAGAAGAGAAATTGGAAGAGGTCAAGAGGAAGTAAGTGAGTATCCTGATACAGGAGAATAGCAAGATGCTCAGGTTTTTATCGAAACAACATAAGGCCAAGAAATAGAAGAAGAAGATTTATAGGGCAAGGTAGATGTAGTTGATCCTTTTGGTACAGTGGTACCACTTGAGATTATCAAGGAGGTGCAAGATGTGGTATAACAAATAGAAGAATCTGAGAAAGAGGAAACACCAGAAAAGGTTGTAAAAGAAGTACCAGTCTTAATACAGGGGGAGATAAAAGTTAATGTGTCTAGTACTGATGTTTTGGATATTCTTAATATGTATGATGAACAAAGTGAACAAGAAGAAAATATAGAGGAAAGAAAGAACACAAAAAGCCAACCGAAGAAAGAAAAAGATGCAGAGGAACCTGATAAAGTCATAGGTTCAACTTCATAGATAGAACAAAAAAATATGCTAAAAAAGGAACAAGAGCAAGTGGAAACAATAAGGGAATCAGAAGAGACATCAGGAAATCCTAAGGAAAACCTAGATAATACAGAAAATGTTTCTAAAAATAAGGATGAGCATGATGAGCAAAGAGAAAATATGGATGGAACAAATATGGAGTAGAATGCTAAAGAGGAAGAAAAACAAAAGCAATCCCCAGAAAAAGAGAACCCAGAAAATGAAGAGGGAGGGGATACTGAGATAGAAGGAGATGATGATGAAGGAGAATCACAACAACATGATGATCCACTTGTT
Organism: Cunninghamia lanceolata; assembly: GCA_027924645.1. Taxonomy (NCBI): domain Eukaryota; kingdom Viridiplantae; phylum Streptophyta; class Pinopsida; order Cupressales; family Cupressaceae; genus Cunninghamia; species Cunninghamia lanceolata. The sequence goes on from BSBN01000483.1 coordinate 3,202,561, forward strand.
CCAAAACATGGTCCTCAACCTCAATCACCTCAACAACAACAATAACACAAAAAGCAAGAACAAATGGAGAAACTTCAAGAAGAGGTGATAAATGCAAAAAGAACAATAGAAGTTAACAAGGAGGCTCCAACCTAGTTGGGTTTTGAGGTTAGAAGAGAGAAAGTAGAGGTACAACTAGTACCCATTGATATCAAAAGTCTGCTAGGTTGTTCTACACCACAAAAGGAGAAGAGAAAAGCTAAGATCATGTTGGCAACCAAAAGAGGTCTTTCTGGATCTAGAATCTTAGATCTAGCTATACCACAAACAAGTAAATCCAAGGGGGAAATGACTGTGGATGACTACAGGTTGCTTAATATGGATTTAAGCCACATGACAAGAGAGTAGCATATAACTGAGTGGGAAGACATGAACAAGGCCACTGCTAAAATGTTAAACAAAGATAAAGATAAAAATGATTATTTAAAAGGACATATTGCCCAATTGCAACAGTTCATTAGGGGAATGTTTGATCCTAATACAACAGTGCCAAAGTTAAGTGTTGAAATGGTTGTACTATCAAAAGATGAGGTAAGAGAAATGGAGAATAAAAAGATTGAAGCCAATATTTTTGAGAAATGGTTCAATCAAATTATACAGAAAGGGGAAAATGCAACAAGGCAAGCAATGATAGGTTGGGATATGGCCTTGATAGAAAGGAACAAATGTAGTGTTATTTTACGTAATTGTAAATCTAGAAAGGAAGAATGCAAATCAGAATTGAAACAACTTGAAGAAATAGAGGAGAGAGTGGAAGAATTGATAAATGAAGGGGTCATTACTCCTCGAATGGCTAACCAATTACCAGAAACAAGGTTGGAATTAAAATTTGAAGAGGACATTCTTAGAAACCGTATCATGAATACTAGAGACTTAGAAGAAGTTGCTGATAATGTGAAAAAGGTACATATGAAAATAATAGAAAAACTTATTGGGCATGAATGTCTAGAGGTACCAGCATATGGCTTAGAGAAACCATTGAAGGAATTCAAGGCCATATTTTCACCATGCTTGGAGAAACCTATGGAACATCTTAGTATAAAAATGATTGATTCAATAATGGAAATAAGTGCTAAGATTAAGAAGTATCAGAAAAAGGTTGAAGGTCTGGTAAAAGAAGAGAAGAAGTTGAAGGAAGGAGTCCGAGTACAAGAATATACATGGATCAAAATTCAAGAAGGGGATCGTACTTTAATCAAAGGGGTAATAGGTAATTTTGTAGAGTACTTGAAGGAGTGAAAAGTTATCAAAAGGGAAAATATGCTAAGTAAAAATGTACTTGGAGAATATCATCAACCAAAATTCAACAAACAGAGAAAAGTTAGAGGGTATCTTTTATTTTGAAAAGATTCTAAAAAGCATCCTTTGAGTTGCGTAAAAATACCATTGGGATATTTTGGAAATGGTTAGGAATTGCTTCTTATCTTTGATTTTGAGGATTTGAATGCTGACTGTCAGATGGATTTTGTAATCGTAGCAGGAGAAAGTTGTGAAGTCTATATAATAAGCTCTGCTACTTGTAAATATTTACACAGTTATTTTGGAATTTTAGCTTAAGATTGTAATTGTCAAGTTTTAGCATAATAGAGAGGACATTTCTCTTAGGAAGGTTGCTTGTGTCTACATTGAGGAGTGTGTGGAATGTCTAGTCTCCTTTATGTATCTATGAAAATGATTGTAAGTGTTTACTACTGGTAATTCAAAGGATTGAAGTCATAAACATTGTAAATTTGAAATGGTTGTCTTATGTTAGTGAATACAAACATCAATTTTTTGGGTCCAGCTTTTGATTGTTAAATGATTCAGGTATTTTCAAACATATTTTCCCTTTAAGATTGCAATTCTTATATAAATCCATGAAAATGCTCAAGATTTATGTATGAGGATTTATTTGCTTTTTGAATTGATCAGGATAAACAGGTTTATATACATGAGTAATGGAAAGTTGTATTTATATGAAATCTAGTTTCTTAACTCTATCTTTCTAACTTTTCTCAAAAAAGTCCCAAATAATTAGCTTAAACGCAAAATATGAAGGAAATTGTCATGCATTTGAGTAAAGAATGAGAAATTACAATGATATTTGCAATTTTCATATAAATTTGAAAGACAGTTTATTTTACTAAAATTCATGCAAAGCTTTGTGATATAAATAGAGAATTTATGCAAAGGAATGAATGCTTTGTTTATATTTGTAACAATTTACATAATTTGAAGTCTAGTAAAGTCTTAGACTATTTCAACTTATGTAAGGCCCCTTAAACATTACAGTTTCACATTAACCTACTAAATTATCCACAAGGTCATGAATTGACCATACAGAAACTTGAGATTAAGAATTCTCAGTCAATTCTTCATATCTTTCAAGATAGCTAAGGTTCCTTGTGAATTTTAACTTTTGTTATGAACGTGTAAACACAATCATCAACACTTCCTTACATGCTTTCCAAGGCTCTGCAAAATCAAGATCTTCATACATGTTCTTCAATTCCTCAAATCCTATCACTTCAACTCTCATTTCTGTCAACAAGTTTCTTCTCTTGCTTAGTGCATCTGCAACTTGTTTGATTTTCCACTCCTATGCTTCAACACAAAAGTGTAACTCTGCATGAATTCTACCCATCTCATATGTCTCTGATTCAACTTCCCTTGACTGTTCAAATATTGCAAATCTTGATTATCTATATACAACACAAATTCCTTAGGTAACAAGTAGTGTCTCCACTTCTTCAAGGATTGAATTATGGCATAGAACTCCTGATCATAAACTAAATATCTTCTCCTTGCATCATTCAACTTCTTACTGAAATATGCTATAGGTCTACATTCTTGACTTAATACTGCTCCTATTGCATCTCCACTTGCATCACAATCTACTTGAAATACCTTACTGACATCTGGTAATGCCAGAACATGTTGCTCTGCCACTTTTTGCTTCAACAATTGAAAACTTTTATCTCCTCCTGATGTCCACTTAAAGTCTTTTATGTCACCTCTCATTGTCTCTGTCATAGGGTTACACATTGAACTGAAATTTTTGATGAACTTTAGGTAGAAACTAGCTAATCCATGAAATGATCTAACTTCTCCAATGCTCTCCAGTATAGGCCATTCAACAATTGCTCTTACTTTCTCAGGGTCCATCTTCAATCCTTCCACAGAAATCACAAATCCCAAGTATACCAAGTCTTCCTTCATGAAACTACATTTCTTGATGTTTATCAACAATTTCTCTTCTCTTAGTCTCTGCAATACTTGTCTCATGTGCCACAAAGGTTCTTCTTTTGTCTGACTGAAAATCAGAATATCATCCAAATATACAATAACAAAATTACCCAAGAATTTCTTCAAGACTTCATTAATCAACCTCATGAAAGTACTAGTGCATTTGTCAGTCCAAAAGGCATCACTAACCACTCATACAATCCTTCATTTGTCTTGAAAGCAGTCTTCCATTCATCTCCTTCTTTGATTCTGATCTGATGGTATCCACTCTTTAAATCTATCTTTGTGAAATATCTTGCTCTACTCAAACAATCCATGATATCATCCATCCTAGGTAAAGGAAATCTATACTTAACTATGATCTTTTTTATTGCTCTAAAGTCTATACACATTCTCCATTGTTCTTCAGTCCTAACACTGTAGGTACTACACAAGGACTCAAACTTTTTTTTATCAAACCTAGCTCCAGGTATAAGATCCATGTGATGACTGATACTCCTGATTGGTGGCAATCCTTCAAGTACATTGTCTGATATGATGTCTTCATACTCTGTTAGTAATTCAGTTATCTCCTATGGTTGTGATTCTTTAGTTTCCTTCTTCAATGTTTCAAGCTTCGTACGAATCAAAACATAACACATATTTTCATGTCTCAAACCATCCAGAAATTTTCTTCCATCTACCAAATGGATTCTAGCATTCCCACATACTTCAATCTTAGGATCATCTTCCAAAGGAATCAAAGTAATTCTCTTTCCATTTGATGTTATAGTGTATGTTTTCCTTCTCCCATCATGTATAGCTTTTCTATCATACTACCATGGTTTACCCAACAAAATATGACATACATCCATAGGCATAATATCACACAATACTTCATCATGTAAGATCCAATATTTAACTTTGCCAAACATTGCTCACTCACTAGTACCTTATGATCATCCTAAATCCATGCAATCAAATAGGGCCTAGGGTGTTTCAATCTTTCCAACTTCATCTTAGTCACCATCTCCTCTGAAACTAGGTTATTAGATCTACCACTATTAATTACAACTTTACAACATTTACCTCTTGATTTGCATCTAGTTTTGAACAAGCTTTTCCTCTGTGGTGGTTCCTCATTTGTCTCTTCTTGAAATGGTGCTCTCCTCATCACAAGTGATTCTCCTTTCTTAGGTTTACCAACTGAACTAGGTGATCCAATAGGTTCTTCTTCCACATAGGCTACTCTTCCACTGTTCTATGTTCTCTTGCTTGTACTCCCTTGATTACATTCAAATGCTCTATGTCCTTCACCTCCACACTTAAAACATGTTCCTCTGAATGTCCTCCTATCAAGTCCTCTTCCTTCTCTTCTCTATCCTTCACTCCATTATGCACTAGGGTTTCCTCTATGGTAGAAAGGTCTATCATCTCTCTGGTATGCATTGTTATCTTTGTCCTCCTTCTTGGATATGTTCTCTTGTCTGTTCTGCCTCTTTGAAATTTACCCCCTCTACCTCTCTACCTCTGATCATGCCTCTTGTTCAACTTTTCTTCAACTTTCAGAGAAAATTGATATGCTTCTTCTAATGTTGTCATCCTTACCAAGCTTAGTTCTTCTTGAATGTTCAATCTCAGTCCATTGATGTATTTGGCCACTTTCTCTTTGCTTGCTTCTTTATTTCTTGTCCTTATGATCATCTTATGAAATTCTTCAGTGTACTCCTTCACAGATTTCTCCTTTTGTCTCAGGTTTTGCAATCTCTTCAATAGTTTCAACTCATAGTCAGTAGGTATAAGCTGATTCTTTAATTTTTTCACCATCCTATCCCATTTTGTAATATTTTCTTTTCCTCTTCTATTTCTATCCAACTAAACTTCTTTCCACCATATAGTAGCATGTCCTTTCAACTTTGTCTTTGCAAATTTCACCTTCTTTAGATCTTCAATCTCTTCATACTCAAAGTAGTCTTCTGTATCATTTATCCAACCAATCAAGTCTTAAGGGTTCAAATTGCTAGTGTAATTTGTTACATCAACTCTAGGCCTTTTCCCAATTTTTGAAATAGTTTGCAACATCTTGACTTGATTTGATTCATTTTCTTCATCTCCTAGGGTTACTTCATTTTGATCAGTGGATTGAAATTCTTCCTCGTCATCATTTTCAACATTAGGTGAATGTGTCAATCCTCTTCGCCTATCTTATTTAATAACATCCAAGAAAACTCGCATGGTTTTCATCATCTCCATCATTTCATCCATTCTTCCATCCATTGTTCCAACAACAAGGATTTTCCTCAGTGGCATTTCTTCCTCGCATCAAGTGTAACTACCTCAAATTTAGCAATTAGGCTACAAGGTGACAACTGCCTCATAATCAATGATCAGTTACAACATAAGTAACCTACCTCAAATTTGTAGATCTATTCAAAGTAAGATCTTAACGGAATTCCTTCACCATCTTAACTCAATTCACTTCCAATGATTCAAATTTTTGCTTTGATACCACTTGGTGTAATCACGGTTAGGAGGGTCCACAAAGTGAAATATCTAGGTAGTGTAGATTGAGTAAACACAACAGAAACAACTCAAAGGTATAAAACAAATACAAATTCAGTCATTCAGTATATCATAGAATCCAAATACAAATTAGATGGAAACATGCGAGCTTACAATTAGGTTTCACAAGCCTGATTAAAGAATATACACAAAATATGACTTTGCATCTCCTTCGCAATAAATTCAAACTATCAACTATGAACTAATGATCAACTATCAAAATTTTCTTTCCTAAGCATCTATGACATCAATATTTATCTTCTCTGGAACATAAGGTTCCTCTGTGTCAACCAAGGAAGATCATAAACTCCAATGAAGAGCTGTAACATATGTACACATGTAGGTCGGACCTAATCATGTAGAACTCCTCCACAAATGAATGGAATTATGTGTGGATCTCAGGAAAGGTCAGACACAAACCAAACAACATTGAATGATGTGTCATTTATCTCTACAAGTCATGAAATGCTCCACATATCTTCTCCTTTAGCTGATTGTTTGAGACTGTCATGATTCTCTGTTATGAGAAAATAGAGAATCTTTTTATAGCGATATCTTTCTGGTACTTGATCCAAATGCTCTGAGTTTTTGATATGATGTGCATGAATGTGTTTAGCTACTAAGTCCAGCTCTGCAATGTATGAAATGCAACTGTGATAGAATGCAGACCAAAATATAAAAACTGCTACTGACTGAACTGCCTGAACTGAACTGGAAAATGAAAACAAAAAAACTAAAATGCAACAAACTAAAATGCAAATGTTTTTGGTTGATGCAAGATTTCTCTTGAACTATAGATGCTCCTGCATTAGCAAGTTTGTGATTAGCAGAGTTTGACAGTGTATGTTGAGAAGTAGTGACTTCAAGTGATACTTGTCCTCAAGTGAACTCTGTTACGGTTGGATTTGTTGGCTCCCAAGTGATTCTATATTGCTTGTAGATGTCTCCAGAATGTGTTGAAGACATGTGCTTGATCCACAAGCTACAATAAAGATATTGGAATCATGTATCTTAGTGTTCTTGATGTTGTGCACTTGTTCTGGCTGATCTAGTTAATTACACTTGTTGTGGAGGCAATTCATGGATTGTAGAAGTGTGTCCAAGCATGTGAAGATGTATTTGGGTCCAAGCTAAGCCATGAAGTGTTCCTCCTTCATTCATCTACCACGTAGGTTTGTTTAGGTCTAGTCCTAATTTGATTTATGAATGTATGTTGACCTCAGAGATTGTTTCAATGATTGTGGAATGTAATGCCAACATTGATGTTCATTCCAAGGTTGACGATGGGTATAAATTTATGTAATGAATTCATGTTTGAGGTGTGATTGTGTGAATAAGGGAAGATAAATTGTGAAGTGTAAAAGAATAACAAAATAGAGGAGATATTGTGCTTCAATGGAACTAAACTCAGGCATGGTGTAGATGCTACTATATCAGTTAATCCCAGTAGTGAGCCAATGCTCGATAATGAGCCACCCCCGACAATAAGCCACCTTCTTGGCAGTGAGCCTTTCATTTTGGGTAGTGAGTCCTAGGTAGTGAGCCCTTTGGCAATGAGCCTTTTTGATATTCAATATTGTTACTACATTATATTGTGAGCTAACACTCACCCTGGTCTTTCCTTTTTTAGGGTTTTCCATGTTAAAAATATGGTGTTCATGTGCTCATGTTTTGATTTTGCTATTTATGTTTAATGTTTATAAAAAAATAAGGAGTTATGTTAAGTGAATGTGAAAGTGATATTGTGTAAAGAAGTTAAAGTATTTGATACAACTGATTCACCCCCCTCTCAGTTGTCTTGTTCCTTTCAATAGGAAAATCATCTTTCAAACATGCATTGTTGAGGTCTTGGAAATCAATACAAACTTAGATGCCCCCAAGATTCTTAGAAATTGGGACAATATTAGAGACCCACTCTAGATAATCAATAAGGTGGATGAAGCCAACATCTAATAATTTCTACAATTTTTCTTTGATAGGCGAGGTGACTTGAGGATGAATCTTACAGAGTTTCTATTTAACAGGTCTTACTTCTGGATGTACTACTAGATGGTGAACGACAAGAAATGGATCTAATTCTGGCATGTTGGCATAGGACCAAGAAAACACATAGGGTGATTCATGCAGCATGATTGATAGATTAGATTTTTCTTTAGTACCAAGACTTTCTGCTAGGTGTGTAAGCTTGGGCAATTCTTATGTGTCGAGGTTGATTTCTTGGGTGCCTTCAATCAGAATTTTGGAACGTTCCTCCCAGTAGGATGGCATGGGGGGGAGATGGAGATCCCCCTCTTCTAGCATCTCAGAGAGGTTTTCACTAGGAGATACATCTTTATTTTTCTCTTTTGTGTCTGAAAGTGCCTTAGAGAGGTTTTCACCAAGGGATGATTTTCTATTTTTTGACTTTTTCTTTTTTGGACTAAGGATCTCCTCTTCCCCAAAGTAGGCATGGGTGTGCAAGCATATATCATACTATGAGGTGTCACAAAGTTCTAGGAATGCAGAGAGAACCTCATCATGTGGAAACATGTTGAGAGGCGAGGGTCCTTGATAATCCCAAGCAATGAGTTTAGGATGAATGAGAGGAAGGTCAATAATGAAGATGGCATTGTTGGGGAAGATGCATGAAAGATCAAGATATTTTCATGAAGCTATGGTGATAATTTCTTCAATGACAGAAGAGGATTCGGTTGCCTCTACTAAAGCTTTAGCAAGCCCATGAATTGTCACAGTTGGTGGGGCATATCCTAAACCGATGTATGGAGTATATTTCTTAGGAGATGTGGGATCAACTGGGATAGGTTTTGTAGTACCTTGTTCATCGACACCGAGCCCTTTTCAATGATAGGGCATCTTAGCACAAATTTGGAAAGGTACTGGATATTTTTCTTTGAAGTACTCAACATTTGTTGGTGCCAAAAGGATTGCATCATGGTATAACCAATCACTCAAAATTGTTTCTTCAGCTTCTTCTTCTCTAGAGATCTATGCCAGGACAAAGGGAATTTTATCATTGACCCTACACTATTGTTCTTGTTCTTTCTTTTGAAGATGATGACCATGAGAGTGGGGGGCCAAATGTAGTTGTCCCACATGAAAGGTGTTGTGAAACTCATATTCACCACACCCTTTGTCTACGATCTTGACCTTTCGAGGTGTAGAAGTGGAAGATGAGATATAATCTTGTGATGGGTCAATGATGACTTGTAAAGTGAATTATGACATGGATGGAATGTATGAGGGGTCCTTGACATGTTCCCCATAGGTGCTCAGAGAATGAAATTGTTGGTTGTAGACAACCTCTAAGGCTTTGCAATATTCAAAAGGTTGTTGATTGGTGAGAATAGTGACTTCCACACCATTATGAGGGAACTTAAGACATTGATTATAGGTGGATGGAGCATCTTGCATGGCATGTAACCCTAGTTAGCCTAGGAGAAGATTATATGAAGGTCAAGATCAATCACATGACATAGGGTGGGTAGTGTGAGTGTACCCACCTTGATAGGGAGGCATATGGTACCTTCAGATTCTCTTTCTATGTTGTTGTATGCCTTTATGGAAATGACTAAAGTCTCTAAGTCAGCAACATAATACCCCGTGATTTTTATGAACTTTAATGTACATATATTCAAATCGGATCCATTATCCAAGAGGACCCTCTTGATCTTGTGGTTGGTGATTTAGACATCGATATGGAGTGCTTTATTATGAGTGGGATCGATGGATGGCAAGTCTACATGGCTAAAAGTCATATGGTAGGATGAAGACAATTAAGCCACTAGTTTTTGGAATTGAGTAGGAGGTATGTCAGTGGGTACATGTGATTTGGAGAGTCTTAACAAGGATTCTATGATGGATGGTAGATGTCTTAAGGAGGTCCAATATGGAGATTTGTGTGAGGGTCTTTGTAACATGGTCAAGGAGGTTATACTCAGAAGTGGTAGTGGTGACAGATGGGGATGGTCCCTTTATGGTTACATGCCTATAGCAGGTGGTAATGACACATTTAGGGGTGGTATTTTTAAGTTTCATGGCAGAAACATGAGTAGAATCAAAATCTATTTGACCTACTACGCTATTGTAAGGCGGTGGAACATTGTTATAGTTGATGTTGTTGGCTTGGTTGTTGGGATTACTATTGGAGGATGATGGTTTGGATGTGGTTTGGTTATTACTATGGTGGGGAAGAGGGTTTTGGTAGACTCCTAGGCCATCGTTAGGTGAGGTGTTGTTGCTCCCTTCTATTTAGATGTCGGCACAATCGATGAAGTCTTGTATGTAGTTTTTCAATTTCATACATTTACTTGTGGCATCTCCTTTGATGCGGTGATAGTCACAATATTTATTTTCTTTATACCATGCAGGTTTAGGTTGGTTTTCATCAAATAGTTTTGTTGTGGGGAACTCAACCATGTTGGGTTGGACTACTTTTTGGAATGCAACCTCAAGTGGTTCACCCAAGGAGTATACTTGCATTTTGGATTGTTAGGGGGATTCTACTTTGGAGGAGAGGATGGGACCGAGACATTGTTCAAAACATTTTCGACCACATTTATCTTTTTAGGTTTAGGAGTAGAAATTTGGATATACTTGGAATCGATAGCACCATCCCCTACAATAGTCTAATTCTTGGCCCAAAACTTAGGTTTTTTGTTGAATTGTTTGTCATTGTCATTCTTGTTGTAGATCTTGACCAAGCCTTTCATAACAAGGGTATTTTCAATGGTGACCCCTTTTTCTATTATCTCATTGAAGGTAGATGCACAATACACTTGTAAGTGGAAGGCCATTTCATGGTTCAATTTTTGGATAAATATATGGACAAGTTGTTTTTCAGGGGTTGTCAAAGGTAGCCTACCAGAAAGGGTTCTCCATCTTTGTAAGTAAGTGGCAAAACTTTTTCCTCTTTATTGTTTGGTATTGCAAAGGTTGAGCATAGTAATTTTATGCTCTACATTGTATGACAAGTGGGCAACAAATTTCACTAAAAGATCGATGAAATCTGAGATGGATCCATAACGCAAGTGCATAAACCATCTGAGGGCTTGTCCTCCTAGGCTTCATGGAAAAAGATGAAGGAGGAATTGGTCATTATAGGCAACTTCTTGTGAAAAGAAGATAGTTGTGTAAAAATAGCTTCCTACACTAATCTAATGAGGGAAGTGGAGTGCAAATTCATTTTAATCTTTATAGTTACAACAATGTTAATCCAACAATAGAGACATTACAGCAAACACATACACAAGAATGTAAGACAAAAGAAGACAGAGACAAGATATACGTGGGAAAAACCCTTATCGGGTGAAAAACCCCACACTCCAAAACCTACACAATGTATTATCAAAATTGAAATGGTTTACAATACACCTACAATGCAATCTCTCAGGAGTCTTTGACACTCATATCTAGAGACAATTTGGCAGCATAGCAATACCTATCAATCACATAATACATCTCCTCTCCAAAGCACCTGTTTATATAGAATATACAAGGCAAAAATGGCTCCACATTGAGATCGGGGTCCAACATGGCCTCATGGCCCAAAACCCACACCTATGGACACTTGTCCAACACTATAAGATGTTCCTGACACTTGTCAAGTCACCCCATCCCAAAGAGGTTTCCTATTCCCAAAATGGGTAATGACAGATGCTCCTACAACTCTTACCACCATCATAGAATCTGTCATAGCTGTCATAACATACAGCTGTAAGAGAATCTATCATACATAGGCTATAAATAGCATATTCTCTTACAACATGTCATAACCCACCTTGGGGCACCGACTGATTCCTTCTTCCAAGATGCTTCTTGACACATATCTTCACCTGTCATAGAATCTTCTATTTCTGACTCTTACATGTCATAACTTTGTCATAGGAATCTGTCATGACCATTTCAGTCAATATTCCCTTACATTCCAAGATGCTGACACATAGAAAAATATTCCTACCACTAAGTGGGATGCCTATCTCCTTGTGTGAGGACAAAAATACATGTGGTCATATGCCATGTAGGATGAAACATCACTGTGCCAACTCCCACAAGATGACAACATAGGATTTACATCCTATTTATACAATAGGCAATAAATAAATAAATACAATGAAATAGTACAAGGAACTACGAAGGTTGAGACACCTTAATTCCTAACATTCTCCCACTTGTGGAACACCTTGTAAGAGCCAATAGAATTAACAGGATTTAACTTCTATAAGCCGAGAGGCCTATAGAGTCCAAACACCATCTAAACTTCTTTGTGCCCACTGGTTTCATCAATGCATCTGGAACATTTTTCAAAGTATCTACCTTCTCAAAATTTAACTTCCCATCCTCTACCATGTCTCACACGAAGTGAAACTGTACATCAATATGCTTTGTTCTGGCATGAAAAGTTGGATTCTTCGCAAGGCAAATTGCACTCTAACTATCACAACAAATTGTAATCTATCCTGTGTCAACACTAATATTGGAACACAATCTCTTAAGCCAAATGGCTTCCTTGCAAGCATGAGTTGCTGCCACGTACTCAGCTTCTATCATGGACAACCATAGGTTGTCACTTACTCATCCAACTAATTACACCACCAAACATAGTGAGCACATAGGCACTAGTGGATCTCCTACTGTTAATGTCACCTACCCAATCAAAATCCATGAATCAACAAATACAAATTGAATGCGGATGTCCTGTAGAATTACCATGATAGCATATGGAATACTTAGAAGCACCCTTCAAATATTTGAACACTCGCTTAACTGTATCCCAATGTACCTATCCAAGATTAGCCATAAATCGACTAAGGACTCCCACTGCTTGGGCAATGTCTACTCTTGTACAGACCATGGCATACATCAAACTGTCCACAACACTAGCATAAGGTACTATGCTCATGTCATCCATCTCACTAGGAGATTTTCAACAATCATTAATAGACAACTTCATCCCCAATGAAATAGGAACACAAAACAGTCTACAATCTGCCATGCTTAACTTATCCAACACGGTATTCACATACTTACTCTAGCTTAACCAAAGTTTTATGTTAGCTCTGTCTCTTTTGATTTCCATTCCTAGAATGTACCTGGCTGCCCTTAGATTTTTCATCTCAAACTGTACTAACAACTGAGACTTCAAATCAGAAATCATATTCTTACCATTCCCAATCAACAACATTTCATCAACATACAATGCAATAATGAGAATGTGATCATTGTCAGAATTGTAATACACACAATGATATGATTTTGATCTTAGATATCCAATCGACAACACAAAGGCATCAAATTTTAAGTACCACATCCTAGGAGACTGCTTCAAACCATACAAAGACTTCTTTAACTTGCAAACCAAATTTTCTTTACCTTTCTCTATATAATGCTCTGGCTATGACATGTAAATCTCTTCCTCGAAATCACCATGAAGGAAATGTTAGACTTAGAGAAGACAACTAAGAGGGGGGGTGAATTAGTTGTACAAAAACTTTCTTCCAATTAAACACTTAACATCACTTTGTAATTTAGTAGCATAATAATAAATCAATCATGGAAACATAATGCAATGAATCAAGAACAGAAACACATTAACACATGAGACACCAAGATTTTGACGTGGAAAACCCGGTTAAGGGAAAAACCACTAGGTGATTAACCCAAGATTGTATTCTCTATTAGAAGAATAGAAAGAACAAATGGCAAATGCCAATTAGGGCTCACTATCTGAGCACACTGCTCACAAGAGGCCCACTACCTATAGGAGACACATTGTCTACAAAGAAATAAGTATCACCTACTTGAACTAGAAAATATCATCTTCACCATGCTTGAATCAGTTCCATTTAATCGTAATACTTCTGCTCTTCCTTGCTACCACACACTCATATCCACAAGAACACACTTTAAATGACTTTACAATCCCTTATTTATACAAGGCATCAACTTAGGAATGATCATCTAAGTCAGCAAACATCAACAAGAACATCCGCAGGATGTGTAACTCATCCGGTCGGCCAATCTCAAGAAGAACACCATCATCTGGAAGTTATTCCTCAATTGTGAGTTCCAACTCCAATGCGGACCATCAACACAAACTGGACACGATCCAAAGACCTCCACAAGCTTGCCTGAATCACCAAGAACATCCACACTTCATCTACTTACCGAAATCCTTCTCCCCTTCATCTGGAACCTTAAGAACACAGTCTGTCATTACTGTCATAAAGGAATAGATGCTTGTGGACCTTCCAACCACGAACCAATCAAGTTGATACTTCACAAAGACTTCCTAAGCACTCTCTCAAATCTGTAGAATAGGATACTGCATTTCTGGATCTCATCGAACCTATCTATATCACTCTGTCACCACTGAATATCTACCAGAACTAGTTTTACTTGAGCGACAACAACTTCTTCAGATCTTCATACAGATCTTTGAAATCTCTATTGGACCACCTTAAGACACATATCTACAAACCCTTTAATCCACATGCTCTGATCCTCATTCTATCTTGGACTTTTACCTTACTATCATCACTGTTCTTTGCTATTCCTGATTGAGGCTAATTTTCTCAATATCCTCAGCACATAACTCATCCAATCCTTATCATTAATGCAACAAGAGTATGTTAACATCAATGACAACAATAATTAGGCCCATACCTGCAACAATCTCCCCCTTTGTCATTGATGGCAACATATGATGTGAAAAACTATTTTTAACCATCAAAACAAGAATTTCTCCTCATTGTCACAACTCCCCCTATCAGAAAAAACCATTCACATGTCTTCTCTCCCTTTACTGCTCCCTCTTTGATCAGCAACCACTTGTTTTTCACATGTCTTCTCTCCCCCTTTGACATCAATGGCAAAGGGCACATACTTGCAATTCCACCACTTCAGAATCATACCTGCTGCTCCCCCTGAGTAGCAGCTCCCATCATCAATCCAGACCATAAGATGTGACTGTGATATCCACTAGATTGATGCACATCAGTGGATTGATGCACATCAATGCACCTTAGTTCATCACCGGAGGGGTAATAACCCCTAACTTCTCCCTGAGATACTCAAAAGAGTCCTTCGGTAGAGGTTTAGTAAAGATGTCTGCAATCTGATCCTTGGAAGGTACAAACTCCAATTTGACTTCATTCTTGTTCACTTGCTCTCTCAAAAAGTGAAACTTGATGGATATGTGTTTAGTCTTTGAATGCAACACCGGACTCTTAGATATATTTATTGCACTTGAATTATCACAGAAGATTGTGATAGGTTCCTCATACTCCACTTTGATATCTCTTAGCATCTGCTTCATCCACAAAACTTGAATGCAACTACCTACTTCTGTAATATATTCTGATGCAATTGTAGACAGAGATATTGCCTCTTGTTTCTTGCTTAGCCAAGAAACCAATCTCTTCCCCAAAAAGAATGCTCTACCACTGGTACTCTTCTAGTCATCCACATCTCCTGCCCAATCCGCATCTGTATATGCATGAAGAGAGAAATCATGATCTTTAGGATACCTAAGACCATACTCAACTATCCCTTTTAGATATCTAAATCAGCCTAAAATCTAACAACAAGACCAACAGCCTGCATAATGTCTAGTCTAGTTTGAGTGAGATAACATAGTCCTCCAATCATTGACCTATACTTTGTCTGATCAGCCTTAGGAGAGTCATCATCTTTTCTCAACTTACATCTGGTTGCCATGGGAGTATTCATTGGTTTTGAGACTTCCATCCTGAATTTCTTCAACAATTCTTTCACATATTTGGTCTGAGAAATGAAGATTCCTTTCTTTGTTTGAGTGATTTGTAGACCCAAGAAAAAAATTATTTCACCAAGCATGGACATCTCAAACTCACTTTTCATTTGATTTGCAAAAGTTTTACATATAATATCTCTTCCTCCAAAAATGATATCATCAACAAACACTTCAACAATCAAGATGTTTTCATGATCAATTTTGAAATATAAATTATTATCAGCAGTAACTTTGTTGAAACCAATCTTCAAAAGATGTTTATCCAATCTTTCATACTAGGCTCTTGGGGCTTGCTTCAGTCCATATAGTGCTTTCTTCAACTTGCAGACCATATCACCATGATCAGATAATTGAAATCCATCTGGTTGCTCTATGTATACTTCTTCTTCCAAGTCACCATTTAGGAAGGCAAACTTGACATCCATTTGATATACCTTGAAATCCTTGAAGGTAGAAAAGGCAAGAAATAATCTGACTGCTTCAATTCTTTCCACCAGAGAAAAAGTATCTTCAAAATCAACTCCTATTTGAGAGTATCCCTTGCAGACCAATCTGGCTTTATTTCTGATTACTTCGCCAACTTCATTTAGTTTGTTTTGGAAGACCTGTTTGGTTCCATTCACATTCTTGTTTCTAGGATTGGGAACAAAGATCCCAAGTGTGATTTTTCTCAATTTGCATCAGCTCTTCCTCCATTGCTTTAGTCTAGTTTTCATCATTGCAAGCTTCATTCACTGTCTTAGGTTCAATCTTTGAAATCAGACAATACTTATCTGAATCTTGAGCAATTTTCCTTCTAGTTTGTACACCTTTTCTTTTTTCACCTATGATTTGATCTTCAGAGTGGTTCAGTCTTACATACCTTGGTACTTTGGGAATTTCTTGCACTTCTGATTCTTGATCAGGCTCATTAAAACTCATCTCTTCTTCTTGATTTATCGGATCAGTTTGGATCTAATTTTCAGAGGAGGCTTGGGCTCCTTGAGTTAGAACATCATTCTGATCATCTTCATCATATTCATAAAACATTGAGGGTTTCTCAATTCCTTCATCAACCTTCACATTTGTACTTTCTATCATCTTTCCTAGTCTCTTTTTATAACACCGGTATGCTTTGCTTTGAGTAGAGTGACCCAAGAATATTCCTTCATCACTTCTAGCATCAAACTTTCCTAGATCTTCATCTCTTTTAATGTAACATATGCTACCAAAGACTCTGAAATACCTCACAGTAGGAGTGATGCCAAACTAAAGTTCATAAGGAGTCTTACCAGTATTGCTTCTGATTCGTACTCGATTGAGAGTATAGATTGTAGTGCTGACAACTTCTCTCCAATAGACCTAAGGAACATTTGCTTCCATCATCATGGTTCTAGTTGCTTCCTGGATAGTTCAGTTCTTTCTCTCAACTACTCCATTTTGCTGTGGAGTCCTAGGAGCAGACAACTGTCTCTTAATTCCATGTTTCTCAGAGAAATCTATGAACTCACCAGATGTGAATTCTCCACCTCTATCAGACATCAGAAATTTCAATTTTAATCTGGTTTCATTCTCTACCATAGCCTTGAATATTTTGAATTTCTTAAGATCTTTTGATTTCTCTTTCAGAAACGTTACCCATATCATCTGAGAATAGTCATCAATTATTAACATGAAGTATCTATCACCTTCCACACTCCTAATTCTTGCCAGACCACAAAGATCAGTATGAACTAAGTCCAATAATCTGGTAGAAGACAGTTCCTTACTTTTGAATGTGGCTCTGCTCAGCTTACCCAACTAACATTCTTTGTGTAAGCTATTAGTAGGTTTCACCAATTTTGGAAGATCTCTTATAACCTGAGTATTTCTTATCTTGATGATATTATCAAAATTCACATGACACATCCTCCTATGCCATAACCAACTCTGATCAACATGAGCAAATAAGCAACTTTTACCAGTACCAACCAAGTGGAAGATATTACCTTTAGTTTGAGTACTTGATGCAATCTCTATTCCAGAACTCTCAAAGATCTTGGATTTCCCATTCTTAAATCTGAGATCATAACCTTTGTCCACCAACTGTCCAACACTGAGAAGATTGTGCTTCAATCCTTCAACATATAGTACATTACTGGTTTTGTTCCTTCCATCAAAAGAAATAGTTCCTCTACCTCTAATTCTACCAGTAAAATTATCACCAAATTTTACCACTCCTCCTTCATACCTTTCCAAATCTATGAATTTACTTTTGTCACCTGTCATATGGTGAGAGAATCCATTGTCAATGACCCAATCATCCTTTTCTTCAACTTGGGCAGCTAGAGCTCTTTCTACAACTTTATGATTGACAGATTCAGAGGGCATTGGATCTTCTTCCTTGATGGCAATGAACACCTAGTCACTTCTAGATTTGTCTCATGTCTCTGATTCATCATCTGTTACTCCTTCATTATCATCTTCCTCATGAACATAGTAACAATTCTTTTGGAACCTTGATCTGTTAGGATTTGGCCTTGAAAATATTTCCAAACACTTTGAGGCAAAATGACCAATCTTATTGTAGTTAAAAGACTTAAAAGGCAACTTTCCTTCATACTTACCGGATCCTCTTGGCAATCTTTTTGCAATAAGGGCTTCAAGTTGAGCAGTTTCTGCTTCCTCTTCTTCTAGGTCTTTTCTTGCTTTTTCATACCATGAGAGTTTGTTTGAAGAGTTCTCTCCTAGATCAAACCTTTGTTTACCTTTCACAGAGGCACTGGCTTTGAATGTAGATTCAGTCTTAGGAGGGGCATCTCCAAACTTGGTCATTTCAAATGTAGCCAATTTACTAGCCAATTGATCTCTTGTGACAGTTGTATGAGCTCTGAATTCTTCAATGGTAGCAACCTTGATTTTATAAGAAGTAGGAAGGGATCTGAGAATTTTGCCAACAATCTCATTTTCATGCAAGACTCCACCAGGATTTCTAATTCCACAAACAAGCTCATTGACTCTTGGCATAAAAGTAGAGATATTTTCATCTTCTCTCATCTTCAGGTTTTCAAATTTTCCTTTCAGACTTTGTAGCCTTGCACATTTAACATACTTGTCTCCTTCATGCAGAAGTTCCAATTTTTCCCAAATCTCAAAAGTAGTTGGTAGGTCAATAACATTTGAGAGCTCTGAATTAGATAATGCACTTAGAAGAGCTTCTATAGTCTACAGATTGTTTTCAGCATCTATGATTTCATTTGGGGCTTTCAGACCACCCTGTGGAGGTGTATACTTTGTTGTAACCATGGTCTAGTACACCATTCCCATACATTGCAAGTGACATTTCATGCATCCTTTCCAAAGATTAAAATTGGTTCCATCAAACTTCAGACTATCTTTCTTGTAGGATGTCATTTTGGATCTCCTCAAGTGGTTAAGCTCCTTTTAGAGGAACTTGGCTCCGATACCAATTGTTAGATTTAGAGCAAACAACTGAGAGGGGATGTGAATCAGTTGTACAAAAACTTTCTTCCAATTAAACACTTAACATAACTTTGTAATTTAGCAGCATAATAATAAATCAATCATGGAAACATAATGAAATTAATCAAGAGTAGAAACACATTAACACATGAGACACCAAGATTTTGACATGGAAAACTCGGTTAAAGGAAAAACCACAGGGTGATTAACCCAAGATTGTATTCTTTGTTAGAAGAATAGAAAGAACAAATGGAACATGCCAATTAGGGCTCACTGCCCGAGCACACTGCTCACAAGAGGCCCACTACCTATAGGAGACACTATCTACAAAGAAATAAGTATCACCTACTTGAACTGGAAAATAGCATCTTGACCATGCTTGAATCAGTTCCATTTAAGCCCAATACTTCTACTTTGCCTTTCGCTCTCCTCCTTGCTACCACACACTCATCTCCACAAGGACACACTTGAAATTACTTTACAATCCCTAATTTATACAAGGCATCAACTTAGGAATGATCATCTAAGTCGGTGAACATCAACAAGAACATCCACATGATGTGTAACTCATTCGGTCGGCCAGTCTTAAGAAGAACACCATCAGTCAGAAGTTATTCCTCAATTGCGAGCTCCAACTCCAATGCATACCATCAACATGAATTGGACATGATCCAAATACCTCCACAAGCTTGCCTGAATCACCAAGAACATCCACACTTCATTTGCTTACTGAAATCCTTCTCCCCTTCATCTAGAACCTTAAGAACATAGTCTGTCATTACTGTCATAAAGGAATAGATGCTTGCGGACCTTCCAACAATGAACCAATAGAGTTGATACTTCACAAAGACTTCCTAAGCACTCTCTCAAATCTGCAAAATAGGATACTACATTTCCAGATCTCACCGGACCTATCTATATCACTCTGTCACCACTGAATATTTGTCGGAACCAGTTTTACTTGAGCAGCCACAACTTCTTCAGATCTTCATGCGGATCTCTGAAATCTCTATTGGACCACCTTAAGACACATATCTACAAACTCTTTAATCTGTATCCTCTAATCCTCATCCTATCTTGGACTTTTACCTTACTGTCATCACTATTCTTTACTGTTCCTAATTGAGGCTAATTTTCTCAATATCCTCAGCACATAGCTCATCCAATCCTTATCATTAATGCAACAGGAGTATGTTGACATCAATGACAATACCGGTTAGGCCCATACTTGCAACAGGAAAGCTATCTTCACATCAATCTACTCCACCTGTAAGTGATAAGCTGCTGCAAGAGATAACAGGAACCGAATAGATGTCAGCTTTGTAACGGGAGAGAAAATTTCAGCATAATCAATTCCCTCCACTTGTGAATACCCCTTTGCCACCAATCTAGCCTTATACTTCTCAACACTGCCATTTGCACCAAATTTCTTCTTAAACACCCATTTGCATCCAATAGGTTTCCGTCCAGTAGGCAAAGGCATCAAGTCCTAAGTTTTGTTCTTTTCCAAAGAAGCTATCTCATCTTCCATGGCCTCCTTCCAGTAACCTGGATCTTTCATGTCCATAGCCATTGACTCAATTCTAGATTCATCAGTGTTAGCAAGTAAAGCAAAAGCACAACTAGAATCAAGCAATGTATAACTAAAGTTATCAAGTTGCTTCCTTGTTCATGTAGACCTCATCAATGGCTAAGGTTGAGGTTCAGCTTCTTCTTCTAAGCTTTCAGAGCTAGTAGAGCTCTCCTCATCACTAAGTCTCACAGGGTCTGTTGATTCAATCTTCTTAGGGGTAGAAGGAAACTAAACCAAATCCACTTTCTTTTCTTTTTCTTTTAGTTGTAAAATAGTGGAAGTAGGTGTTAGATCTCTAAAAATAACACTTCTGCTATAGAACACGTTTTCAACCACAGGATCCCAAAGCTTGTATCCTTTCACACCGACACCATAGCCTATGAAGATACACTTAATAGCCTTATTCTCCAGTTTTGACCGCTTCTCCCTAGGTACATGTGCATATGCCTCACAACCAAAAACACAAAGATGCCTTATTGAAGTCTTTTTACTAGACCACACCTCCATGGGTGTTTTACCAACAAGAATTGATGTAGGAGATCTGTTTACCAAATAGGAAGCAGTGGCAATAGATTCAACCCAAAAATTCTATTCGAGGCCAGCTCCACTAAGCATACTCCTAGCCTTCTCCATCAGTGTCCTGCTCATCCTCTCTGCAACTCCATTTTTCTATGGGGTGTAAGGTGTTGTCATATGTCTTTCAATCCCAAGTTCTTTGCAATATTTATTGAATTCTATAGAACAGAACTTGGCACTGTTGTCAGTTCTCAAACACTTAATCTTCTTACCAGTCTATTTTTTAGCAAAAGGTTTAAACTCCTTAAACTTACTAAAGACTTCCAATTTGCTCCTGATAAAATAAATCCATGTCCTTCTACTGTAATCATCTATGAAAGATACAAAATATATAGATTTGGAAATCGAAGGAACAATAACTAGACCAAACACATCATAATGAATAAGATCTAATACACCATAAGACTTGTGAGAACTAGAGTAAAACTAAACATGGTTTTATTTTCCATATATGCAATGTTTGCAAAAGTCAAACTCAAGATTACAATCATCTAACCCCTTAATGAGGTTTTTATTTTTCAGGGTTCTAAGACCCTTCTCACCAATGTGGTCAAATCTCTTATGCCATAACATAGTCTTTTCAGCATGAAGCTTAACTCTCATATCATGAGCACCCTTGGGTACACAAGGTGAACTACCATCACAATTTGTTACAATAGATTTCTTCACTGCTTGTTCAGATGGTGGGGATGAAGTGACTACTACTCCTTTCCTCGAGTCAAAAGAACTATTGCATTGTGAAATGCATGCCTCCAGCTGAAATAGAGTATCTCTCCTAGTACCCTTCGCAAGCACCATAGCTCCTCTAGTCATCTTGCATCCTTCTTTCAAAAAGACAACCTAAACACCTGCATCATTCAGGACACTTATAGAAAGCAGGTTCCATGCCAAGCCTGGGATGTGCATAACCCTAGAGATCCCCTTCACTTGTCCATCAGGGAATCTAATAGAGAATCTTCCATGACCAACAATCTTCAGATGAGAGTCGTCACTCTGATACACTCTTCGACCATCAAACTCTTCATACTTTGTAAACTAGTCTCGATGTGAGGTCATGTGGAATGATGCACCAGAATCAATCAGCCACACATCATCAGATGCATGGGTTGCCAGGGCTGTGATGAAGGCATCACCATCATTGTGTGAATGTCAGAATCTGAATCTGGGTTATTCTTCTTCTTCTTTTTCTTTTCCTCAAGTTGCATTCGTTTCAGAAATGCCCATTTTTTCCACAATTCCAATAGAGGGCCTTGGACTTTCTAGGATATTTGGATCTCCCATGGGATTTTGATCTACCCTTCTCATCTTTCTTGTCCTTCTATTTCCATTTCTCCTTGGGTCTTCCACGAACTGCAAGAGCCTCTTTGGCTACCTCAGAAGACTTTCTCCACATCTCTTTGGCTAACAATGAAGATACCACTTCATCCATTTTGAAAGTGGATGTGGTCCTCCCAATAGCCATGACAAGATGATCCCACGAGTCCAACAAAGAACAAAGCAAGGTCATACAATGATCCTCCTCCTCCATCTTCACACCAACGAATGTCAATTGTGCAACTAACATGTTGAAAGCATTCATATGATCTACAACAGATCCTATGTCTTCCATTCAAAGGGAATACAACTTATTTCTTAGAAAAAGGACTAGGGATTTGGCCTGATAAACATCTCTCAACTTCTCACAAAGTAAGTTTGCAGTTTTCTCCTCATGGACATTCAATAGTATAGAATCAACAAGACTAAGTCTTATGAGACCCTTATCCTTCCGAACTTTGAGATCCCAATCAGCTTGGGACATTTCCATAGGTTTTGTTCCACTAATGGTTTCCCATAGGTCTCGATCAACAAGCATGTCTTCCATCTTAAGCTTCCACAGATCAAAATTTGTGCCATTAAAATTCTCCACCTCAATTCTTCTAGATGTGCTTGCCATCTCTTTCCTACAAGAAGGTTTCAAAATACTCTACACAGACTCCCACTCAAATCTAAGATCAGCTCAAAAAACCTCTACCGAATAGCTAAGACCAAAACAAGCCAGGCTCTGATACCTATTGTCACGTGAAATTGCACCCTGCATGGAAAGGTTCCAAGCATTCCAATGTCACAATGGGAATGATCTCTAAGTGTGGGACTTTGCTAAATGAGATCAGACCTCCAGAGAAGGCCATCTTCCTTGACTGATAATCACCTAAAATTACTAAATTTTGAGAGCAACTGGGAGAAGGAATATTTAAAAAATGAAAATGAAACAAAAAAACTTGAAGAACAAAGGGTGATGCACCAGATAGATTAAAATAAACTTTCACAGAATTGAAAAATGCACAACACAACCAGAGATAGCAAGTATACACAAATTAGATGATTTTAGCAGAGGCAAGAAGCAATATGATTGAGAGGAATAAAGACATTCACAGGCAACCATATGCAGATTCACACAGAACTAGAAAATCAGCAAAGAGGTAAAAATAAATTGCTTATATTTAATAAGAAGGCAAGGTTACAGTAACAGAAAAGCTCTGTTTGGAAACAGAAAGACCAGAATGCCAAAAAAATTTCCAATGCTATTTACATCTCTTGAATGCATATATATAGAATTCCAAACCAACCTAGGTCGGTTAGAAAATTTGCTCAATATAGCTTCATCTGAAAAATATCTGCCTTGAATGACTGTCCACCTGCAACAATTATGGTGTCAAATATCTGGGGCTGGGTAGATAGAAGATATTTTCAAGTCTCTTTAATGCAAGCTACTGCATCATCGATCTATAGCTGATGCATCAGTGGGAGATATTTTGGTCATGAATGCGAGCAGCTTCCATTTCCTACAGAAATAAATGCAAAAAATATTTGCATCCTGCCCCAAAAGTCGCTGAAACATCCAGTCGCCCAAAAAATGCAAGGCCAGATCCAAAACTTGAAGGTGAGAAAATCCTATTGAAAACCCCGACAAACGAAAGAGGAGACAAAAACATGCATCTTTGCCTCTTGTAGCATGTTGAAATTCACTAAAATGGAGGAGATACAGGTGGTCAAAGTTTTGGTCAACCACCTGTATATATCACTTTGCATTTGTGTATATATCGCTTGAATTTGCCACCTGAATCACTTTTTCAAAACTTTCTATGAAACTCCTTTTGGATATGCCAAGCACTTTGTATATTGGGCTATGAAATGTCTTTGTATGTTCAAATGCATGTGAAAACATACAATCGAAAATACAAACAAACACACACAATGACCTGCACATTTAGTGGACCCCACCAATTCATCTTTGGCCTTTGTATATTGATGAATGCATGCTCCTGTTGTATATTTTCTTTGTATATTTCCTTTGTATATGAGAATATACATTCCCAATATACATACAATGCCTCCTGTAAGGTCTGTCAACATCCTTTCAATGTGTCCCACATATGAGACCCCCGCGTGATTTCATCGCATCATTTTCCTTGTATATCGTGTTGTATATTGGGAACATACAATGCAGAATATACACAAAATGCGTGGGCCCCACCTCTTGTATCTTCCTTGTATCTTTCTTTGTATGTGCAAATATACAAAGCATTTATACATACAAGCCAGACCTAATGCCTGAATATGCCATAATTTGATCTTTGATTGAGGTCCGCCTTGTATACATCCTTTGCACCTTTGACTTGTATATGCGAATATACAAGTCGTATATATAATGCACTGTTCATGACATACATTGGCCTTTGTATATGCTCTCTTGTATGTGTGGCCCCTTGTATATTTGACTTGCATCTTTGCTTTGTATGTCGCCGATATACAAACGCCCTTCTATATTGTGGACCCCAACTCTTGCACATTCGGCCTTGTATATTTTTTGTTGTATGTTTCAATTGTATGTTGGAAACATACAATGCGAAATATACATTCTCTTTTGTTCATTGCGCTGATGTACCTCTACTATAGGTGATGCATATTATCTTTGTATATTGGCCTTTTATGTGCGGACATACAATCCGATATACATTCCACTGTACATTCTCACTTGTATGTCAACTTTGTATCTTAGGCAAAGGTCCTTTGTATGTTTGCCGATGTACATTGCAAAATGTACATTCGCCCTTGCATCTTCTAACATACAATTTTCCTTGTATGTTACACCTTTGTATAAACCCATTGTATATTTGAATATACAACAAGAACATACAAACCCCTATTATGCAAGCAGGAATCTTTGATGGAATATTCCTGCAATGTATAACCTGATATGCATATTTTTCCTTGTATGTTTCAACCTATTACATCTACCCCTTTGCATATTGTGAATGTATGTTTCAAACATACATTGGCGAATGTATATGCGAATGTACATTCAAAAATGCATATTGAAATACAAGCATGAAGCTGAAAATTCCTAGTGATAGAAAATACTTGAAGTTAAAAGATTTCGATGTTATTCTGGGTTTTTTGCAAAGATTCTCAAGGCAAGATTTTGGTAAATTTGGAGAGGCAGAGCATGAGTATTTGGAAGATTTAAGCCTTGGATGGGCATTTTCCAAATATTTTTCAAGAAAATACAAGGTGAACTATTTAACTTTGGGCAGAGGCAAAATAGGTTAACAATACCAACTGAAAGGAAGCTAGGTGTACAGAAATCGCTTCCTACACTAATCTAATGAGGGAAGTGGAGTGCAAATTTATTTTAATATTTAAATTTATAATAATGTTAATCCAACAATAGAGATATTGCAGCAAACACATACACAAGAATGTAAGACAAAAGAAGAAAGAGACAAGATATACCTAGGGAAAACCCTTATCAAGTGAAAAACCCCATACTCCAAAATGTACACAATGTATTATCAAAACTGAAATGGTTTATAATACACATAGAAAGAAAGCTCTCAAGAGTCTTTGACACTCATATCTGGAGACAATCCGGTAGCATAACAGTACCTATCAATCACATAATACATCTCCTCTCCAAAGCAATTGTTTATATACAAGGCAAAAATGGCTCCACATTGAGATGGGCAATCAACATGGCCTCATGGCCCAAAACCCACACCTATGGACACTTGTCCAACACTGTAGGATGTTCTTGACACTTGTCAAGTCACCCCATCACAAAGAGGTCACCTATTCACAAAATGGGTAATGACAGATGCTCCTACGACTCTTACAACTGTCATAGAATCTGTCATAGCTGTCATAACTTACAGTTGTAAGAGAATCTATTATACATAGGCTATAAATAGCATATTCTATTACAACATGTCATAACCCACCTTAGGGCATCTAAAGATGCCTTCTTCCAAGATGCTTCTCGACACATGTCTTCACCTGTCATAGAATTTTCTATTTTTGACTCTTACATGTCATAACTTTGTCATTAGAATCTATCATGATTGTTTTGATCAATATTCCCTTACACAAATTCCAAGATGCCGACACATGAAAAAATATTCCTACCACTAAGTGGGAAACCTATCTCCTTATGTGAGGACAAAAATACATGTGGTCATATGCCATGTAAGATGACACATCACTATGCCAACTCCCACAAGATGACAACATAGGATTTGCATCCTAATTATACAATAGGCAATAAATAAATAAATACAATGAAATAATACAAGGAACTACCATGGTTGAGACACCTTAATTCCCAACATCTTGGCATGCCATGAAAAATTCCTTAATGTGGTCACAAGGGTCTCCTTTTCCCTTGTACTTGTCAAATTTTGGCATTTTAAACTGTCAGGAAAAGGTGTGATGGTGATGTTTCTATCAAATGGATAGGGACATAAGTCTTAGAACTTATAATGTTTCTTTTGGGTCCCTAGTCGGATGTTTTTGAGAGTGTTTTTCATCTCCTTCCATTCTTGATCAAAAGGATTAGCAAGAGGTGGTTGTGACATGTGTTGGAGTGGGGGTGGTTGTGATGACGATTGTTGTTGTTGAGGGTTGATGTATTGTTGTTGTTGGATGTATGGAGGTGGGTCTATAGTTTACGTGTGAATATGAGACCCATATCTTTGTTGTTGTGGCATGATTTGTGGATTTTGGAGAGGTGGTTGTTGTTGGGTGGCATATAGATATTGCATCAAGAACCCATGGGGAGGTTATTGATGCATGGATGATTGATATGTTTGAGTGGGATTAGTATAGCTCATCAAGGGATTTTGTGATTGGTTTAATGGACTAGTACCTTGGATGGGTGTTTGTGTTGTGGCTTGTTTCACCATTTGAGCGATGATCAACCTTTGAGGGATATTCAAGGGAGGAAGGGATTGTGGGATGAAAGTAGAAAGACCTTGTTGGTTACTTGGAGGTGATGGTACTATGGGTATGTTAACATTGGATGGGACTGCAGAAATAGGTAAGTTGGAGGGTAGCATTCTATATGGTAGCCCAAAAGGGGGGTTTGATCCTTGTGGTTGTGATACAAAATTACGCCCCATGTGTTGATCAGGGGTGTGGATAACATTGGTGTTAGACGCATAGCTAGCCCATGGATTGCCATAGATAGGTTTGTTAGAATTAGGGACACATCCCTATGGTTGATCTCCAATGGGTGATGGTGGTTTGTGATGGAAAATGGTTTTAAGTTTATCATGATCATATGAATATGGAAGGCATACAGCATGTTCAATGAGGCGTTCGAGAAATTCATCCTTATGGTTGTTAATGAATTGGTCAAATTGGTCATGTAATCCCTTTTCATTGAGAAAATTGGCAAAGGTGGGGGAATAAATGTTATGATGATGAGCAGATGTTTCACCCATTTTAGGTTGGTTGACATATCCCTCCATATTACTCATGGTATAGTCATGAGGAGAGAGGGGTTGATAATGAGAGTTCATCCTCTTCCTAGCTTGTGATTGCATGATGGGAGGCATAAAATTTGAACTTGGATAGGATTTGGATGATGAGGTCCCAATGATTATGGATGGGGATTGAGTCTAAGTTAATAATCTAGATCAAGATGATTAATGATCAAGGATTATTACTATGTATTTAGGGTGGACAAAGGGCCTAAACAAAAGGACAAAAGGATTATCTTACTTGGGGTAGACAAGATGTACCAAGCAAAATGGGATTTCTTGAAGTCCACTAACTTAGGAGTTGTCTAAGTTCCCAAGCTAATTTATCCAAGAGGGGTGATGATTTCTAGTTTATACTAAACTTAAGATAGACAAAGTCTTTAGCTTAACATAAACAAGGGGATGATTGATCTAGATTCTAACCCTAGAATGTGGATATGATTGCGTGATGAGGATTGATTTCGGATTTCAATAAGATGTGGTTGGATAAGGATTTCATTAATTTTGGGATAATGATTGATTATAGATGATAGCAGTTGATTATGGATAAAAATGGTTTATTATGGATGACAGGATTAATTAAAGATTGACTAGGATGAGGATTAATTATGGATGATAATGGATGATGAACAAAGATTTGATTAAGGATGGATTAAGGATGATTGATCAAATATTACAAAGACAATGATGGATTATGGATAAGAATAGTGATTATGAATGGTAAGGATTAGGTTGATTAAGGATGATGAAGATGGGAATGACTATTCATTAACAAGGATGGATAATCAAAGACAATAATTGACTATGGACTAGGGATTGTGATGATAGATAGTGAAGATTAAGAAGGATGATTGATCATGGATTATAATAATAATGGTGGATTAATACTAGTTGACTATGGATGAGAGGGTTTGGATTAACAAGGATAATGAATAATATGATGACGAGGACAATGGTTAGTGATTGGGGTTAGATCACAAGCTAAGAGAACCAAATGGACATGGACAAGGTTGATGTGGCTTGCAATGTCATGGGATGATGTGAAAGAGATGATTTTGACAACCAAAAGGATGCAAAATTGATTTTTATGTCTTTGGAAAATGGGCGCTGAAATAAGATATAGACATTGATTCATAGAAACTAGGTGTTGTTTTCTAGGAATTGGGCCCTTATTTGGAACAGGGTTGATAGTTGTGTTTTTCAAGATGTTTGGGGGAATTTTTTGGTAAGATTTCACACACAACAATCACAATGGCTATTAAACTGACTTCAGAAGTGGTTGCAAGAGGTGATTAGCCTTTGTAGTTTACAAATGGCTTTCATGGGTTTTGCATAATTAAAGACACATCAAGCACTTGTATACAACCTAAAACTATTCAAGTTGGAGTGACATATCTTGTGGATGTAACGAAGAGGTCGTGGGTCAATCCCAACTCAAAGTGAACCAAGACTCCCATCCCCAGTAATAATTTTGATGCTATATCTTGGATACATAGGGAAAATAAGGTCTTGGACCACCTTACCCCCCTCACCTTGGAGACTTTCATCTTTCCCAAATCATATCCTATCCCAAGTATAGAGGTATGGTGAGCATCTTCCCCTCCTCTGTAGTGGTGCGCTACAAGATATGATGGCTGAAAGGTCTTATCTGGGACTAACAAGGCCTCTAGGGGTGTCCTCTAGTGTACTCAAGGTACTTGAGTCCCAATTCTGTGAACAAGGGTGTCCCAATCGACTGACACTCAACCACTCAAGTCTTGGCAGACCAAGAGTCTTGGAGGTCTATTGCTTGGAGATGAGAGGGTCCTTCCTTTAAAGCAGTCCTTTGATTCTCAATATTTATATACCACACTGGAACACATGGTTGAGGTCATCCCTTGGGGGGATGAAATCCCCAAATAGGCCTCTTAAGAAGAAACGACTTCACACTTTTGATCACTCAAGATAGTACGAAGCATAAGGGGAGAGCATACACAGAGAAATGACCCCTTCAGGTATGAAAGCAAGTAAAAGGGTTCAAAATAGACTTTTGATGCCCAAGATCACCCTAAGGTATGAGGGGAGAGCATGCGTCTAGTTTCCAAACCCAAAGACATGGCAAACATAATCAATTTACCCCTACTTTAAATTTAGTGCTTCTTCTAGTGGAGAAAATAAGAACTTTGATGGTGGGGCTGCACCAAACAAGGTTAGTAGTCTTAAATTGGTCTTGGACAGGCGTAAACTGCTATAAAACCAATGTTAAACCACACAAGATGATAGAAGAACCTATTTCAAATCCTACAAAAAATAGGTGCTACTCTGCAAAAAATAGGTGCTATTTTAGAAAATAGGTGTTAATTCTCAAAAAATAGGTGCTACTTTAGAGAAGGCCATAACTTTACTGAAAATAGGTGCTATGATATGAAAGTTGTATACCTGACAGATAGGCGCTGAAGTATCTTGACTAGGTGCTAAATCATTATGGGTTGACTTTCGACCTACAAATTGTTAAAATACTACAAAATAGAGAGTTGGGGCTATGGAAAGATGTGATTAGAGAATACAATACATCAACATAGTCAACCAAATGTCAATAAGATTAGTCAAAGCATATATTTCACAACAATCTCAAATGGGTACTAGTTTGGGAACTAGGTGCTATCTGAAAAATTGACGCTAATTTGCAGAAAGTGGGCACTGATCCATTGTGGACAGAGTCTCCCCTTGTAAAATTGATAAAACCTACAAAATAGAGAGGTATACCTACAGGAAACACTGATTAGATGCCTAAAAACACTCTGTCAGACAATAGAGGTTTGCAAAACCAAACAAAAATCCTTATTTATGACAAATGCCAAACAGGCACTAGTTTTGAAAAGCAGATGTTGTTCTATGAAATAGGCGCTGAAATGCCAACAATAGGCACTACTACGCAATAGATAGCATTTCCTCTTTGTCTCTATGTTTTATGTTGCAAAACAAAGAGCTAACTAGTACAAAATATTAGTAGGAGTAACTCTAAATACAATGCATGAAGAGAAGTCACAAAATGATAAGAAACACATGCACAAACACTAATTATACCTCTACAAATATCAGGTGTTGATCCCTTAATAGACACTGATATCCGGGAAATGGGCACAACTTTGCAGGAAATTGGCACTGATCCAACCTATTAAGATAAAACATGCAAAAAACCATGCAGAAGTTAGTGAAAAAAGGGGTGGGTGTCCCACTAGGCATGCCAATAATGTCAACGATGGAAGTGGGATGCTTAATTGAGTGCAAACTCTCCTAGATTTCTCCCAATCCCAAGTCCAAAGGACCTCAAGATTATGCCTAATTGCTAATGCACTAAACTATCTATCTTGCACCCTATCTAAGTACAATTAGAAATGATTTACCCTATTTGATATTATTCTATGCTATTCTAACTTATGATTGCTCTAAACTAGGTGATGTTGAGTACTCATTTGAGTGGAAGAATATCTTTACATATGATGGCTTTTGAAAAATGGTGGTGGAGGCCTCAATTTATAGATTTTTAGGGATGGAAATGGAGGGCTAGGATCAAATTGAGAGATCAAGGGTTGAAATTGCTTAAGGATCCTCAAGCAAGGAGAATTGGACAAATGGCATGATGAGAATGGATGAGAATTTTGATCCAAGATTCAAGAGATGATCAATGGATGAGAATGCAAGTTTGAATGGATGGATGGCTAGGATTGGGTAGGTGTATGACATGTAAGGCCTCATTTATGAAAGGACAAAGCTTGGATTTAGTGAGGAATTTTAAATTACATGGAGAGGACAAGTGGAAATAAAAATTAGAGGAATAGTGCATGAATAGTGCCACATGGAATTTTAAATTTACATGAATAGTGACACTTGGAGTGGGATGGAAGAAATAGGACAAGTGTACACATTTTGGAAGATTTGGACATGCTTCCAAAGTACCACTTGTCATGTACACACATGTTCATGGAATTACAAGTTGAATTCTACAAACATGGGGTTTTGTAATGAAGGATTAATTAAAATTAATTCATGTACACATGTTTTAGAAGAAATTAATGATGATTACTAAAAGTAATCAAAAGTGGACAAAATATGAATTAAATAAATATGGTCATTTATTTAATTTTTGGAGTATGAATTATGAACTATAGTAGAGGAATTTGATTTTTTGTGAAAGGGGGAAGGTGAAGGATAAATTAATTAAATATTTAAAAATTATTTCATTAATATCTGGGTAGGATAGAATGATGTAGGAGATTAGACATGAATTGTGTGAATGGATGAAAGTGATTATGACCATTTTAAGATGTCTACACTTAATATCATAAATTGTTTGAGAATGAAAATTTAACCTTGTTGGAACATTGAAAATATAATTTATGATTCCATAGACATCCTTGCAAGTATGAAAGAAGTGACTATTTCTTGTGTTTATCATGAGGCTAATATGATGGCTGATTAGTATGTCAATTCAGGTGTTAGTCATGATAGCATAACAAGATGAATGGTAATAATGTCTCTCATTCAAGGGTTCCAACCCTCCTTTCTAATGATTTATAGAATCACTCATAATGCTATGTCATTCTCTAATGAACGGTGTCTTAGTAATTATGTCACTCATGAGAAGTCATATCTAAATGGTAGTAAGTTGTAAATTGTTCTATGACTTCTTCTTACTAGTTAGCACTTGTATTTAGTGAAGATATTTCAGTGGGGTCAAGAAGGGGTGTAGGGTGTATACTATTGACATTTGATGGACCATGGGGGAGAAAGGAATAGAATGGAACCCATCGACTACATCTATTTCAAAAATAACCCAAAGGCGTGGAAGGTTCTGATAAATAGTCGAATAACCCCTTTTTTGGAAAGGATGAATGGGTATCATACTACCCTTGCAATAGATTTTTCCATGGGTTGGAATAAGAGAAGGGTTGTTACATAGAGCATGGACATTATGGTCACTAAGGAGTTGACTACAGAAGTGATAGTGTTGTCTACCATAGGAAAAAAAATTTCAATGATAGAGGATTAGGTAAAGATGTTGTATCAATTTTCCTCAACATGAGTAAAAGTCTTAAAAAAATCATTGTGTGAATGCCATAATCTCTCTCAAGAGACCTTTAGACGAATATTTTCTCTACTTAATGAGGTATGTGACTCTCAAGGGTTGATTGAAGTCCTTGTACTCCTACGACATTATGTTGCTGAATTATTTTCAATATAAGAGGCCAGTGTTATTTCCCTTTTATATTTTGTCTTCACTCAATAATTTGATTAATGAGTGTAATAAGGGGTTTGGAATGACCCCTCTACACTAGGGTTAACATTGTTTGTAAACGCCTAAAAATGACACAATTCATCCTAAATAAATATTCTAAATATTTATTCCCTTCTTCTATTAATTAAATAAATATTCTAAATTTATTTAATCGATTCACTGTTCCATAATTAAATAAATTCTATTTATTTAATCAAAATTCTTCTAAATGTCCTACATGATTAAATAATCATAAATTATTTAATTAATCCAAATTCCTCTATCCTAAGTTCTAAATTCCAAAAATCCACCTCACCTTTTCCACCTCACCTTGTCCACCTCATCGAGTTGCACATGTAATTAAATATATTTAATATTTAATTACCTTATTTTCCCTCACCCACATGGCCTATTTCTTCTCAAATCAGAGGTTAGTTAACTAATCAATCAAAAGTGTTAACTAACCTGTCAATTGAGTCAAATCCTCAATCAATTCAGTCAGTTCCACAATTTATTCTTCTAAATGATCAATCATGTCTGTTAACAGACCAGTCAATGGAGTTAACTCTCTAATCAGTTTTGTCACATCCCCCCTTTCATGATGGAGCTGGGACACTTGTCACATTTCCACTGGTTGCACATTCCTCAACCATCCTCAGCCGTCGGTCTTCATATCTCCTCTCAACCATTGATTCCCATTCTCCCAAGTCTATAAATGAAGCTTCATCCCTCCATTCTAATCATCGAGGCTTTTGAAATCGTTACTCTGCAGAAATATCACCAGTGCGCCTTTGGCACCCTTTTGTCATCTACAAGCTTGAGATCACATACTTGCATTGGAGCTCATCTTCATTGCGTATCACCATAGCCATTCACCGTTGACTTCCTATAAACTGCTAAAAGATTGCACTCTCTGAGGGCTCACTTCATCTACAAAAGGACAATCTGTGATAGGCGAAAAATAGAAGTTTAGAAATAGGAAAGGTTTGCTCTGTATTCCTTCATTGCCTCATTTATTGAATCCTTCTTGTTTCACTATTCTATTGATGTTTGGGTCTTGTTTAATTCATTTGATTGATCACCATTTTACCCTTACATTTTTGGCGCCCACCGTGGGGCCGTTTGCCCCTTTATTTTACCATTTCTGAGCTTTTTTGAAGGCAGGTTCCGTACAGGTCACGTAGAGTCACGCACAGATTACTTCGGTGCATCTGTTCATTTCCACGGTGCATATAAAGACTGTTACGGCACTTTTATTGTTTCTGCGCATCTGTGTATTTTTGCTGCGCTTCTGCACACTGTTACGACACTTTTGTTGTTTCTGCGCATCTGTGCATTTTTGCTGCGCTTTTGAAGACTGTTACTGTGCATACATTAATACTACGCATTCATTCCTTTTAACGGCGCATGCGTGCAATATTACGGTGCATTTATTAATGCTGCACTTCTGTTGATTATTTCTGCGCATCTGATCACTGAAGCTGCGCATTTGTAACAGGCTGAGGTTTAAGTACTTTTCTAGGGGAAGTTGCTAACGCTAACCTTTTCGCAGGTGTTTGCTGGAGTGGTTTTGCAGGATAGGTGTAGGTTTAGTTCCATGTAGTTGCATCTAATTAGTTCACACTTCATTTTCAAAGGGAAAAGTAAAAATTAATGTTCATTCAAATCTTCATCTAGTTCTAATTAGGGAGGAAGTAACTGGATTATTTCTTGCTTGCATTGCAAACACCTTCCAAGTTATTGCTATCTAAAGATTAAAATTGAACTCATCAATGATCTTGAACTTAAAATGAACCATTGCTATATCGTGAGACCTGAATTTCAAAGTTAACAATCTCGTGCTACGCGGTTTAAAAATTGAACTCACTACTGCTTTCTGAAGTTAAAATGAACCATTGCTATATCGTGAGACCTGAATTTCAAAGTTAACAATCTCGTGCTATGCGGTTTAAAAATTGAACTCACCACTGCTTTCTGGGATTTAAAACTGAACCACTGCTATATTGTTGAAATCACTTCAAAGTTCTGTTTGAGTAGATTAGCCCATTTAGTTTTTCACTTTTAACTAGGGTGGATTAATCAGTGTATTATGTGCTTGCGAATGACAATAGGTTTATGCTCTCCCCTCTTCTGGGTGATCAGAGTACCAGACTTGTCATTCTATCTGTTTAACCTTTAGGAGGGGCCTGCCCTTGGATGCACGCTTGTCCAAGTGGGAACGAGCCTGAGTGGTAACAGGCTAACGCCAAGCCCTACCAAGCCACTTAAAATAAATTGTGCTTGAGGTGAAAACTTCCTGCAACAAGTGCTGTTATGTTACACCGACGGCCAACCTCCCCCAAAACCCTCTCAGGCGCAACCCTGTGAGGCTGGGAGACTCCATAATGGAGAGTAGCACCGCCGCACGTGTAACCACTTGAATGGTTGCCTAAATTAAATACCTCTTGTTTTAGTGGCCCAAATCCCTTATAATCCATTTCTCGCCTAGGATTTTGTGCTTGCTTTTGTCCAAAATAGAGTCGAAAAAATTACAAAAACAATGAAAAACTACAAAATAGTCTTTGTGCTTGCTGTGTTTTCTTGCTATTAAATTCATAATATCAGATCAAGAAGACCTTTTCTAGCCAAAAAATACCAAAACAGGAGAAAAGCTAAAAAATTTGCAAAAATCTCAGAGCTGCGCATTTACACCTTTCTGCTGTGCATTTACAGAGACTTGCTGCGCTTTTGTAATGACTTGCTGCGCATATACCTTTTTTGTTGTGCATATATGCACTGTTGCTATGCATATATACTTCACCAGACTGGTGCATTTACTGCGACTTATGGCGCATTTGTCCATTTCTCCTGCGCATCTGTTTCTGCGCATATGCGACAGTGAGCACTTGCCCTATTTTTGAGAAGATATTTTCACCTAATTAGCGCACCCATTTCAGCCTAGTTTCACTTTCTGAGATCAGAGTCAACCTTGCAGTCAGTCTCCATCCATTTCACGCAACTCTTTCTCTTTCGTCCATTGTCCCTCCCACTTTCTGTCCAAATCCTCTTGTCCCAAAGTCAGCCTATCCCATATCGATTCGGCATAAGTCCTTTTTCATTTCATTAGTGAATTCACGTAAGCCTAGTAGGTCATAGTACCTTTGCTAGTAGTATTGTTGAACGACTAAGCCCTACACAGTAAGACTGGTATCGACTACCCTTGCTAGTGGCTAGAGTCTTGTGTCAACCGTCTTACTTGAAGTCATTGAGCGAGAGAATCCTTTGTCCAAGTCTTATCCTAGGTATCCCATTCATAATAGTCTCGGTCGGCACCTCACCAGAATTTCTAGTCCTCACCCCCTCCATCCCGCATCACCTTGCATGGTTCTTACTCGATCCCAGTACAACAAGCAAATCGAAATGGCCGACTCATCTGATCACCTTCTCCCACCACGTGATGGTGAAGAAGAGATTTCTCATGAAGAATTAGTGGTGCACATGCAAGATAGAAAATTCCAACGCGTCGTAGAGAAGATGATCCTGGAAGACCCCCATAAGTATTTCCATCATCTTGCTAGTCTCAAAATCAAACTCCCTGCAGACTTTGACATTAGCTCCATCATGGAAAATGCAGATAATGATCATGAGCGGGGCACAAATGACACAGTCCCACATTTTACCCTTACATTGTTAATCTTCAACTTTATCAAAAATAATAATCTTCTAATCCCCTATCAACCCTATAATTAAAGGAGTAGAAAAGGGAGGCTCCAATGCCTAATTTCTCCACTGATAGAAGTAGTAGATTTCCCTGTAACGACCATACCCTTTCGAAGGACTATTGTTGGAAGTTTGGATGACCAAAGTTAGAGTTTCATGAATTCCTCTCTTTGGAGAAGGTGAATATGGTAGATAAGAAGGGTGGTGATGATTCTAGGAATGGGAATGTATCCATGATGGGAAATAAAAATAAGAAGGTGATTAACTACCTAGGGTAAGATTTAGATGAGGTGGTTGTTGTTAATGTGATCTATGAGAGGAAGGACATGGAAGAGTTTGGTAGAGGTGTGAGAAAGTAGCTAGGGAAGAAGATTGATGATCACAAGCTGAAGGTTAATGAGAAAGGGAAATATAAATTCTTTTCCTAAACCCTCCTTAGGAGCCACTTTCCCTAGCATTAAAGATCATTTCCCAGCTCCTCCTAGAGATCTAGATTTGTCTCATTTCTACCTTTATTATTTGGAGGATATGGAATACATAGTCAACTAAATCATTAGTGAGCTATCAGTTCTCCATAATGCTTAGATGGTCAATATAATTTAACCAAATGCTTCTTCAAACTCAACAAGTTGAATATCAAGCTTTCCTTATTGAACAAAAAACTTAAGGGGCATATTTGGGTGTTGAATGAGGAGGGAAAGTTGTTTTTAATAATTGCGGTTTTGTTCCTAAAATTAACATACTTGTTTCTAAAAACTGCGAGCATGCTAAGAGGATTTAAGTCTTAGAGAATGAGCTTTGTAAAATTAAGGATAATCTAAATAAAGAAATTGAAGTATGCAAATGGACAATTAGGAACAGCACTATGGGCCTAAAACAACTCAATGATAAATTAAATAAATATTCAAAGGAAGTATGGCATCCCAAAATGGAGGTTGAGGAGAAGAGTAACATTACAGGGTCGAGATTGAGAACTAGGAGCAACAAGAAGTAGTCTAAAGAAACAAAGGATCTGTAGGAATTTGTGGATCTACATGAGAGCTTTTACCAAGAAGTATTAGAAGCTACTAAAACTCTTTGTAAGCTATGACTGTCTCTCTCTGGTTGTCTTAGATATTCTTATTTTTCTCTTATTTGTTTGTCTTGTAAGTTTCTATTTGTTGGTGTAGCTTTGCTACTATTTTGTTGTTGGTTAGCTATAAGTTTGCTAATATTTTCTAGCTGTAACAAGGTTCCAGGTCCTTTCAAAACTTGTTTTACCCCTTTATAAAAAATAATTGAGGCCAACAATCTATACATGATGCCAACAACTAGAGATTCTCGCATGCATAAAAATTCAAAACTTTTCTCTTCTCACCTAGCTTCACACACAAAATTTATTCTAAATGCTTGGCCTTGCTTATTTGGGCAAATCTGCATTAAACTAATTAAGATGTTTTAATAGTAGTTAAATGTAAAAAAATTATATGATCATCAAGAGACATTTAATATTAAAAATGTTTGGTAACTTTATACAAGAATAATTGTTAATGATAACTTAAGTAGATTTTGCTTTGTGAAGAATTTTATTGGTAACTTATTATATGTATTAAGTTACACAAAAAATCTATATATTAGTTTAAATATGACCTCCAAATGTGTTATTTCTAGTTCAACAAGTACCATGTAGTGGCTAGTACTTGTCATATTATTTTGTTAGAAGAATTAAGTAGTTATTAATGAGCAAGTGATTCCTCAATAGAATACCTCTGTAGATTGGTTATTTTCTATTGGAAATTAAGGCTGTATTAATAACTAAACTATAATTTATTGATGACCAAGTGATTCATCAATTGAGTGCCTTTGTAGATTGATTATTTGTTATTTTAATTTAGATTTGTAATAACTTTAAAAATCTACCTAGAATTTTGTGAACTACATGTATCATGTTTTCTACACCCATAGTCTGCTTGACTACATTAGATTTGAAGTAGAAGTTATAAGTTATTAATTTAGATAAGAAACACATTGCTATAGTAATTGTACATCACTAGTTCTTGACAACTTGGATTACTACTAGTCAATTTTACACAAAAATAATACAGTGAGTTAGATAATAACACATTGTTATAATACTAAGTGCATTTTATGCTTGATCCTTACTATTCAACCTCTATACAATTTCTCACTCTTTTGCATTTTGAATTCTTAGGTCATGGATACGGGTGATCTCGAGGGACCCCTTCCCCCCCACCCCTCTCCCCTTCAGTATGGTTTGACCCTGGTATAGCCTCAGGTTGTCCATATTGTTAGGGTTAGCCAGCAGAAGATATCAATTAAATGCAAATAAAGAGTAAACAGAGAAATGGAAATACACAGAAATAATAATAGCGAGAGATAATTTTTAATGTGGTTCACCCAAACTCAGGCTACATCCACCAAACAGAGAGTCCAATATTATTATCCAGTAAATCAAACCGATTACAATCAGCAATCCCTGCAACTCAATACCGTTACAAAATGCTACAATACAATATCAAAACCCTAACCCTTAGCCGCTTTTTATCAAGGTTTTTGTCGGTTACAAAATAGGGTTTTCTTATGTCGGTCAATGAAAAATTAACTCCCGGTGCATTATAAAATAATAAAAAACCGTGTGAGGTTTCGGGGGCGTTGCCCCCGAGCCCCCACGGGGGCGCTGCCCCTCGACCCCGTCTTGGGGGCGCTGCCCCCAAACCCCCGCAAGGGGCACTGCCCCTTGACCCCGTAGGAATTTGGGGGGAAACCGTACCGATAAAAGTGGGGTAAATATAACGTCCGAGTCTGATTAGGCTCCATATAACAACAATCTCCCACTTGGAGACTGATCAGACTCCACACCATATCATCTCCCACTTGGAGACTGATCATAACACCACTGACCCTATAGCTCCCACTAGAAATAAGCACCCGGGACTCTGATGTTCTATTTTTGTTGTGTTCAGTCTAGAAGACCAACCGAAGCTGAAGAGGAGATCAGCTTCTCCCTTGTCACTGCCTTTGTAAACATATCTGCTGGATTGTCATCTGTATGTATCTTTGCCAGCTGTAACTGTCCATCATCCAACACCGACCGAATGATGTGATACCTCAACTGTATATGTTTGGTCTTTGAATGCAAGGCAGAATTCTTTGCAAGATGTATGGCACTCTGGCTGTCTGTAAACAAATAACTGTTAACTTGTTGTGTGCCCATTCATTCATGAAAGATTGCAGCCATATCATCTCCTTGCTTGCCTCTGTTGCAGCTACATATTCTGCCTCTGTGGTGGATAAAGCAACCACCTTTTGCAACCTGGAAAGCCAACTTACCGCTGTTCCACCTACAGTAAAGACATAACCTGTAGTACTCCACCTGGTATCAATATCTCCTGCCAAATTTGAGTCTACATAACCTGCTAAATCAGTATTAGAGCCCCCAAAACATAAGTGTTTATTGGATGTACCTCTCAAATACCTGAGAATCCATTTTACCGCATTCTAATGCTCTAATCCGGGATGACTCATATACCTGCTAACGACTCCTACAACATGTGCAATATCCGGTCTCGTGCATACCATGGCATACATTAAACTGCCTATAGCTGAAGCATATGGTACCTTGGACATTTTCTCTTCCTCCTCTTGTGTCTTAGGACACATGTCCTTAGTCAATTTCAAATGACTAGGCAAAGGTGTGCTGACAGCTTTTGCATTCTCCATGTGGAATCTCTGCAACACCTTTTCAACATAAGCAGCCTGAGATAGAGTCAATTTTCTGTGCAGCCTATCTTTGCAAATTTTCATACCAAGCATTTGTTTTGCTGCCCCCAAATCCTTCATATCAAATGATTGTGCCAACTGCTGTTTTAACTCTCTTATGTGATCCATGTTAGACCCAGCTACAAGCATGTCATCAACATATAAACATAAAATAATGTAGCTGTCATTATCTAACCTCTTAAAATAAACACAATGGTCAGAATTACACCTACTGTAGCCTTGCTCAGCCATAAAACTATCAAATTTCAAATACCATTGCCGAGGTGCTTGTTTCAGGCCATACAAACTCTTCTTCAATCTGCACACTAGTTTCTCCTTACCTTTGACCTCAAATCCTTGGGACTGTTCCATATAGATCTCCTCCTCCAAATCACCATGGAGAAAGGTAGTTTTAACATCTAGCTGTTCCAAATGTAAATCTTCAGCAGCCACAATACTTAAAATAGTACGAATAGAAGTCATCTTGACAACCGGAGAAAATATCTCATCAAAATCAATGCCCTTGTTCTATGCAAATCCTTTTACAACTAACCTGGCCTTAAATCTTTTCTTACCTCCATCTTCCTCTTTCAGCCTGTAAACCCATTTATTTGGTAAAGCCTTTTTACCTATAGGCAATGTACATAATTCCCAAGTCTAATTTTTCAGCAAGGAGTCCATTTCTCCTTTCATTGCAAGCTCCCACTGAACCTGTGTATCCACTTGCATAGCTTCATCATACCCTTCGGGTTCACCAGCATCTGTTAAAAAAATAGAATACAAAGAGGGAGAAAACCTTTTAGGAGGTCTGCTGATCCTTGTGGACTGTCTAACATTCACTGGAGTTTGTGGTATTTCTGGTTGCTGTTGCGGAGCATGAGGAACCACTGGAACATCACTATTTGGAGTATCGTCCAACACCACATAATCCTTTTCTTTCTTCTCATGCTACTGCAAATGATCTTTGTACAACACCTTCTCATTGAATATAACATCCCTACTTCTCACAATTTTCTGATTTTCAAAATCCCAAAGCCTATAACCAAATTCATCAATGCCATATCCAACGAAGGTACATTTTTTTGATTTCGCATCCAGCTTGGTTCTATTTTCAGAATCTATATGTGCAAATGCTTCACAGCTGAAGGTTTTCAGAAAAGAATAACTCACCTTCTTGCCTGTCCATGCTTCCTCTAGAATACCACAGCCTAAAGGAACTGAAGGACCTCTGTTAATTAAATATACAACAGTGTTGATAGCCTCTGCCCACATGTTTAAAGGTAGCCCAGCATGCAATCTCATGGTCCTTGCACGCTCCATTATTGTCCTATTCATGCGTTCAGCCACTCCATTTTCCTGTGGAGTCCCTGGAACCGTTTTCTGCCTGCGAATTCCATTAAGGGAACAATAATCTTCAAATTCTTTGCTGCAATACTCACCACCATTATCAGATCTGAGACATTTTAATCTTTTACCCGTCTCATTCTCAACCAAGCTTCTCCATTTCTTAAATGTTTCAAATACATCAGATTTCTGTCTAAGGAAATAAATCCAGACCTTCCTAGTTGCATCATCTATGAATGTAACATAATATCGAGAGCCACCGAGAGAAGATACCTGAGCTGGTCCCCATACATATGTATGCACAAGCTCCAATTTTTCATTTTTCTTTTGCTTCACATCCTTGAGAAAACTGACTCTCTTTTGTTTTCCATACACACAACCTTCACATAAATCCATATTAATACATTTCAGACCTGGTAAAACTTTCTTAGAATGAAGTACCTTCATACCTTTTTCACTCATATGCCCAAGTCTGTTATACCACAGTGTTGTCTCAGAACCTGCAGCAACTTTTCCAGTCTCTTCCTGCAAACCTACAGCAACTGTTCTTGAACCTGTTTGTTTTTTCTCTGTAACAGCTAAAGTAGAAGGAACAATATGACTTGTACAAAGATATAAGGTGCCTACTTTCACACCTTTTGCTACTACTAAGGCACCTTTTGAAACCTTCCAATTTTTATCAGTAAATGTAACAGTGCAACCTTGTTCAGTTAGCTGCCCTGCTGAAATTAAATTCCTATTGAGCCTTGGAACATGCCTTACCTCTTGTAGTAGCCAATGATTCCCATTCTGCAACTTAATCTTGATTCTTCCCTTTCCAACAATCTGACAGGGTTCGTTATCTCCCAAATAAACTAGACCAAAATCCCCTTGGACATAATCAAGGAAATAACTTCTATGGGGCGTAGCATGAAATGAGGCCACTGAATCTAAAACCCATGAATCATCAGCATTATCTAGGGAAAGAATCAAAGCATCATCTTCAGACTTATTGCTTACCACATTTGCTTCCTTATTGCCTTCTTGTTTGTCTCCTTCTTTATTCTTCCGAGACCAGCAATCTTTCTTCAGATGACCTAGTTTTCCACAGTACCAGCAATCCTTCTGTCCTCTGGTTTGGGATCTTTTGTCCTTTGATTTTCCTCATGACTTCCCATGACCTCCAGAACCTTTTCCTCTCTCCTTTGATCTACCCCTACTTTCTGCACTCAAAACACTGCCTGATTTGGATCCACCTGAGCTTTTCTTATGAATTTCCTCACTCAGAATAACACCAACAACATCATCAAATTTTAAGGTATTTGAACCAGAAACAGAGTTACTAACCGCCATTACCAAACTATCCCAGCTTTCAGGCAATGAACATAATATCAAGAGAGCTCTAACTTCTTCATCAAATTTTACATTTACAGAAGTCAATTGACTGACA
Organism: Cunninghamia lanceolata; assembly: GCA_027924645.1. Taxonomy (NCBI): domain Eukaryota; kingdom Viridiplantae; phylum Streptophyta; class Pinopsida; order Cupressales; family Cupressaceae; genus Cunninghamia; species Cunninghamia lanceolata. Next base: position 3,246,010 of record BSBN01000483.1, read on the forward strand.
ATCGTATTAAATTCATTTAAATGACCTGTCACAGATCCACCTTCAACCATTTTCAAATTAAACAACTGCTTCATAAGAAATACCTTATTTGAGGCTGAGGGTTTTTCATACAATTTTGCCAAAGCTTTCATCAGACCATCTGTTGTCTTCGCTTCTGTTATATTGAATGCCACCGATGGTGCCAGGCACAACCGAATGGTTCCTAGTGCCTTTCTGTCAAGAAGATTCCAATCCTCATTAGACATTGTTGCCGATTTCTTGGCTACTCCTTCCAACGGCCTCTATAAATCCTTTTGATAGAGGTAATCCTCCATCTGCATCTTCCATAACTGATAGTTCTGCCCATTGAATTTATCAACCTTCGTTTTACCCTCGTCTGCCATTGCTCCCACTCAACCTAAGACTTTCCTGCAGATGATAATCGAACACAACCTGGCTCTGATACCACTTGTTAGGGTTAGCCGGCAGAAGATATCAATTAAATGCAAATAAAGAGTAAACAGAGAAATGGAAATACATAGAAATAATAATAGCGAGAGACAATTTTTAACGTGGTTCACCCAAACTCAGGCTACATCCACCAAACAGAGAGTCCAATATTATTATCCAGTAAATCAAACCGATTACAATCAGCAATCCCTGCAACTCAATACCCCTGCAAAATGCTACAATACAATATCAAAACCCTAACCCTTAGCCACTTTTTATCAAGCTTTTTGTCAGTTACAAAATAGGGTTTTCTTATGTCGGTCAATGAAAAATTAACTCCCGGTGCATTATAAAATAATAAAAAATCGTGTGAGGTTTCAGGGGCTTTGCCCCCAAACCCCCGCAAGGGGCGTTGCCCCTTGACCCCGTAGGAATTTTGGGGGAAACTAAGCCGATAAAAGTGGGGTAAATATAACCTCTGAGTCTGATTAGGCTCCATATAACAACACATATGAACATGTGTCTCGGCTAGATACTTCAATTTCTAAAGCCTAGAAGAATGTCCTCCTAGGGGACAATGATCATGTGAACCCTTCTATTGTCCTAGAGCTGCTAGAGTCAGAAAATAGGTCGGCCTTAAAAAGCCTAGACTTAAGAGTGGAGAGGATTGTCTCTTTGATGGAGTAAGCTTTGGTAGACTATAAATTCTTCTCCTTCAGGCCAAACACTGATATGGTAAGAAAATGGGTGGCGAGTAAATGGAGAATGAAAGGCAACATGACCATCAACACTATGGTTGGAGGAATGTTTCTCTTCAAATTTACTTCCAGAGAAGACCCAATATTTATTCTTGCTGGAGGTGCTTGGATGTATGGTAAGAAGAATCTTTCCCTCTACCGGTGGAGACCAGGATTTGATGTTCTCATGAACCTCAACAAATAGCCTCAATGTGGGTTAGATTATCAGGCCTCCCACTAAAATAATGGGATGAAGAAGTGTTCATCTAGATAGCCAATACTTTAAGGAACTTTATTACTCTACAAAACACTACAAAAGCCAAATCTAGGTTAGTATTTGCTCACTTTTGTGTTAGTGTTGATATTCATAAAACCCTTCCCAACTCTATAACCTTGGAGTCTAAGTATGGTCAATGGACTCAGACCATACAATATGAAAATGCTATCAACATGACTATCATAGTGGTTGATCAGCAAGGCCCATAGTAGGTAGAGCCACAATAGGAGGAAAAGCTTCACACCCACCAAAAGGATATGGAAGAATAAGAAATCCCCTGCACTAAATGTGAGGCCTACCTTTTCACTCCCTTAGTTTGATCATTTTATATTACTGTTGGTGACACATTTTAGACTTTTGGAGACTGTTGATCCTGATATGTAGGACTATTAGACTATATGCTTTTACCTTTGATATATTATGTTAGCATGATTGTGATGAAACTAGATGTTGATTTCAATTACTGATGAGGTATTGACATGTGATTTGCATTATGATAGTATTTGAGATACTAGTTATGTGATTATTGTTATAGATTTATTATGTGGTGTTATCTTGAGATGGATTATTGAAATGCAAAATTATGAATGTAATCATGATGTGATTTTATGATTGTTTTATATGATTATGTGAGTGTATGTTCTTTTTCTTCAGCTATGATATACATGTTGGATTAATCCTTTGTTTAAGTGCACAGGTGTTCTAACCAAGCCATAGATAATCGGAGATTATCCCACACATTTTGTGAATTCCCGTGTAAGCCGATCTAGTTCCAAGAGGAACCAAGATCAACTATGTTATGTATGATGAAATTTCATAATGTTATTGTGTGGTGTTATTTGGGTTAGGTCTACCCCTTTCTATTTGATTGTACTTGGTGTTGTAAAGGTGTAATGTTTATTTGATTTTATTTTAAGTTTTTATTTTGTGACCCTTTTTTATGTGATTTTACTTACCCTATGGTGCTCAAAATGGGTTAAAAGTGACCCTGGGTTGTACCCCTAGGGTCTAGGGACCATTTGAGCTTTTCTAACCTTAGTTAAACTCCCATTTGGTTACTTAAACTTCACAGTGAAGTAAAGTGACGAAAATCGTAGTTTGGGAAGGAGTGGAAGGTTAGGTCAAACACTCAATGTCATCCACTCCTCTTTCCAAAGTTTGGGGGAGTCTTAAAGACCCCTAAATTGTGGAGGACTCAACTCCAAGGCTCTCCCACAATTGGTGAGGGTACCTTGGGGTTTTGTGTGCTTTCATAGGAGGAGATAATTGGGGCACTTGTAGTACCCACTCCTTCTTTGGCTCCACTTTTCTCTCCCACATGTGTGAAAGAGCACAAGTGGAGGGGCAAGATTTGGTGGAATGGGTGAGTGACATGTGTCACCACCACATTCCATGAAGTTTGCAAGTGGTTGTGTGGAGGAAGGAGGAGGTGACAAGTGTCACCTCCCCATTCCTCAAGGCTCATGAGAAGAGCTTATTTTAATCCCTCTTGAAGAGAGGGAGGGGGTTGTTGAATTGTTTGGAATTTTTTATTTTAATTGGAATTTGGGGAGATAGTTAGAGGATTTTTGGAGGCTCATTTGGAGCACTTGGAGGTGGAGTTGGAAGGGCTATTCTTCAACTATCTTCCTTGTGGGCTATTTTTTGTAGGATTCAAGGCTAATGCCTTTCCTTATGTAATTTTACTTTCATGTGTGATGCTTGTGTGTGTGTATTTTTATATTGTGTTGTGGGGATTTTTATGGGTGTTGTGAGAACCTCTCCACTTGGAGGAAATTCTCAACATGTGTGGGGTGGGGGAGGAGTGAACCTCCTTGAGGCCACATCCTAGTTCATTTGGTATTTTAGCCTTGAGGGTAAGATGAAAAAATGAGTATTTTTGAATGGCTTGAGAGCCATGAGAAAATTATGTGAAAGTTGGTATTTATGTGATGGCTTGAGGCCTTGTGGAAATTGGTTTTTGGGTGATATTTGGAGTGACACTCTTGATTTTAGTGATGTCCACTCCCCTACCCCTTTAAACTCATTTTTGTGAGTTTTGTTTTGTGCAAGCCGTGGGTGTTCTTCTTGCTTTTGTGTTTGAGTGTTTGTTGTGTAGTGGAGTGAGTATTCCTTGTGTGAGGATGACCTCCAAACTTGGGGGTGACTCATGAGTGGGTTTATTATAGGGAGGAGAGTGGTTTTTAGTGGCATTTTCCCCCTTCCCATTTTTGTTATTTGCAGGTTTATTGAAGCTATGGAGCTTGGAAGAAAATGACTAGTTATCTTGAAGTTTTGTCATTTTGACTCCTTGTGAGCTAAGGGCAAGTTTGGCATTGTGTAAATGTGTTTTCATGTAAAGAGAGAAGGTTGCCCTCTCTTGTTTTGTAAAACTAGAAGCTTATATTTTGTGAACTAAATGTATCTTATTTTTGAAGTTGCAAATATGTTTGTTAGTGGCTATTTTGTTATGGAAATTTCTTTGAAAAGTTACAAAAGAAAAAGAAAGGAAATCTATTGTGTGCAATGGTTATTTTAAATGGTTGTTAAATTGTGCCTACAATTGCTTTTCATTATATCTATTTTTTTTTTAAAAGGAATTCTTTAGCTTACTGATTTTTGTGTTCAAAAAGAAAATATGAAACTTAGTGTTGCTATTCTTAAGTTAAAATTGTATGCAAAAAACAAAAGTTGTTTTTATTTTACCAAAAAAAAAAGATATATATAATGTGTTTGTAGCCTTTCAAAAAAAAATTGTGCTTTTAACTCATCTTACCTTTAAAATAGAAAATAGGTGATTTGTCATTATGAGGATTTCTTTGGTGTATTTGTTTATATATATATATATATATATATATATATATATATATATATATATATATATATATATATATATATATATATATATATATATATATATATATATATATATATATATATCATTTTAAATATACTAGAAAAATAAGTGTTGTTTTTGTTAGGTCAAGATGTAGAGCATCAAAAGTATTATATTAATATTAAAACATTTTTACAAAAGATGGTCCAATGACCATAAGTTACAATAAAAAACTTTAGCCAAAAAAAGAGGCAGAGGAGACCTCCAAAAACCAAGGAGAAGAAGAAAGAAAACTTAGTTAATAACATTAAGATCTGCAACTTTGAAGGAATGAAAACCCAGATGAGTAGAAGTTGTATCTTCCACTTGCATAGCTACTTCAGTAGACACAAAAGGAGCCGGAGGAGTGAAGTGAATAAGGAAAGACCAAGTAGCAAAAGTATCTTCAATCTTAGAAGAGAGAGCACATCAAAGATGCCTCTTATGAGATTGGAAAGAACCTTCCAAATGAACAAAAGAGTTATTTTGAAGGCTGAGGTTTAGGGCATGAAAAATATAGACCAAATGAGGTTTATCAACGAGGTCTGCACATGCAAACAAACTACCAATCTCAGCTGGGCCCAAATGTAGATCATAATTTGCAAGCGCTGGATTGAGTTTTTCTTCTCTGAGTAGGAAAACATGAATAAAATTTGAAGCCAGACCTTTGACTATATCGACTTATTGAATAACATCCATAGCATTTGAGATAAAATGCGAGGTGAAATGAGAAGCATAGCATACCATGGAGTTTTGTAAAAAATCTTTTCCCATAACCTCAATGATAGTCTCTTCCACATCCGACGAGTACAAAATGAAGGCCCGTTGAAGACCACCTCTATCAACAGCACCATGATTAGGAGTTTCCCACTCTTGAACAGGCAGAAAAGCACGAGCATTTTGCGGAAAGAGAGACATGGCTGGCTAAGATAAGTAAACAAAGAGAAGCTGTGAATGCCAAAAGGAATGAGCTAGAGCATTTAATAACCATTCCCACATGCAGAAATTAAGAGCTAAATATAGGTGGTTGAGTGAAAAGATCACACAGGATTATGAAATGAAATTCATCACATGGGAGGCCATGTGACATAGAGCATCAAGCCATGCACGGAAGGCTACATCACCGAAAGCTCTGGCAGAGCACACACAAAGTGACGCAAAAGAAGTACAAGATCTTAAACCAATGCATATATATCCTTGAGTATATATATATATATGTTGAGACTGTTTTTAATACCGAAAATAATTGCTAAATAGAAAATATTTTTTGAAACCTTTATTAAATTTTGTAATGCCGCTCTAGCATCGGCCTTCATTATTAGCAGGTGGTATATTGTATTGGGTTGGGGTTTTTAAGGTGGAGGGGGGGCGATGGTAGTGATGCCGCCATCCCCCATGATAGTTGCTGTGTGGGAGTGGGGGATGCCCCACCCGCCACTCTATATATATATGGAGTGGGGGGTGGGGTATTCGTCCCCCCCAAACCCTATTTATATTACAAAATAAGCACTGCTAACAACACAAAAAAAAACACAGTCCAAAGAAAACTCAGTGGCATCACTATGATGCGCCCTACCCTTGGCCATTTGGCCTCCCCTTGAAATTTGTAAACACATTTGACATTTAATATATATATATACACACACAATAAGGGTTTTTAACAAAAAAAATGTTTATACTTAATGACTATACCTCTTGGAGTGACGGGCATCCAACACAAAAAACAAAGAAGAAGAAATGAGAAAATGGAGAGAATGAGAGGAAATGAGAAAACAATATGTAGGCTAGGGTTTTGACTCCATTCCATAAGGAAATTATTTGTTTATTATGGAGAGCTTTTTAGGGCCTTCTATTTTAAATTTGCTTTTATTTTTTTCACCTCACTTTTTGACTGGAATTAATTATTGTGGTTTAAATTACTTTGTTTTGTTATTTTAAATGGGAAGACTTGTTTGCATGGGTTTAGGGGTAAATTAATTTTTAGGTGGGGGTAATTATAATTTACTAGATTTAATTTTATGAGACCTACAACTTTGAAGGAATGAAAACCCAGATGAGTAGAAGTTGTATCTTCCACTTGCATAGCTACTTCAGTAGACACAAAAGGAGCCGGAGGAGTGAAGTGAATAAGGAAAGACCAAGTAGCAAAAGTATCTTCAATCTTAGAAGAGAGAGCACATCAAAGATGCCTCTTATGAGACTGGAAAGAACCTTCCAAATGAACAAAAGAGTTATTTTGAAGGTTGAGTTTCAGGGTATCAAAAATACAGCCCAAATGAGGTTTATCAATGAGGTCTGCACATGCAAACAAACTACCAATCTCAGCTGGGCCCAAATGTAGATCATAATTTGCAAGCACTTGATTGAGTTTTTCTTCTCTGAGTAGGAAAACATGAATAAAATTTGAAGCCAGACCTTTGACTATATCGACCTATTGAATAACATCCATAGCATTTGAGATAAAATGCGAGGCGAAATGAGAAGCATAGCATACCATGGAGTTTTGTAAAAAATCTTTTCCCATAACCTCAATGATAGTCTCTTCCACATCCGACGAGTACAAAATGAAGGCCCATTGAAGACTGCCTCTATCAACAGCACCATGATCAGGAGTTTCCCACTCTTGAATAGGTAGAAAAGCACGAGCATTTTGCGGAAAGAGACATGGCTGGCTAAGATAAGTAAACAAAGAGAAGCTGTGAATGCCAAAAGGAATGAGCTAGAGCATTTAATAACCATTCCCACATGCAGAAAATAAGAGCTAAATATAGGTGGTTGAGTGAAAAGATCACACAGGATTATGAAATGAAATTCATCACACAGGAGGCCATGTGACATAGAGCATCAAGCCATGCACGAAAGGCTACATCACCAAAAGCTCTGGCAGAGCACACACAAAGTGACACAAAAGAAGTACAAGATCTGAAACCAATGCATATATATCCTTGAGTATATATATATGTATATATATATGTATATATGTATATATGTATATATATGTATATATGTATATATATATGTATATATATATATATGTATGTTGAGACTATTTTTAATACCGAAAATAATTGCTAAATAGAAAATATTTTGAAACCTTTATTAAATTTTGTAATGCCGCTCCAGCATCGGCCTTCATTATTAGCAGGTGGTATATTGTATTGGGTTGGGGTTTTGAAGGTGGAGGGGGGACGACGGTAGTGATGCCACCATCCCCCATGATAGTTGCTGTGTGGGAGTGGGGGATGCCCCACCCGCCACTCTCTATATATATGGAGTGGGGGGTGGGGTATTCGTCCCCCCAAACCCTTTTTATATTACAAAATAAGCACTGCTAACAACACAAAAAAAAAACACAGTCCAGAGAAAACTCAGTGGCATCACTATGATGCACCCTACCCTTGGCCATTTGGCCTCCCCTTGAAATCTGTAAATACATTTGACATTTAATATATATATATATATACACAATAAGGGTTTTTAACAAAAAAAATGTTTATACTTAATGACTATACCTCTTGGAGTGATGGGCATCCAACACAAAAAACAAAGAGGAAGAAATGAGAAAATGGAGAGAATGAGAGGAAATGAGAAAACAATATGTAGGCTAGGGTTTTGACTCCATTCCATAAGGAAATTATTTGTTTATTGTGGAGAGCTTTTTAGGGCCTTGTATTTTAAATTTGCTTTTATTTTTTTCACCTCACTTTTTGACTGGAATTAATTATTGTGGTTTAAATTACTTTGTTTTGTTATTTTAAATGGGAAGACTTGTTTGCATGGGTTTAGGGGTAAATTAATTTTTAGGTGGGGGTAATTATAATTTACTAGATTTAATTTTATGAGACCATTTAAAGTTTAGTTATTAAGCTAGATAATTTCATTAATTGTGTTAATTATTTTAAGGTGGGGATTAATTATTACCATAGTTATCCTTCGAATTAACTTTAGCCACCTTATTTTATTTAAATTTTTAAATCATTTTGATTTAATTTATCGCATGTGGTTATTAAAAGGAGTAGTTATTGTTATTTCATTTCATTCAATTTAGTTGTGTTAATTTAATCATATTAGTGTGTAATAATTAATCAATGTATTAAGTTGATTAATCAAAATTGGTAAGATTAGGGGAACCTTTGGTCAAAATTTCTTTAATTAGAATAATCCCTACCCGTGAGGCGTTATGTTGCCGGATTTTTCTGGGATTCAGAGTTAACTTTCCTTAGAAATTTAAACCTTGCGTAGAGATGAAATATAACATTTTTGTAAAATTGATGATTGTAATTAAGTTATTATTTAATTCATTTATGTTTTTGAATTAGTCTTTCAATTTTGACTCGTGTCAGAATCCTTCCACCCACTTAGGTAAACTTAGGGTTTTGATTTTTTTATCCTAACCCTAATGATGACTCTTCTCACATCATATTGACCCCCCTTAGTCAGCCTTGTTTATGTAGGGGAATACACATATAATCACATAATCCTGAATTTAATTGACATGTTTACGCCTTATGCATATTGCCACCGAGCACGTTAACGTGTGTGAGGGGGTTCCTAGTGAAGCATAGAATTTTTTTGATATTTCATGTCATGACCACATGAAAAATGTGGACATGACACATGTGTTGCGTATCGTGACGGCATGGGAAATGTGGGCATGACATTTGCTATCAGAGCTAGGTTTAAACACTAGTCTTGTTTGGGCACATTACTTATTCTGCACTTTCAATTGATTCATGATTACCTTGTTCTTGTAGGATGCCTCCCCAAACTAGACGAGTGCATTCGTGCAACACTGAGTCCATAGAAATATAGAAGAACAAGTCTTCAACAGAGGGTCAGGGACCACCAGCTCCAAGTGAGCAGCAGGCACCACAGGCACCACTAGTACCTGATATTGGACCACAGATCTTACTGACATTATAGGCTATATTAGAGAAGTTACCACTAGTGGTAACAAAGTTGCATGTCGAGCCCTACGTTGATCCACAAGAGGAGCCACACGAGTAGCTGCATGTCAAGTCATGTACAGAGCCATGTGTCGAGCACTGCATCAAGCCGTGAGTGGTGCCATGAGTAGAGCCTTTTGTAGAGATACCTGACACTACTCTGGAGGAGGTTGGTTCAGTTTATAGAGGTCATAGTAGGAGCCCTCCACACCATGTGAGGCAAGAGGAGGTAGCGAGAGTAGAGCAAGTTTATCATGGGCCTTATGATTATGGTGTGGATGAGCTTATCAGAGGACACAGGGATTGAGGAGACCCTATCAAAGACTTGCTTCGGCTGAATCTACCTACTTTCACAGGGACCACAAAGGGAGTTGACACTGAGGCTTGGCTTATTAGTTTAGATAGGTGCTTTGTATTAAACGCTTATGGGAGCAACATAAATGCATGTGTGGTAGTCCACCTTCTGAGAGATGCAACAACAACATGGTGGCACACTCAGGAGTCCAAGTGCTGCTTATCTTTGGACACTCTTACATGGGACACTTTAATTGAGCGCTTTAATGTGTGTTGTCTATCAGACCACTACACTTAGCTTCGGATGGATGAGTTCTATGACCTTCAATAGCGAGGTTCTATGGTAGCACAGTATGAGAGTAGGTTCATCGAGTTGTAATGATATCCAGAGAATCTCCATGATGAGAAACTTTTGGTGCACAAATTTATCAGAGGTTTGAATTAGGGGATATCAGGACTAGTGCACATGGTAGACCCCTAGACCTTGAGTGAGGCTGACAAGATCAGAGTTCATGTCCTCAGTTTCAGGATCATAACCAGCAGTAGTAGCAGAATTTTTGTCAAATACCACCACCACCACAGAGAGGAGGATTTAGTTCTTCACCTTTACCTCCTAGGCCTCCACAACAATAGTAGCAGTATCAGCAAAGGTCCAGGCCCCAATAGAGGGCATAGGGAGGATAGAATTGTAATTGGTTGCAACAGGGCCTATGCAGGAATCAAAGATAGTAGGAACCACTTGCGGGACCCGTGAGATCACAGCAATCATACTGAGGTTCTCAGGGGTCCATGGTTCAGACTGGACAATAGTAGAGTAGTAGGACACAGAATAGATAGATACATGGTAGGGGCCCATGCTATGTATGTGGTGGGGCAGGACATTTAGCCATAGAGTGCCCATAGGGCTTTACGACAGGGGACAACATTGTGCAGAAGGTTTGGAGCAGACAATTGGTGATGTGGATAGATCCCACCATATGTTTGCATTGGTTGATAACCACCAGGTTGAATTCTAGGCCACAGTGATCAAGACAGCAGGTATGATTGGGGATGTCCCCATTGCTATTTTATTTCACTTTGGTGCTACTGATTTATTTATATCTCCATAATTAGTGTTGTGTTGCATGCTAGTGGCCTCTAGGTAGGGCGATAGGTGGAAGGTTGAGTTGGTCACTAGGGCCAAGATGTCAGTAGATGCTTTGGTTTAGGATTGTGATATCTCTTTAGGGGCCTTCACTATATTATGTGACCTTAGAGTTATGTCATTAGGATCTTATGGTGTAGTCTTAGGCATGGATTGGCTTGCAGCTCATAGAGCCAAGCTAGATTGTCACCGAAAGGTGATTAGTTATTTAGATGATCATGGCACATCAGTTGAGGTAGTGGGTATTCAAAATCCCACAATAGTTTGCATGATATCTGCTCAATAGCTTAAGTGCTAGATGTAGAAGGGATGTTAGTTGTTTTCCATCACTATTAGTGACAGATCAGAGGATGAGCTAGAGGAGTCATTAGATGACCATCCTATCTTGAGGGAGTTCACCAATTTTTTCCACCTGAGTTACTAGGTATGGCTCCACGTAGAGAGGTGGACTTCTACATTGATCTAGTGTCAAGTGCCGAGCCAGTGTCTCATGCACCCTACAGGATGACTACACATGAGATCATAGAGCTTAAGTTGTAGTTAGAGGAATTGCTTGAGAAGGGGCACATTCGACCTACCGTTTCACCATGGGGCACACCAATTATCTTCGTGAAGAAGAAGGATGGGTCTCTTTATTTGTGCATGGATTATAGGCAGCTTAATAAGGTGACAGTGAAGAACTATTATCCTCTACCTAGGATTGATGACCTTTTCAATCAGATGCAGGGAGTTAGAGTGTTCTCTAAGATAGACCTGAAGTCTGGTTACCACCAGTTACCCATCACAGAGGTGGATATGCATAAGACCACTTTCTAGACTCAATATGGCCACTATGAGTTCACTATGGTACCCTTCAGCTTGACGAACGCCCCTGTAGTGTTCATGAACCTTAGGAATGGGGTGTTCTACACTTAGATCAGTTCATGATCATTTTCCTTGATGATATTTTGATCTAATCATGGACCGAGGAGGAGCATGAGGATCACTTGCGTCAGGTTTTGCAGTGCTTGAGAGAGTAGCAGCTTTATGGTAACTTGGCAAAGTGTACCTTTTTCAAGACTGAGGTGCAGTATTTAGGACACATCCTATCTGGCAATGGTATCTCCATAGATCCATCAAAGATTAGGGCTATCATGGATTGGCTAGCACCCACCAGTGTAATAGAGGCCAGGAGTTTCATGGGATTAGCCAGTTACTACTGTAGATTCATAGAGGACTTTTCTAGGATAGCGCACCCCATCACTTCCCTTCAGTGGAAAATGAAGAGTTTCACTTAGACTAAGTAGTGCAAGAGGGCCTTTGGGGTCCTCAAGGAGCATCTTATCAGTGCTCCCATCTTAGCAGTTCCTGATCCTGTAGAGGATTTTGTGGTTTGTACAGATGCATCACTTGAGGGTTTAGGAGCCGTGCTTATGCAGGGTGGTAGAGTGATTGCATATGAGTCACATAAGCTCAAGACCCATGAGTTGAACTACCCCACTCATGATTTAGAGCTCACAACATTGGTTCATGCTCTTTTTCATTGGAGACACTTTCTTTTGGGTCATCGCTTTGAGCTTCATTTGAATCATCACAGTTTGCAGTACATATTCACACAGCCAAATTTGAACACTCGTTAGCAGTGTTGGATGGAGATTCTTTGCAAGTACAACTTTGATGTCCACTACATCAAAGGGAATGAGAATGTGGTCACTGATGCATTGAGTCAGAGGTGCCATGAGATCCTAACCTTGACCTTGAGTGTGGACTTGAGAGAGTTTATCATTCAGCATTTGCCTGAGGATGAGTGGTTTCTTAAGGTGAAGTAGGAGATCCAGTCATAGAGGGCCCTTGTGGGCAAATTTGCAGGATATTCTCTTGAGGTAGATGGGCTACTTAGACATCGACAACACATCTATGTACCCCGTGCGGGTGACCTATGTGCAGTAGTTCTTTTAGAGGCTCACAGAACACCTTATGCAACACACATAGGGGTGAAGAATATGCATGTCGACTTGCGACAGTTGTATCAATGGGTGAGTATGAGATGAGATATTGCAAAGTATGTTGATCAATACCTTGAGTGCCAGAGGGTCAAGGCTGAGCATCAACATCCAACGGGCCTTTTATACCCTCACGAGATACCTGAGTGGAAATGGGACACCATTTCCATGGATTTCATTGATGGTCTTCCTATGTCATCTCACTGCCATGATGCCATCATGGTGACGGTTGACAAGTTGACCAAGGTGGAGTATTTCTCACCTACACGCACGATGTATAATGCACCATCAGTGGTGAGAGTATTCTTGCATCAGATTGTTAGATTACATGGGGTACCTTGCTGTATCATTTCTGACAGGGACTTAGTTTTCACATCAGCCTTTTGGAAGGCATTATAATAGGCGTTGGGCACACAGCTCAACTTTAGTTCCACTTATTACCCTGAGACATATGGATAGATAGAGAGGGTTAATCATGTTTTGGAGGATATGCTCTATATGTACGTTATGGATCACCAGACTAGATGGGAGGAGTATTTGTATCTAGTTGAGTTTGCCTACAATAATGGGCATCACAACTTGTTGGGTATGCCTCCCTTTTAGGCCTTGTACGATAGACCTTGCAGGACACCTTTGAGTTGGGACCGTATTGAGGATAGGGTTGCGATAGGGCCAAAGTTGGTGTAGGATATCGAGGAGCAGGTGACCTTGATTAGACAGAGACTTCAGGAGGCACATGATCAATAGAAGAAGTATGTCAATACTAAGAGATTAGATTAGATCTTCTTAGTTAGGGACAAAGTATTCTTAAGAGTGCGACCGCACAAGAGTCCAATCTATTATTGAAAGGGCTCTTAGCTCACACCATGGTTTTTTGGACCTTTTGAGAACTTGGAGTGGATAGGACCCATAGCCTACCATCTAACCTTGCCACCTAGCTTGTCACTCATCCACGATGTTTTTCATGTATCTATTTTGTGGCATTACATATCTAATTTATCTCATGTATTAGATTGGAGTGCTCTACTAGTAGAGGTGGATGGGAAGTTGACCTTGGAGCCAATTCACATATTGGTTGGTTGGACACTGGGCCTTCAAGGTCGAGAGCTAGACTAGGTTAGAGTCTAGTGGGACATGTACGATGAGGTCAAGGTGACTTGGGAGGATGCAACTAGATTGAGGGCACTATATCCTCACCATTTTGACGACTTCTAGGAGGAAGTTCAGTCTTAGGGGGGGAGGATGTGAGGCCTACCTTTTCACTCCCTTAGTTTGATCATTTTATATTATTGTTGGTGACACATTTTAGACTTTTGGGGACTGTTGATCCTGATATGTAGGACTATTAGACTATATGCTTTTACCTTTGATTTATTATGTTAGCATGATTGTAATGAGACTAGATTTTGATTTCGATTACTGAGGAGGATATTGACATGTGATTTGAATTATGATACTATTTGAGATACTAGTTATGTGATTATTGTTATGGATTTATTATGCGATGTTATTTTCAGATGGATTATTGAAATTAAAAATTATGAATGTAATAATGATGTGATTTTATGATTGTTTTATATGATTATGTGAGTGTATGTTCCTTTGCATCGGCTATGATATACATATTAGATTAATCCTTTGGTTAAGTGCATAGAAGTTCTAACCAAGCCATGGATAAGCAGAGATGATCCAACACATTTTGTGAATTCCTATGTAAGCTGATCTAGTTCCAAGAGAAACCAAGGTCAACTATGTTATGCATGCTGCAATTTCATAATGTTATTGTATGGTGTTGTTTGGGTTAGCTCTACCCCTTTTTATTTGATTGTATTTGGTGTTGTAAAGGTGTAATGTCTATTTGATTATATTTTTTGAGTTTTTAATTTTGTGACCCCTTTTTATGTGATTTTACTTACCCTATGGTGCTCAAAATGGGTTAAAAATGACCCTGGGTTCTACCCCTAGGGTCTAGGGACCATTTGATCTTGTCTAACCTTAGGTAAACTCTGATTTAGTCAATTAAACTTCACCCTGAAGTAAAGTGAAGAAAATAGAAGTTTGGGAAGAAGTGGAAGGTTGGGACAAACACTCAACCTCATCCACTCCTCTTTCCAAAGTTTGGGGGTCTTCAAGACCACTAAATTGTGGAGAACTCAACTCCAAGCCTCTCCCACAATTGGTGAGGGTACCTTAGGGTTTTGTGGGCTTTCATAGGAGGATATGATTGGGGCACTTGTAGTACCCACTCCTTCTTTAGCTCCACTTTTCTCTCCCACATGTGTGAAAGAGCACAAGAGGAGGGAGCAAGATTTGGTGGAATGGGTGAGTGACATGTGTCACCACCACATTCCATGAAGCTTGCAAGTAGTTGTGTGGAGGAAGGAGGAGGTAACAAGTGTCACCTCCCCATTGCTCAAGGCTCATGAGAAGATCCTATTTTAATCCCTCTTGAAGAGAGGGAGGGGGTTGTTGAATTTTTTGGAATTTTTGATTTTAATTGAAATTTGGGGAGAGAGTTACAAGATTTTTGGAGGCTCATTCGGAGAAGGACTTAGAGGTGGAGTTGGAAGGGTTGTTCTTCAACTATCTTCCTTGTGGGCTATTTAGGGTAGGATTCAAGGCTAATGCCTTTCCTTATGTAATTCTACTTTCATGTGTGATGCTTGTGTGTGTATTTTTATATTGTGTTGTTGTGGGGATTTTTATGGGTGTTGTGAGAGCCTCTCTACTTGGAGGAAATGCTCAAAATGTGTGGGGTGGGGGAGGAGTGAACCTCCTTGAGGTCACATCCTAGTTCCTTTGGTATTTTAGCCTTGAGGGCAAGATGAGAAAATGAGTATTTTTGAATGGCCTGATAGCCATGAGAAAATTATGTGAAAGTTTGTATTTATGTGATGGCTTCAGGCCTTGAGGAAATTGGTTTCTGGGTGATATTTGGAGTGACACTGTTGAGTTGAATGCTGTCCACTCTCCTACCCCTTTAATATCATTTTTGTGATTTTTGTTATGTGCAAGCCATGGGCGTTCTTGCTTTTGTGTTTGAGTGTTTGTTGTGTAGTGGAGTGAGTGTTCATTGTGTGACGATGACCTCCAAGCTTGGGGGTCACTCATGAGTGAGTCTATGGTAGGGAGGAGAGCAGATTTTATTGGTTTTTCCCCCCTTCCCATTTTTGTTATTTGTATGTTTATTGATGCTATGGAGCTTGGAAGAAAAGGACCAGTTATCTTGGAGTTTTGTCATTTTGACTCCTTGTGAGCTAAGGCCAAGTTTGGCATTGTGTAAATGTGTTTTCATGTAAAGAGAGAAGGTTGTCCTTTCTTGTTTTGTAAAACTAAAAGTTTATATTTTGGGTTGAATGTATCTTATTTTTGAAGTTGTAAATATATTTGTTAGTGGCTATTTTCTTATGGAAATTTCTTGGAAAAATTACAAAAGAAAAAGAAAGGAAATCTATTGTGTGCAATGGTTATTTTAAATGGTTGTTAAATTGTGCCTACAATTGGTTTTCATTGTATCTGTTTTAAAGAAAAAAGAAATTCATTAGCTTGCTGATTTTTGTGCCCAAAAAGAAAATATGAAACTTAGTGTTGCTATTCTTGAGTTAAAACTGTATGTAAAAAAAAAAGAAAGTTGCTGTTTTTATTTTACAAGAAAAAGATATATATAATGTGTTTTTAGCCTTTCAAAAAAAAAGGTGCTTTTAACTCATCTTACCTTTAAAATAGAAAATAGGTGATTTGTCATTATGAGGATTTATTTGGTGTATTTGTTTATATATGTGTGTGTGTGTAGCTATATTTATATCCATTATATTATTTCTATATTACTTAGCTTGCTGCAAAAACTGGTAAAATAGAGAAAACTGGGGGTGTATATATATATATATAGACTATTTTTAATATCAAAAATAATTGCTAAACAGAAAATATTTTTGAAACCTTAATTAAATTTCCTAAGGCGACTCCAGCATCGGCCTTCATTATTAGCAGGTGGTATATTGTATTGGGTTGGGGTTTTGAAGGTGGAGGTTGGGCGACAGTAGTGATGCCGCCGTCCCCCATGGTAGTTTCTATGTGGTAGTGGGGGTGGGGCACCACTCCATATATATATATGGAGTGGGGGGTGGGGTATCCTCCCCCCAAAACCTTTTAATATTACAAAATAAACACTACTAACAACACAAAAAAATGCAGTCCAAAGAAAACTCAGTGGTGTCACTGTGTTACCCCACCCACCACTCCATATATATATATGGAGTGGGGGGTGGGGTATCCTTCCCCCAAAACCTTTTAATATTACAAAATAAACACTACTAACAACACAAAAAAATGTAGTCCAAAGAAAACTCGGTGGTGTCACTATGTTGCGCCCTACCCTTGGCCGTTCGGCCTCCCCTTAAAATGTGTAAACACATTTGACATTTAATAAGCTGGGGTGGGGCAGATGCCCCACCCATCACTCCATATATATATATGGAGTGGGGGTGGAGTATCCCCCCCCTAAAAAAACCTTTTTATATTACAAAATAAACATTGCTAACAATACAAAAAAATGCAGTCCAAAGAAAACTCAGTGGCGTCACTATGTTGTGCCCTACCCTTGGCCGTTCGGCCTCCCCTTGAAATCTATAAACACATTTGACATTATATATATATATATATATATATATATATATATCGTATATACTGCTTGCTTCATCATATATAATATTCAGATCTGGTTTTTAAACCAATGTATATAAACACACACACACAAGAAGGGTTTTTAACCAAAAAAAATTGTGTATACTTAATGTGCATACCTCTTGGAGTGACGGTTATGGATGCCCTCCTCCAAAACCTGCAACACAAAAACAAAGAGGAAGAAATGAGAAAATGGAGAGAATGAGAGAAAATGAGAAAACAATATGGAGGCTAGTGTTTTGACTCCATTCTATAAGGAAATTATTTGTTTATTGTGGAGAGCTTTTTAGGGCCTTGTATTTTAAATTTGCTTTTATTTTTTTCCCCTCACTTTTTGACTGTAATTAATTATTTTGGTTTAAATTACTTTGTTTTGTTATTTTAAATGGGAAGACTTGTTGTCATGGGTTTAGGGGTAAATTAATTTTTATGTTGGGGTAATTATAATTTACTAGATTTATTTCTATTGTTGAGGTAGGGAATTTATTCTACTATTTAATTTTACGAGACCATTTAAATTTTAGTTATTAAGCTAGAGGTTTTCATTAATTATGTGAATTATTTTGAGGTGGGAATTAATTATTACCATAGTTATCCTTCAAATTAACTTTAGCCACCTTATTTTATTTAAAATTTTAAATTGTTTTGATTTAATTTATTGCATGTGGTTATTAAATGAAGTAGTTATTGTTATTTCATTTCATTCAATTTAATTGCGTTAATTTAATCATATTAGTGTGTAATAATTAATTAATGTATTAAGTTGATTACTCCAAATTGGTAAGCTTAGGGGAACCTTTGGTCAAAATTTATTTAATTGGAATAATCCCTTTTCATGCCCATGAGGCGTTATGCTACTGGATTTTTCTGGGATTCAGTGTTAACTTCCCTTAAAAATTTAAACCTTGCATAGAGATGAAAATTAACATTTCCGTAAAATTGATGATTATAATTAAGTTATTATTTAATTCATTTATGCTTTTGAATTAGTCTTTTGATTTTGATTCCTGTTAGAATCCTTCCACCCACTTAGGTAAACTTAGGGTTTTGATCTTTCCATCCTAACCCTAATGGCGATGCTTCTCGCATCGCATTGACCCCCCTTAGTCAGCCTTCTTTATGTAGAGGAATGCACATGAAATCACATCATCTCTAATTTGATTGACATGTTTACGCCTTATGTGTATTTCCATTGAGCACGCTGACGCATGTGAGGGGGTTCCTAGGGAAGCATGGAATTTTTTTTATATTTCATGTCATGACCACATGACAAATGTGGACATGACACATGTGTTACATGTTGTGACCATCTGGGAAATGTGGGCATGACACTAAATAAATTATTCCTAAACAGAGGGGGATATTTGTTGATGGGACATAGTCAACATTAAGTTTGAACCCTATCCCCAAGAAGATTAACAACCCAGTGGTCAAGATGGAAACTAAAAGCAAGCTAAAAGGAATTTTTTTACAAAGGAATAGTCCCTTTAGCATGACCCTAGGAGAAGAAACAAGTAGATCAAGTATTGACCATGAATTGGATTACTGGACAACAACTAAAAGGAAATAGAGGAACCCAGGGAAAAAGATAGCAGATGTGGGAGTTGAAACCAAAGCAATTAGGTCCACCCAAAGAGAAACAAGTCAAAGGGAAATCAACAAGGATATAACCATGGGTAGACAAAGGATACAGGAGGCCACCTCTAGAAAGTTTCATAAATGAGAGTCCTTTCATGGAACATCAGAGGATTGAATAGTCCTCAAAAACATTTCTTGTTCAAGAATTGTATTTTAGATTACAAAGTTGATAATCTTTTGTTACAAGAGGTTAAGATGAGAGCGGATAACTTTCAATTTATTGCAAAAGGCATATGTCCTAATGTTGACTTCTTCATCAATGATACAACTAGAGCTTTAGGAGAAATTGTCATAATGTGGAATAAGAAAATAGTCAAAGGAGAATACCTCTCGCAAACCAAGAGTAGTTTAAGTGTTATATTGTCTTCCCATAACAAAGTCTAGAACATTATTAACATATATGCCCCCAATCAGAGGAATACTAGAAAGGATTTGTGGGTGCTTTTAGCCACTTACATGGAGAACAAAAAGGATGAACAATAGATTCTTTCTGGAGACTTTAATTCTCTATTATACCCCTCAGAGAAACTTGGAGGTATCACTGACTATTTCGATAGCATGGTTGACCATGCAGATTTTCTTAATAATGTTGGTCTTATTCATTTAAACCTCCAAGGATAACTATTCACTTGGTCCAATAGGATGCATGGGTATAATATGATTCAATTTAAGCTTGAAAGATTCCTGGTCTCCACTAATTGGGAGTATATCAGTTCTTATCTCTTGGAAGCTCTCCCTAAAACTACTTCAGATCATAAGCCTCTGATATTGTCTTGGAAAGACAATGGTCATAAAGGTCCTTAATCCATTAGGTTTGAAATAATGTTTACTCATCACCAAAGCCTCAAGGATTTCCTTTCTAGTTGCTGGAGTACCCATATAAAAGGATCTCCTATGTATAGGCTGGCCCAAAAACTCACCATTACTAAAAACAGAGTGAAAGGTTGGATCAAATACAATTTTGGGAATATCTTTGAGCATAAGAGAAAGATCTCATCCAAACTCTTAGAAATCTAGCTATAGATGGCCCATGGAGACACTTTGGAAGATACTTATCAGCAAGAAGATTCTCTAAGAAGAGAAGAAATGTTGAAGAGAGATGAAATCTATTGGAAAAAAAAATCTAGAGTGTAGTGGTTGTTGGACGGGGACAAGAACACAAATTTATTCCATAAATCTAGTATGAGACATAGGAAGAGGAATAACATAATAAGGTTGATTCATGAATAGCGGACTAAAGACAACACTGAGTTCCAGGTGGGATATGCAACTTTTTAGATATTTTCAGAACTTTTTGTTGAACACCCAAGGTACTGAGAGGGGGGTGAATCAATACACTATTAAACCTCTTGCTTATTAAAATAATAATCCATTTACCACATGCAATAACAAAGAAGATGAAACTTAGAAGAAATGACCACAAACCATCACACATGAACACCAAGATTTTTATGTGGAAAATACAAAAATAGGAAAAATCACAGTGAGTGTTAGCTCACAATATATTATGTAGGATCAATACTAAATTACAATAAAGGTTCACTGCCTTAGAGCTCACTTCCTAGGGCTCATTGCCTAACAAAGTGATTACTGCAAGAATGGCTCACTACCTAGAGAAAGAAAGAAGAAAGAAGGGTGGCTCAATTCCAATTTGAACTACTCAGATTACATCTACACATGCATAGATGCAGCTCCAATGAATGCTCAAAATACTATCTCAAAACTCTTCATCTTGACTTCTCTGTTTCACTGTTCTGCTCTCACATTAGACAAGATCTCTCTTATTTTACTATTATCACTTGCTCTATACTTCACATATTCATACATCACATTTGCATCTCCTACTTCAAACACTGAATTCAATCCAATATATATATATATATATATATATAGCAAACAAAATCTTCATATTAGGTCAGCCTAATAAAGTGTACCATGTAGTCATGCATTACATACTCTGTCAGTGAAATTCATTCTCCAAAATCTATAGTGGACCCAAACAATATTTGAAAGACATTCACACATGTCGGTCTCAACTATTTCACCACTTAGGATTAAGTTCCAAACACCAAAACTTACCGCATACTCATTATACTGTCATGTTGGTCTTGACCATAGACTATTCACTGGTTCAGTTCAACTATCAGACAACATCTTCTACTGCAAACCACAAGACTTTCTCAAATCCATATCAAGGACTCTTCACATATTATAGATCATACCTATAGAAGGACAAAGAAAAATATTCTCTTGTGGTAGAATGCGGACCACTGGAACATATGCTCTGTCACAGCTAGACTATACGATACAAAGTAGCGATACTTAGGCATTCATAACTGACTTTCTGGTGAAACTTAGGATTTATAACTATGGATTAAGATATTTCATACTTGTGTTTACAAAACCTCAAAACCACATGACAAAATATGCCACAGCAGAGGAATACAGACCAATTCAATTAGATGTTCTGTTATGATTTCCCTTATTCTCTACACTGTCAGACTTAGGCCTTTTGAAGATGGACTTCCGGTACTCATCATGGACTGAAATCTTGGACAAATGATCATCTGAGGACTAGGAAAAACACTTATGAACCACATGATATGATCTTCTATTGCGGACCAATTCCATCCATTATATTGCTGCTCTATCGCTATCTCAAGTGAATTGCTAACACTTAGCCAAAATGGCTAAGTCTTCTTCTCTGGACCAAAAGAACTATCCCTGTCTTTTCTCTTTGCTTTTTTCCATCAATGACAACATCTTTAGACATCATACACAAGTTTCCAATACTTCTTAGCCTATCAATGGTCTTCTAAGATCGGAGGAATGGATGAACAACTCTTGGAAAGCATTCCCACCCAACTATCCAAAGAAGATAATGAGCTTCTTACTAAACCGGTTTCTGAGGAAGAGGTTAAGGCTATCATCTTCTCAATGGGTGCCTATAAATCCCAAGGATTGGATGGATTCCCCTAGCTTTCTTCCAAGATTATTGGAATATTGTTGGTCATGATGTCATAGAAGCTCCCAAAGACTTCTTTAGAACTAGGAAGTTTTTGAAGCAACTGAACAACACTTTTATAGCCTTGGTTCCCAACAAGAATTACCCCATCTCTATTGGGGACTTTAGACCCATAAGATTTTACAACATGGTCTACAAAATCTTTTCTAAAATTTTGGTTTTTAGGCTTCAACCTATGTTGGAAAAATTGATTAGTGGGAGCCAAAAAGATTTGTCTCTGGGAGCCAAAAAGATTTGTCTCTGGGAGCCAAAAAGATTTGTCTCTGGGAGACAAATTCTAGATGCAGCCATCTCGACTCATGAAATTATTCATTCTATAGACAAATGTAATATTCCTAGTATGGTATTCAAACTTGACATTTCTAAGGCCTGTGATAGGGTTTCTTGGGACTTTCTCCTCAAAGTCCCTGGGAAGTCAAGTTTCAAAGACAAAGTCCTTAATTTGATCAAGACTTGTGTCACTATTGTCAAGTACTTTGTTCTTGTGAATGGAATCCCAAAAGGGTTCTTCAATTATAGGAGAGGGCTAAGATAGGATATCCCTATCTTGTATCTCTTCATAATGATGGTTGAAGTGATAAGGAAAAACATTATAAAACTGTTTGAGGGCTAAAGATATCAAAGGCATTAAACTAGCCACCTCGGTAAACATTGTTGCCATTCAATAGTTTGTAGATGATACCATACTTTTTGGTGTTGCTTCTATGGTTGAAGCTCATAAATAGAAGAGATTGATAAATGAGTATGTCAATATCTCAAGCTAATGCATCAACTATGAGAAAAGTCAAATATACTTCTTCAACACAAGGGCTGACCTACAATAGAAAATTAAGGATATCTTGGGTTGTGCTAGAGCTGAGTTGTCTAGGACTTATCTTGGTCTCCCTTTATCTATTAAGGAGGTCTCCATGTTTTGGAATTCTATTCTTAAATGGATCTAAAAGAAGCTTATTGGCTGGAGGAGTAAACTACTAAGCCAAGATGATAAGTTCTATCTCCTTAAGGATTCTTTTTAGGGGGTCTCCATTTTTTTTTCAAATTCCCCAAATACATTGCTGAAATTTTTGAAAATACAAAGGAACTTTCTTTGGTTGAGGGTGGAAGAGAAGAAAAGGATAGCTCTCATAAAATGAGATAAAGTTTGTTTACCTAAAATTAAAGGTGGGTTGGGGTTAAGGAAAATTCACCTAACTAATAAAGCTCTTATGTCGAAGGTGGGCTAGAACCTTTTGAAGGATAGTAAGGTATGGAGTGGCATCATGAGGGATAAATACCTTTTTAATGAGGCTCTGAATCAATTTCTTGCTGGCACTAGAATTCCTAAAGGTTCTATTATATGGAATAATGTCCTAGAAACTAGAGTGCTACTCTAGAGAGGGATCAAGGGGAAACTTGGTAATGGGAGAGTTATATGATTTTGTGATGATAACTGGATTAAGGAGAAACATATTTCTAACTTAATCAGAACCTCAAGAGATTAGTTGATCTGACCACTAGCTTTTTTGGTGTTTAGGCTTCTAGTTACATGTTATAAAAGGGTGGAGTTCTCCAATGGAAACAACTACAAACTACTATCATGGTCACACAAATCTATACCAAGTTTTTGATGAGCAACAACGAGAACTCCAAAGGTGGATAATTCCCTTATTCCCTTCTATGGATGAACATCTATGGGCCAAAGGTAAAATGGATACCTTTTATGTTAAATCAACTTACAGTTTATTGTTAGACTCTGCTAAAGATAATAGCTTCTAGAGAAAGTTGTGGAACCACAATCTAATTCCTAAGGTAAATTTCTTTTGGTGCCTTTCATTGCATAACAGGATCCTAACCAAGGATAGTTTGAAAATTAGGGGGATCCAAATCCCTAACAGGCATACTCTTTGTTAGAAGGAGGAGGAATCTATCTCTCACCTCCTCCACTATGAGTTCTCTAGGAAGGTGTGGAGTTTGACCTTCTAAAATATTGGTATCAGTTGGAGTATGAATAAAGATTTGACCTCATTCATTAATAACTAGACTACCCCTTTCTCCCACCCTATCTATAAGGAGTTATGGTATCAAATCCCCCTTCTTCTCACTTGGGGCCAACAGAAGGAGTGTAATAACAAAATCTTCAAGGATAGCTCTAGATCTGCTTAGGAAGTTTTTTTCATCAGCTCCAAGTTGTTGGTTGAAAATATTTCTAATTACACTCTAAAAGATGCAAAGGCCTATCCCAAGAATAAAGAAATTACTATCCTTAGAAAGTGGAAGGTTCCACTCCACATTTGCAAGGTTGATAACACTAAACAATTAGCCCACATAAATACTAAATGGTCCCCCCATAGAAGGATGGACAAAACTAAACTTTGATGGGGTTGTCAATGGAGCTGGGGTCTTGAGGTCTTATAAGGGTGAGTTGGTGGTGGCTTATGCTGGGGGGTTGGGAGAAAAATCCAACAATGTGGCTGAGCCAATGGCTCTCCTTTGGGGGTTGAAAGTAGCCTTATCCATTGGTATAAAAAAATTACAAATTGAGGGGGACTTGAAACTCATCATTGATGTTGTCCAAGAGAAAGCTAGAGTGGGATGGCATGTTGTCGATATTATTCAAGACATTAAATTCCTTCTCTTGGGGTTAATTAAGTTTGAATTAAGACACATATATATAGAGGGTAATGGTGTTGTGGATGCAATGGCCAACTTTGGGATTAAGCCCAATCCTAAGAGGTGTTTGAGAAATATTAACAATCTCCCTTGAAATATCAAAGATTTCCTATACTTGGAGGTGCAAAAATTCCCCTCTTAATGGACAATACTACTTGGGCTATTTCTATGGTAGAATATGTTTCAATATATATTCTCTATAATCATTGGGAGTTATGCTTCGATAACAAGTCATTTCAAGAGAGAAGAGGGGGAATTATTTCTAGACAAGAGGAAGTTGATCTGTGCAATAACATGACATTGACTAAGATGAGTTGGAGGGAAGAGGGCCACATCTTATGCTGGAAGATCCTCTAGATCACGTGGCCTTAGATGACATGGCCATCGAGAAGTGCTCAAACTCTGACAGCACCTCCTTCTAATGATCTCCTACACACGGATCGTAATTAGGGTAATTATCATTCAGACCAAGAAAGGATTTGCGAGGATAGTTCAAGTAAATTTTCCTACTATCAGAGTAAAACCCATAAATGCAAAGGCATTCAGTTGACTTGGAAGTCTATAAAAATCACTAACTTCATTATTCACATTTGGTTCTTCTTGCAACAATTGAACAAGTTTTTATATAGGGGTTTGAACAGTTTAAATATAGGGGGTGACAGGGTGAGAACTTAACCCATTTCCTATGAAGTACTCAGGGCCAATAATATGTTATGGAGTACCTACTATGAGGGGGGAATCACCCCTTTTTTGGAATGCCTCAATGGGTTTGATGAAAACTTATCTATCTAGTTTTCTATGTCCTAGGACACGAGGGTTGTACAAGTTGGCATAGTGCAGTTTGAGATTAGTGAGGAAACCATAGCCTAGGAAATGGGTTTATCCTTGAAAGGCAAGAAGCTAAAGAAGCAAAGCAAAGTCTAGGACAATGAAAACATGGCTCTGTTCTTCAAGGAAGGTGAAATTCCTGTCAGAATGCAAGGGGGGTTCAAAAGAGATATCTTGGTGTCACCGTGGGACAAGGTATGTTTCTTGTTGATGAAGTATGTGACTTTTGAGGGTCACTTTAAATGTTTCTATCACTATCACTTTGCACTTTGAACCATTTCAAACATAGGACTATCATCAGATTTCTATTTTATCTATTGTCTTCCCTTGAACCTTCAATCAAAGCTGCTAACGAAGCTCATCCTAGTAACCCCAATATCATAGTGGTCCCATTTTAGTAGGGCTTAATTCTATGCCTATACTAGTTTCACCTAGCCCTATGCCCTCCTAATCCTATTCGTGGCTTTCTAGTTGAGGGCATGCGTGATAAGCATTTGGGAGAGGAAGCCTTGGACTCTATTATTAGGGAAGTGTCAACTTCTATTAAGATTGTTGTTGTTACTCCCATGGGTGGTATGTCCCTTGCTACTAGTAGGTCCCTTTTGAAGAAACCCCTCACAGTTACTAGGTCCCCCCTAGATTTTATGACTCCTACTATTGAAACCTCAGTGTCCCACGATAAAAAGAAAAAAAAAAAATATGTGAGAGCTCTTCCAACTGAGAAAAAATGATCACTCTCAAGGAACCCACTGTCAAACCATCCACTCCTATTATTAGCTCCTCGGCAAGTACTCCTGGAAATTCCCCTCAAAAGGAAGTGGCGAAGGGTCTCTGTGACCTGAAGAATAGCCCCACCTAGTCTAGGGATAGGAAGAGGGTATGGAAGAAAACTACTACGATAGAGTCCTTGAAGAAGGCCAAGACCAAGAATCCTAAGGGAGATATGCCTCAGGTTGAGAAGGTGGATTGTAAAATAGGGGAGACTATCATGGAGATTTCTCCCAAAGTGGATCAAAAGAATGACAGATGTGTTGACATGGAGAAAGTGGAGGGGGTTTCTTACAAGGAGAAGTGCACAGTTAAAATGGTAGGAATGATGAATACTAGTGGTGTTGCTAGTAGGAGGCCTAGTGTTCGTCACTCCGATAGGATTGCTGATATTCAGCCCCTTGTTATCATAATAGTGGATTCTTTGAGTGCTTTAGATCTTGAGGAGGAAGTTGAAATCTAGTAGGCCAAACTCATCCTAGAATAGACTAAATGCCAGGATGGGGCTAGCTTGTTCGAGGAATTGAACAACTCCTACTATAAAACTTATGATGAGGATATTGAACTGGAAAAGGTTGAAGTTGAACTAGTGCAAAAGACTGCCCCTGTGTAGAGGGAGTGTGGAAATTTCAATCAGGTCAAGGGTGAGATGACTGACTTGAGACTAAGAATGGACACCCTGGAAGGGAAACTAAAATTCATGACCTCCTTGAGCTCGAAGGTTATGCATCGAGCAACCACTACTCTAGCTATTCTTGAAGATTTTGAATTGAAGAGACATGGTTTGGACCCAAAGACTTTTGTTAACTATGATGAAATGAATGGCTTCCTTAAGGATGACTAGAGTTAGCTGTTCCAATAGCTTTTCTTTCTATTCTGGTTTATGTTTTTGGTTATGGTTCTTGTTATTATGCGTGGAATTTAATATGTTCAACTTCTATTACTTTGTTTCTCATCTGTTGTTGGTTGTCTACTTGGCCTATTTTTCTATCCATTAGAGTTTTTTGTTTAAGGGATCTGCAGCCTTGTTTGTAGCTTACCATAATCAAAAACATATTGTTATAATAAATACATGTAGCTATATATTAATAATATATCAAAGGTTAATAAGTTTAAGTGAGCATCTTTGAAGAATGTTTATACACCTAACAATATCTTGGAATAGCTTAAACAATTTTTAGCACAAGTTAACATTATTTCTTGTGGTGATAAAATGCGACAAAATGCGAATAAAGATGGGGGTTTTCATAGAAGACCATTGCGTTCACAATAGAGTTTATTTGCTGAAGTAATTAGGGAAAACAATCGATTCTCCTTTCAAGTGTCTAGAGGGCAATGGTATTGAAGCTTTCACTACCCCCTTTTTCATTCTGATATGGAAGCAGTGGTCCTAATGGTTTCCTGAACAAAAGAAGGTTATTTGCAAGGAATTGTTTTGGGGATGCAGGAAAGGTGCAAAATAGAGGTAAATTTTGTCAGGTTTGGAGGGAAAAGTTGGCACCTCACAAAACTAATTCACATGAAGCTGCTGATGAAAATGTTGTGAGGGTTTCTTTTGATATTGTTAATATTCAAATACCTGAAGATTTGGTGAAACCATATATTTAGGATCTTGCGACAAGGGCAGTTATTGGTAAGGTTTGGAATTCTAACCCAAATTTAGATGATTTCTTTAATTGGATTAGGGTTTCCTGGAAAGGGGTTTCAAATGTTTTTTTCCTCCATAAAGATTTATGTGTTTTTATGGTAATTTTTGAGAATGTCTTGGGTCGTGATGAAATTCTAAAACAAAAATTGTGGTTTTACCAAGGAAAGGGGATCTGTATACAGAAATGGGAACCCAACTTTGACCCAATTAGGGCTAATATGAATTTTGTCCCTTTCTGGATCTCATTGCACAATCTGCCCCTTGAATACAGAGATCTTAACATTATTGAATAGTGTGCTAAGAAGTTGGGATTTTTTATAAAGCATGATATGCCAAATTTTAAAAGTCTGGACCTGCCAGTAAGGTTTTGTGTAATCTTAAATACTTCTTTTCCATTCCCCAAATTTTTGGAACTTAGATCTAAATTTGGAATTTGGAGACAAGTGGTAACATTTGAAGATCCTATGATCATGGAAAAATTAGAGTTTTATGAAACCAATTGGGTGTGTGAGGATTCAGAAATAGACCAAATTCCACAAGAAGATTATGACTCTATTAATATTGGGGAATCTTCATTAAGTTACATGGTGAATTCACCTAATTGAAATGAGGGACAAGATCATAATGAATATTTAGCTGACGAATCTTCTTTTGAGTTTGATGTTGGAGAAAGGAAGGAATCATAAATATTCAATAATTTCCCAGAAAAGAAGTTTCATAAAGAAAGCGTGAAAAGGGCTCTACTTCCATTGCTGGATAGGGAGGGAGATATTTGTCTATCTAATATTTTAAAAAATGATGCATCAAATTTGATTAATCTCCCTTTTCTAGAGGAAGAAGCGAAAGATTTTGTTGATAAAACTATTCAAAAAGTTACTTCAGATCTTAATTACAAAATTACAAATGAGGTAGTTGCAAAAGAATCCCCTGAGAATGTAGTTAAGGGTATTTCTTTTTTGAATAAGACTTCTGAGTTAAATTTGACGCTTGAAAAAACATTACTCCCAGAAAAAGGGGATTGGAAGGTTTTATTAGGTGATGGGATTGGTAATGAGGTTTTTGATTTTGCTCAAAAATTTTCCATTTCTGAAACTTCTTGTCAAGATTCTCCTAGTAAAATTGTGCCTACTTCTGAGGATGTAGTTGAGGATCTTTCTTGTTTGAAAAAGACTTCTATTTCAAAACTAGCTCTTCAAAATCCAATATTTTTAGAAAAAGGGGATATGAAGGATTTGATAGGTGATGGGATTGGTAACGAGGTTTTTTATTTTGCTTCAAAATTGTCCATTTCTTAAACTTCTAGTCAGGATTCTCCTAGTAAATATGTGTCTATTTCTCCTTCCAAGAGAGGTTAAAAACCAAAATCTTACAAAACTTAGGAGGAAATTAAGGCTAGGTTGCAGGCTACCCTTGAAACCTATTTGAGATCGGGGAGAGTGAGAAGCTCTCCCTGGGAGCAATGAGGATCCTATCTTGGAATGTTAGGGGCATTAATGCCCCTAACAAGAGGTGCTTGGTAAAGCATCAAATAGATTCTGTATGTATGGACATTGTAATGTTTTAGGAAACGAAGTTATCTCAAATTCAAGATGAAAATATTTTCCCAAATTGGTATAAATTGAAGTTTCTTCACTCTCCCTCTCAAGGGCCTTTAGGGGGTTTGGTTATTTTATGAGACAGTAAAAGTTGTGATGCTGATCTTATATGTTCTACTTAGAATTTTATCCTAGTAAAAATTAACTCCCCTTCCCTCAATCTTTGGTTATTTAATGTATATGGGCCTACCTCGACTAGTGATAAAAAATGATGTTGGGATATTCTATCTACACTTTTAGGGAATTTATCCAAAGAAAAAGTTACTCTAGGAGGAGATTTTAATGCTATTACTTGTATGTCTAAAAAATTGAGTAGAATTTGTCCTCCTCAGAGGGTGATAGATGATTTTAATGAGTTTATTTCAGACAATGGGCTGGTTGAGAGTCCTTTATTAAATGGAAATTTCACATGGTCCAATAGAAGAAAGGATTTTTTAAACATTGCAAAGAGGCTGGATAGGTTTTTGTTCTCTCCTAAATGGTGTCTTGATACTAAAATCTTGGGCACTTCTATTCTTTCTTTTTTAGCTTCTGATCATTTTCCCATTTCTTTTCAATTAGACGATGGTTTGAATAAAAAGAAGCATAGATCATCCTTTAAGTTTCAAGCCATGTGGTTTAGAGATTATAGTTTTTTTCCTTTATTGCAGTAATGGTGGAAGAATGCCCCTTTTGTGAAAGGTTCACGTATGTATTGGCTCAATGAGAAATTTAAATTCATAAGAAACAAAATTAAGGAGTGGAATAAAACTTCTTTTGGTAATATTTTTATTCAAAAATCCTTATTGCAGAATCAGATGAATGAATTCATTATTAAAAATGGTATGGATAATACTTCCTTTGAATGTGTTAAATCTCTTCAATCTAACTGGGAGGAGGTTCTAGCTAGAGAAGAGGTTTGTTGGAGACAGAAATCGAGGGAGACTTGGCTTAGAGAGGGAGATCGAAATACAAAATTTTTCCATGTCTCTGCTATGGTAAGAAGACATAAAAATTCTATCCGTGCTATTAAAGATTCTATGGGGAATATTTTGCAAGATGATGTCCTAATTCAGAAAGGAGTAATTTTTTTTCAAAATCTTCTTTCAAAAGAAAATTATGAGGTTTTGCCATCAATTGTTTTAGAAGTTACTCAACATATTCCAAATTTGATTTCACAAGAAGATAATATAGAGTTGATGAAACAATTTTTGTTAGAAGAAATTAAGGTAGTGTTTTTTTCCTTAGACCTAGACAAAGCTCTTGGTTCAGACAACTTTACCCCCCTTTTTTTCCAAAAGTGTTGGGATTTTGTAGGTAGAGATGTTTGGTTGGTAGTAGAAGAAGTACTTAGAAATTGTCCTATTATAAGGCAGATTAATTATACCTTCATTTCTTTAATTCCCAAGGTCTTTTCTCCTGCCTTTGCTGGTTTCAGACCTATTTCTCTTTGCAATACACTATAAAAAATCATTTCTAAAGCTATTACCCTAAGATTAGCTATTCTCATTCCCAAAATTATATCTAAGGAGCAAGGAGGTTTTGTACCAGGTTATGAATTAGCTGAAGGTGCATTGGTGGCTCATGAGGTTCTCCATTCAATTCATGATCAGAAGCTTTCTGCTATGTTGATTAAATTGGATATGTTGAAAGCATATGATAGAGTATCATGGGGTTTTTTGATTCAAGTTCTTCTTAAATTTGGATTTTCAAAAATGTGGTGTAAGTGGATTTCTTCTTGTATTTCTGGTGCAAGTTTCTCAGTCTTGATTAATGGTTCTCAATCAAAATTTTTCAAATCTTCTCAAGGGATAAGGCAAGGAGATCCTTTGTCCCCTTTCCTCTATATAATAATGGTAGACAGTCTAAGTAGACTGATCATTAGGCAAAATAATTTGGGAAAATGGTTGGGGATTAAAATACCTAGAGTTCCTTTTGCTATTACTCATTCTCTTTTTGTTGACGATAGTCTATTGTTTGGACAACCTTTGATGTCAGAAGCTAGTTATATGAAGAATGTAATTTCTATGTATTGTTTAGTTTCAGGTCAAAAAGTTAATCAGGAGAAATCTAAAATCTTTTTCTTTTTTACCTCCCCATTAGTTCAAGAGAGGATTGCAAAATTTCTGGGGTTCAAGGTGGATGTCCTCCCTTCAAGATATTTGGGGATCCCTCTTTTTTGAGATCAGTTAAAAATATGTTCTGGGATAAACTTATTAAGAGTATTAAGTCCAAAATTTCCTCATGGAAAGGTAAATGGTTAACATTGGCTGGTAAAATCCTTATGATCAAATTAGTCTTGTTGGCAGTACCTGTGTATATGCTTTTAGTGCTTATGGCTCCTAAAACTATCATTTATTGCCTCTGTAATATCTTGAGGAAACTTTTGTGGAATAGATCTAACTTGAATGGAAAAAAGATCCCTCTAATTTCTTGGGAGAAAACATGTTTTCCAAAGCAAAATGTTGGGACTGGGATCCATAACATTGAAGAATAGAACAAGGCTCTTGGGGCTAAGTTAGTTTGGAATTTGTATGAAAATCTAAGTCTAAATGGGGTAAAATTTTGTCAGAAAAATACCTAGATTCGTCATCTCCTAAAAGAATCTTTACTATTCTAAATCCAAAGTCAGGTTCCCAGATTTGGAATTTTTTATTAAAATGTAGAGAGGTGATTTTGCCCTTTTTTGTCATGGGTTGTTCAGGATGGAAATTCAGCCCTCTTCTAGGATGATTCTTGGAATTACTAAGGAACATCTTGAAGGAGAGGAGGATTTTTATAACAGGAGGAAGGGATAAACTCATATGGGTCCCCTCAAAATCTGGAAGATATCGAGTCAAGCAAGATTATCAAGGTATCATTAGTAAGGATTCTATCTCTGCTATTAATTGGTCTTATAAACTTTGTCGGAGCGGTCCTTACTTGCCTAAAGTAGGGGCTTC
Organism: Cunninghamia lanceolata; assembly: GCA_027924645.1. NCBI lineage: Eukaryota > Viridiplantae > Streptophyta > Pinopsida > Cupressales > Cupressaceae > Cunninghamia > Cunninghamia lanceolata. Next base: position 3,278,428 of record BSBN01000483.1, read on the forward strand.
TTCTTTGTTAGAATTGAATAATAGAATCCTTACTAGTGATAGGCTAGTCAGACTTGGTATTGCTAATTCTTTTTCTTGTCCTTTTTGTTCAGAAGTTGAGGAAGATATGAATCATTTATTGGTAAACTGTCAATTCTCTTCAAAAGTTTGGTATTGGTTACTTTCAAAGTTATGTTGGCAAGGTCCCCTCCCTCACTCTCTCCTTCAAGTTTTTCAAAGCTGGCCAATTTTGTTTATGGACTCTACATTCTCTGCTTTGTGGTTTTTTTCGCTCAGTGTTTTGATCTAGATTTTATGGTTAGAAAGAAATAGCATAGTGTTTAGAAAAGTTGAAAACTATGTAGATACAATTATTGTCAAAATTGAGAAAATGGTTTTGGAGGTAGTCTTAGCATCTCTTCTCTAGAGAAAGATTGGTTCTCTAGTTTTTTCTTCTTGGGATGATTTAATGATTAAAAATTAGAAATATTTATTTTTGCCTAATTCCATTTGTTTTGGCAATGGTAGTAAGATAGATAGAAGCACCATTATTTGGATCCCTCCTCTTGTTTCTTATGTGAAATTGAATTTTGATGGTGTGAGTAGGGGTAATCCTGGTGCCTCTAGTTCTAGTTGTGTCTTAAGAGATCATAAGGGATCAATTATTAGAGCTTTGTCAGTAAAGCTTGGTGTTTGTTCAAACAATGAGGTAGAGGCCTTGGCACTTATAGCAGGTCTCAATCTTGCGTTGAAATGTGAAATTATTAATTTTATTGTAGAAGGGGACTCCTTAAATATTATAAGGGCCTTTAGTCTCAAATCATCCCCAAATTGGAAAATTGATTGTATCTTACAATATGGGGGGAAGCTGCTTGACCATTTTCAATCTTTCAAAATAGTTCATACTTATAGATAATGAAATATGTTAGCATATTTTCTAGCTAACCATGTTTTTGTCAAAATGATCCTAATAAGGAATGTGATTCTAATACCCTTTTGCTGCTCTCTGGAATTACTTGCATTCTAGCTAAGGAAGGCTTAAGTTAGATATGTGTCGTGTAAAGTTTAAAGTGATAAGTTGAAAGTTAATTTTAATTGGGTGATGTGTTCTAGCACCTAAATTTAGAACTACTACTATCCTTCGGTATCTACCTATTTATTATGGCATTATTCCTAGTTGTTTTTAAGTTTTAAAAGATTTTTCGCTGGTTGTAGTTGTCTCTCGAGTAAAGGACGACTTCATCCTCTGTGAAGTTCTCTTGCACTTATTTCTATATGTAGGGTGGTAGATTTCACATTACGGTATATCTTTTCAAGAGTGATAACATTCATTTAATCTCGAGGGTCATCTCCTTTATATTCCCCTCCTTAGCACGATATTTTTTTTTCATTTTGAAAGCTTTGTGTTTTGCAGTAGCATCCTAACCTATTTTTTTTCAGGATCTAAGTGTTGTAGTTTTTTAAGCATGGGCTTGATTTAGAGAAATAGAAGAATTTTTATGCCAATCCAGAATTGGGAACAACCTTTGTTAGGTCTTCTCAACCTGAACTCCATAATGGAAGTGTTTAAGATTTATGAAGATTATGTTGAAAGAGCCATCATTCAGGTTTGTCATCTACAAGTTTTAATGCAAAGTATTGATCTGGTAAGGAATATGGGTATTCTTTTTGCACAAGACATTCATTTTCCTATGGATAAATTCAATGAGGTTATAGAGGATTATGATTTGTATATGGGTTCTGCACTTGTGGGTGGTTTGTTTGATCACAAGGAACTCTTCCATTATCCCGCGCTTCATTATCTTATCAATCCTATGCTATACGGCCTCCAAAATAACTGTATTTTGTATTTCCATAATTGCATCCATTGTCATAGAAGAGCGTTAGGAAGAGAGTTGGTAGAAGATGTCATAGAGATTTTCAATGCCCTTTCTTTTCTTCTCCTCTACAATCCCCCTTCACCACCTCCTTAGCTAGTAGAAGAAGAAGAAGCAAACCTTCGATAGCATGGTTTCATTGCTAAAAGATTGTTAATTGACAACTAAAAGTTTTTTTCCTTTTTGGGTGATTTTGCATCTGATGTAATTGGGTTGTATTTGGTGAAAATCATGGTCAACTTTTGATAAGAACATTGTAATAGCAATTTTTTGACAAAGAGGTCAATCATGTAATATCCATGAATTAAATGTGGTAAGACTCATTAATTGAGTCATTTTTTCTAACAGTTAGGCTATTTTTAAAGCTATAACCAGAGGTTTTCTTTACCTGATTCTTTCTTGCTGGTATGCCTCACTGAATTAGTCTTTTTGTAATCTTTTTTACATATAATATAATATGTTTTAGTGGCTTTGCCACTTTTTCTTCAAAATAAATAAATAAATACATGTGGCTATAAACTATTGTAGTTGGTTTTAGACTATTGATTATGGACCTAAAATTTCTATGTTAAGGTTTCTATCAACTTAAATTTAATCAAATATAGTACTGAAAAAGCATCATTTAAACATTTACAAAGAGGAAAAAATTTCTTTTGAATTGTATATTGATGCAAATATTGTAATGTGTTTATATTCGTTAGTGAGTTTGATCAAAATAATGTATAACTAAGAAATATTTCAAATTTAAAAACAAAACATAATATGAAAGGTATTATTTTAATATTTCAATATATACTTTAAAATGCTATATTTATTATTAATTACTAATAATATTGATTTGGTTGTATTTATTAATATAAGAAAATAATTTTAAGTATATAAGCAATAAGATAGAAATTAATATTCATTTATATTCTTATTTATTAAATTATTTTTGATGTTGGTGAAGAGTTGGTGCATGCAATTGTCATGCATAAAGGATTATTATGATTGCTTGAGGAATTAGATAGAAATGTGGGTGTGAAAAGGCTACTTCTAAATGATTTTACCATTTTTATATTGAATAAAGCCAAATTACAAATAGGAGAAAGTCATCAAATAGAGGAATGACGGTAGTGGCTATTTGAGGAGAAGACATTAGTTTGCTAGCAGGATGGTTGCATTTGCACCAAAAGAGTGACCTATTAATGCCTGATACAACTGCCAAAGTTAATAAATCTACAAGAGGTGGTTAACCCTTGTCACAAACTCAAGCACTAGGTTGTACAACACAAGGAGACCAAGGGAGCACACCTTGCAACAACCCCCTAACACAAGCGAGGGGTTCAAACCTATGACCCAGACTCTGATACCAATTGTTAGCAAAACAATTGTTGTTGCACCAAAAGATTGACTTATTAATGCCCGATACAAATGCCAGAGTTAATGAATCCATAGGAGGCAATTAAGCCTTGTCATGAACCCAAGCATTATGTTGCACAATACAAGCAAAGAAAGGGTGCACACCTTGCAACACAGTTGGCTTCTACTTACTAAGTTTTTTGTGCTTCTTCTCTATTTAGTTTTATTTTGGACAATGGATGGTTTTATGTGTTATTTAGCTAAATAATTGTACTTGTGAACACTAATGGAATACGAGAAATAGGTAATGAACATCATGAATAGAGGGGGAGATTGTCACCTTTTCTAACGTTTGTACTTTATCATAGACACATAAGTATTGGAAAAGGGGATGCTAAATTATTGTTGAGGACTAGTGTTACTTTTATTTTTCCATGTCATGTCAAAATTCATATAAAAAGATATGGTTCACAATTGGAGATTAGTTTAAACATCAATAAAGGACATGGTGTAGTGTTATAAATCTTCTAAACATCTTTTATTACTTTATGGAAGATAAGTTGATATTAAATGACCTTAATAATATGAAATGGCAATTTTATGACTAAATTTTTAATTCGTTAATTATGATAATTGATATAGACAAATTTTAATTTTAATAGATCAATCACAATTTTTTTAAAATTTAAATTATAATTAATATATTTATATTATTGTAAATGGGTAAAATAAATATTTATTTGATATGCCATGAACTTAATTAACGTGTATGTAGTAAAAAAGATAATTTATTATTTATAATTAAATTTAAATTTATTATTTTTATTAACTATTATATAAATCACAATAATTATCATCTATTATGATATCTACTTGTCAAATTTTAAACACAACACTTATCAATAAAAAGTTTTTGAAATGATCCAATCATATTAAATGTACATTAAAAACTAGACTTGATTTGAATTTCATGAACCACACTCACCTAAATGTTGATAGAACTAGCATCCATTGTACTAACAAATTTTGTGGTATACAATAGGAATTCAATGCATGAGAAAAATTAAAAGGACATTGTTGGGACCTAAAACATTAGCTCCCAAAAATGCATTAATTTTGCCCAAATTCATCAAAATTCCTACTTTTACCTTTGCAGTCAAAACACCCTATTTAGATATGATTTGAGATAGTTTAGAGGGGATTTTCTTTCATAATTTCTAGGTATAATGTTTCCCCGTGTCAATATGTTTTCTTCTTTGTAAAAAAATGGTTCATTTAAGGCCTTTGTCGGCAAATCAGGAAGTTGGCGAACTATCAATTTTTTTGACCAAGTTCATGGGTTCATGGTTTTGCCAATTTTTTTATTTGATAATAGAAAGAAAGGAGAAAAGAGGATAAAAGATATGGTTAGGGAAGAAAGAGACAATGGAAAACTTTTGTTAGAAATGTGGTTGGTTCGTGAACTGTTAGGTTCCCTGACAACCTAGTTCAAGCTGGGGTAATTTACCGACTAATGAAGTATCTGTAGAGGAAAGAGGGAAATGATAAGGTGGTTAGGGAAGAATATGAATGTCGAGTCCTTTGTTCATGGAAAGAAAATGTTTCTGATAAAGAGAAAAAGAAAGCAAAGTGAAGACAAGTGCCTTCATCGGCAAAAGGTATAGTTCACGAATCAATATGTTCATTGATGGTTCAGTTCACTGGCAAGGGAATTTACCGATAAAGGAAGAAAAGATAAAAAAATATTAAACAAAGGAAGATAGAGAAGATGAAAGAAATGACTAAGGCATGATTCGTGAAAGGTAAGATTCATCGATGTGGCAAAAAAGCGAGCAAGAAAGACAGGTCGGTAGAGAAAGTGGTATACGAAGGGAGAATTTTGCTAACAAAGGAAAGTTCATGAAAGATGAATGGTTCACAATTTCTCAAGATCACCAATAAGGTGATTTGCTAATAACGGGTCCTAAAGGAGTAAAAGAGGCAAGTTCACGCTAGAAGGATTTTTTTGATAAGGCAAATTGAAATGTAAAAATCAAGAGTGAAGCATGAATTATAAATGTAGTCATTTAAAGTGTTTTAAAAGTAAGTTTTAAAAAATTTTAAAGTGTTGTAAAATATTTAAAAGGGAAATTTAATGAAAGATCGCACCATGATTGTAGAGTGAAACATACATATGTATACTCAGAAATTAATGATTCTGCAGAACATGGTTGTTCAGGTGGGTACCACAGTAAAATTCTTCAATGCATAGTTAATGAAATTAATGTTGCAGGTGTGATGAAGTGGATTCCTCTTACCCTCATCAATGTTCTAGGTACTTGTATATTTAATTTTGTAGGTGAATGGGTTAGCTACTAGTCTTTAATGCAACAAATATTTCTCAGCTACTTCATTGTCATATATTACTTTATTCATTGTTGTGGATTAGATCAGGATATTTCTACTTTTATAATTCACAAAATAGATGTATATAGACTTTCCTTTGATAGAAATATCTTCTAGAATGGCATGAGCATCCTAAAAATCCATTCATTTTCTGACAGAGGCTTTTGGTTGATTTTAATGCAGCATGGGCTTAGCATGTTGACTCAGTTTCAATGCCCTAGGCTACACAGTGAATGTGATGGCTATATATACATTGTTGGCAAGAGACACTATATGGATTCATGGTTGTTGTCATTGATGGCAACAAAGGTCATCCCACATATCCGCAAGTCATGGTGTGTCTCTACCGGAAGTTAGAATGAAGATTGTTGTGGTCCGGTGAACAAGAACAGAGCATGTAGCAAGGTCTGATAGATTGGTCCGGATCTCTCAGAGGAAGTGTCTTGGTACAGTGCGGATTTGAGGAAGTCAAGAGGACTACCTTGAGTAGTATATTCCAAAGATTTAGCCTCCGGTGATGGACAAAGAAAAAGATATGAATAGCTGAGTACCGGATTCCTGAGAGACAATGAGAACAGAGGAAGAACTGACTGACAGAGTATCAGACTATTTTCCGGATGTGTTACTGTTGATGGTAAAGGTTGTGAAGGCATGAATCATGTTTGGCTAACATGATTAATGATATCTACAAGTATATGCTTGATCCGCATTGCTTGGTGAGCAAGGATTCAGCCGACAGAACAGAGTTTGTAAGAAACTAGACTGTTCCGGATGCCGACTAGAAAGGTGATGAAATTACTTGTGCGGATATATATAGAGGATGGATTTAGTTGTGAAGACAGATATAGTGTGATGGTGTATGTGAATAAATGTAGAACAGAGCAGAAGTAGTAAGAAAGATCCGGTATGTGAAAGGATAGCAGAATAAAGAACAGAGGAAAGATGAAGTGCAGCAGATCAGTGTACTGAGCCTAACCGGAACTGAACTCCAGCATATGTAGATGCTTCCAATCAGTTCAAGACTGTGATTCTTATCACTTTGTAGACAGTGTGTCTCCTTGTAGGCAGTGGGCCTCTTTGTGAGCAGTGTGCTCGAGCAGTGAGCCCTAATTGGCAAGTGCCATTTTGTAATTCCTTATTCTTCTAACAGAGAATAATCTTTGGGTTAATCACCCCGTGGTTTTCTCCCTTAACAAGGTTTCCACGTCAAAAATACTGTGTCATGTGTTTTTCATTTCATGGTAATGTTTGTTTGTTTGATTCAATGCTGCATTGATTAATAAGAAAGTTCAAAAGAAGAAATAATTAGGATAACTGATTCACCCCCCCTCTCAGTTATCAACAATTGGTATCAGAGCCAAGTTCCTCCTAATAGAGCCTAACAGCTTGAGGAAGATCTGGGAGTTCAAATGGATGCATATGGTTTAAGGGAGCAACTCAAGACTGCCCTTGAGGATCTTGAACAGTCAAACTCTGAAGTCAATGAATTAAAGGAAAGACTCAAACAGGCTGATGAATTCATGAGAGAACTAAAGGACAAATTAAGTCTCTCTATGAAAAAGAGAAAGGAGCTGCTCCAACAATTGGCAAGCCAAACTGAAGAAAGCAATACAAATGAAGAATTGACTGAGAAAACCAAGTTATGTGAAAAGTTATCAAAAGAAGTCATTATGTTAAGACATGAAATGGAATCAGGAACTATAAAGTTTACTCAAGAGATTGAAGAAAAAAAGAAAAGCTGAAGACAATCTAAGACAATCTCTTAAAGAGAAATGAGAAGAATGCCACCAGATGGACATGATTATCAGACATCTTGAATCTGATCTTGAAGATGCCAAAGATAATGAAGAAAAACTTGAGAATCAAATTGTCTCTCTCAAAAGAGATCTTCAAACAACAAATGAATATAAAGAAAAATTCAAGATAAGTTCTGTCCAACTTGAAGTACTTCTTGGAAGTCAAAAGAAGACAGATGACAAGTACGGTTTGGGATATGAGAAAGGAGAAAGCTCCGGATCCGGTCAAAAGAATTTTGGATCAGAAAATCCAAGGAATAGGCCTAGAAGACCTCTGGTAAGATAGCCCAATGCTCAAAGATATCCATCTTTCAATGGATACTACCACAGCTGCAATCACTTTGGTCACAAAGCTAATTAGTGTAGAAAAAGGATGAATCAAACTAATCCATCCTTCTCCGGACAGTGCTTTAACTGCAAAAGGTATGGACACAAGTCTCATGAATGCAGAAATATGCAAGTAAACAAATCATTCAATGGTAGATGTTTTACATGCAATAGAGTAGGTCATATGGCTAATCAATGCAGATCAAGAGGTTATCAGTAAAATATGCAAAGAAATGTTATTTGCCAAATCTGTAATAGGTCCGGTCATAATGCTAAAGTCTGCAGAAGCAAGAATCAGGACAAAAGAGGTCCAATATATAATCAGAATCAAGACAAAGGTAAACAAAAGATGAATGTGGATGAAGTTAGGAATCAGATGAACAAGATTTGGGTGAAGAAAAGTTTAGAGAATGTAGAGGTTGGATCCGCACCAGACTCTGGTGCTGATATTTCTTCCAAAAATTAAAAAGTGAGCTCTGGCTCAGGGGGAGACTCAAAGAAAATCCTGTTCCCCCAACCAATCAAGTGGTGCTGGATGTGACACAAGATGCGGAGTAAAGGGTTTGAAGATACCAGTCCTGAGATGATCCAGACAAGATTTCAGAGGTCCGCATGAAGATATAAAGAAGTTGTGATCGATCAAGTAAAGACCTGTTCTGGGAGATGCTCCGGAATGACAGAGGACTACAAAAGGGTCCGGAGAGATCTGGAAGTACATTATTTTACTCTGCAGACTGGACAGAATGTTTGGGATGTTCTTGTAATATGTCGTCTTGATTTATTCATGATTGAAAGATCCGCATGATGTTCATAGATCAGGACTGATCCGGGATACTCCAAGCTATCCAGATAAGGCAAACCGGAATAATATAGGCGGAGCATTTATTGCAAACAGATATTAGGGTTTGCGAAATGATATAAGGGATTTCTCAACAATCACTTGATCATTCCACATCCAAGAAGAAGCGAAAAGTGGAGCTCTGCAACAAAATTCATCAAGTTTACCGAAGATCTCCTACCGAAGTCATTACATACAGAAATCAATCCAGCTACTCCGTGCAACCGAAGACGCAAAAGGTATTTTCCACTTTCGATATCTTGCTACAAATCTTTTGAAGAAATGGCTACTCCAAATATAGTAAAAATCTCAGATAGGCCCCGACCTGAATTTAAGAAACATCCATTCAAGTCATTGGAGGTAGATCCCTTAGGAGCATTTTCCAGTGTTCCTCACGGAGTTTTACACATAGAAGACATTAGGGTTTACATACATGCAAGCATTGAGGAATTTGGGGAATTCAAATTGAGAGATCTCTATCACAAACAACTGATAGACAATGCTTTTGAGCTTAAACCAGAGTATAAGGGTATCCAGAAGAAACAATTTGATCAATTCATTCATTTCCCCTGCTTTGAAGAAGATGAATGGGTCCGGTATGTACTGAGCAGGATGCATGACAACTTCCTATGGCTGGATAGACCCTGTAAGATCACAAAAGAGGCAATTAGAGTAGTAACTGGTCTATACTCTTCCGGAGGGATACCTATCCTCAAATCTGTCAAAAATAACATTGTAACTGAGGCCACCGGATCAAAATTTGATAAGAGGGTAATGACCATTGAAGATATTTCTGATCCAGATATCAAGTATACATCCATGATAATAGGATACAAGATCTATCACTCCAGCAGGGAGAATTCTGTATCCGAAACTGCAGTATATACTGCCTATGAAATGCTAAGGAAGAATGCAGAATATGATCTCTACGAACTGCTCTTAAACCAATTAATGGAAAATATACAGAAAATCAAGAAGGACAAGAAGAATTCCTTTAAGTATGGTACTCTTATATTATGTCTATTCTTCTACTTCATGAATGAGCTGCCCGGATCAAGTGGATGGGCATGGCAGAATGACAAACCTGTTGCAGTCCAAATAAGAGACTATCTACATGGGCTTGGGGATGCCAAAGCAAGAAATACAGCCCTATGGGGATACTTCAAAAACTTCCAAAGCATGATGCAAGCAAGAGAAAGAATTCCCCAGTCTCTTGTTGAAAAATACAAAGACTTAGTGTGCTTTATGGTGGACACTGATCAGTGCCTAATGGAGGCAGTGGAGCCAAGGACTGTCTGGATCATGCCCATGGGGTATGAAGTGGATGAACAAATAGTGGAGCTGCATGTTCAACACATGCTAAGTCAGCCCAAAGATCCAAAGGCAGAAAGGTTTGGAACCTTTGAAGAGCTGAGTGTAAAGATACATGTAGAACTCAGGGAACCTGAGATAAAGAGGAAGGTGAGAAAAGAAGTTGAGAACATTGCTCAAGGCCTAGGCATCTCAAAAGAGGCACTTGATGCCAGCCGGGAAAAGAGAAGAAAATCTGAGGAAGAAAAGAAAGAGGCAGAAAAGAAAAGTAAAGAAAGTGTTCCAATTGAAACTTCCACCCGGACCAGATCATCAAAAAGATCTGTACCTCCCACAACCAAAAGTTCAAAACCGAAAGTCCAGGCATCTGGTAAAAGATCTAAGACAAAAGCCACAAGGGCTTATGAAAGCCAAAAGGATGAAGAGGAAACAGAGTCAGATGAGGGAGTAAAAGAAATAAAGAAGCAGAAGAAGAAAGGATTCGGTAAACCCTCCACAGGCCAAGACAAGGATGAAATGGCAGAGGTATTTGTTGAAAAGCCCACTCTGTCTCTAGAGAGTGTAATCAAGTCGGTTACGGTGGATGGAAACCTTCAACCAATGACTGAATTTTATGATGACTACAATGAGGCTGACCAAAAGATTCTGCAGGAAGCCACAATCAAGTATCTGAACATATACAATAAGGCTTTCATTGAGATCATATCTCTAATTCCTAAAAGCCTAGAAAAGGAATTAGAAATAAGAAAGAATAATGCTCAGGAAAAAGATCTTGAGATCTAGGAGCAGATAGCTATTCAGCTATATCCTCAAATTGATCCCAAGATAATGAACATAATATTCAAAGACTGCAAAGATGAGTTCAGAAGTAAAGCCAGGATGAATCAACTCATGCTTGGTGAGACTGACAAGGTGGCCAAAGAGACAGAAGAGATCCTCCGGAAGGCCTTCAAAAGGTTCAATCTTCCTGTTGTAGAGGACTTAGGTGCAGAAACAGCTGTGGACTTGGAACCCTCTGCTCCAGAAGAAGTGGCCTATGAACAGGCTAGCATCTCTCCTCCGGTTTCCCCTACAGTCTCTGGATCCAAAGAAGAAGAGAAATTACAGGAGAAGGAAGCAGTGGTGAAAGATAAAGAGGTTGACAGTACCAAGGGTGCAGAGAAAGAGAAGACTCCATCAGAGAAGACCATGACTGATAGTGGTAAGAATGTGGAAGGAGAGAAAATCCCAAAGGACAGTTCCAAGACTGCAGAAGAAAAGAAACATCTGTCTCTGGAAAGAGACACTGCACAAACTGTTCAACAATTTTTGAGCAAAGAAACATTAGAGATCGATGAACCGAAGCTACTACAAGGCCCATTCAACTTTGATTCCCTCTCTCCGGTGCAGACAATGAAGATAGCCTCATTTACAAATGCTAAGGCAAATGAAAAGCTCCTAAAGTCTCATATGGAAGACTGTGAGTTGATAGAGGTTGCTTCCGGAGTGCTTGAGAAGATTATGCCATCGGTCCAGATAGATCCGGCAGCCTCCTCTTCCGGTAATCTCAAAACCTTAGTCAGCAGTGTTGATACAAATTTTGAATCTCTAGAAAAATCAGCTAAAGAAAAGGTCCGGAAGGAGTTTTTGGATAAAAGGTTCTCTGAGGTTTAGGGTTTGATCATTAATGATAGGAGAAATATGAACATTGGGATAAAGAGCTTAGAAAATGCTCTTAAGGATGGCGGTGAAATATACAAATTTTGTATCTCCTGGTCCAAGGTAACAGTAGACATTGAGAAGAAAATAAAAGCGCAAGAGGACACACTACTAAGCTTGTCTCAAAGTTTTGAACCTCTTTCTTCCTCTATAAGAAATCAAGAATGTCAGACTATTGCAGTCTTGAGTGAAATCAAGAAACTGGAGAAGGAAAGGAAAAATAGAATAAGCAGGTTGAGTGAGCTCAGGGGGTTAATTGTCCCTAAGCTAGAGGCCATGCATGAGGCCATAACAGAAGCTCAAATCACAGCCTAGACAAGTGATCCGAAAGATCTAAAAAGGGCAGATGCATTTGCATTTTTGTTGAGTGGTCACATTTCAATTTTGGATAGAATGAAGCAAAGTTGGGCTACAGAACTGATCCAACTGAAGACATCTTTTGCAGACATTCTTCAGTATATGTGAGTATGTAAATATGCGGCTATGTATAGAAAATTTTTGAAAATTTTGGTGTGCGGACCCTACCCTTTGCCATTGATGTCAAAGGGGGAGTGAGGAGCAGTGAAAAATGAGGAATCCAACTAAGGGGGAGTTTCAGAAATTGTATATAAAGATAGAGCATCAGCCAAGGGGGAGCATAGTGTAAACACTTAGTCATTTTTCACTAAGTGTTGCCATCAATGCCAAAGGGGGAGATTGTTGGCAAGAGACACTATATGGATTCATGGTTGTTTTCATTGATGGCAACAAAGGTCATCCCACATATCCGCAAGTCATGGTGTACCGGAAGTCAGAATGAAGATTGTTGTGGTCTGGTGAACAAGAACAGAGCATGTGGCAAGGTCTGACATATTGGTCCGGATCTCTCAGAGGAAGTGTCTTGGTGCAGTGCAGATTTGGGGAAGTCAAGAGGACTACCTTGAGTAGTATATTCCAAGGATTTAGCCTCCAGTGATGGACAAAGAAAAAGATATGAATAGCTGAGTACCGGATTCCTGAGAGACAGTGAGAACAGAGGAAGAACTGACTGACAGAGTATCAGACTATTTTCCAGATGTGTTACTGTTGATGGTAAAGGTTGTGAAGGCATGAATCATGTTTGGCCGACATGATTAATGATATCTACAAGTATATGCTTGATCCGCATTGCTTGGTGAGCAAGGATTCAGCCGACAGAACAGAGTTTGTAAGAAACTAGACTATTCCGGATGCCGAATAGAAAGGTGATGAAATTACTTGTGCGGATATATATAGAGGATGGATTTAGTTGTGAAGACAGATATAGTGTGATGGTGTATGCGAATAAATGCAGAACAGAGAAGAAGTAGTAAGAAAGATCCGGTATGTGAAAGGATAGCAGAATAAAGAACAGAGGAAAGATGAAGTGCAGCAGATCAGTGTACTGAGCCTAACCGGAACTAAACTCCAACATATGTAGATGCTTCCAATCAGTTCAAGACTGTGATTCTTATCACTTTGTAGATAGTGTGTCTCCTTGTAGGCAGTGGGCCTCTTTGTGAGCAGTGTGCTTGGGCAGTGAGCCCTAATTGGCAAGTGCCATTTTGTAATTCCTTATTCTTCTAACAAAGAATAATCTTTGGGTTAATCACCCCGTGGTTTTCTCCCTTAACAGGGTTTCCACGTCAAAAATACTGTGTCATGTGTTTTTCATTTCATGGTAATGTTTGTTTGTTTGATTGAATGCTGCATTGATTAATAAGAAAGTTCAAAAGAAGAAATAATTAGGATAACTGATTCACCCCCCCTCTCAGTTATCAACATACATATGAAAAAGATGTTCTACGGGTTGGGCACTGAACCTATTATCTAGTTAGGAAAGTCTAAGGGAGATTTTTTGGGTGTCAAGCAGATGATAATGTCTAAATAGGAAATGGAGGGAAACATCCAGTAGAAAGGAGGAAGGGCTTCATTGAATATTCCAATGTCATGGTATGTCTCCATGATGCTTTGTAATGATTTAGGGGGATATTTTTTCATAGTTTTGTATTCTCCTTTACCACATTTGTTGGCACAAATGTAACAAAAGTTAGATAACATGTGACAATATTTAAATTATGCAAACCTTTTGGATGGGTCTTTCTTTTGTTATGTATGGATTGTTGCAGTTGTATTTGGGATAACTAAGTATGTCCATCATATGAAATATATTTTTAGAGTTGTATGTTTGCAACTCATGATTTTGTTGATATTTTTCTGGGTGTGTTTCTTTCATTTGTTGTTTATGACTTAGTTTCCCAATGGAGTAGGCACCAATCCATATTGGGGATGAATCAATCACTATTTTAATCAAACTCTTTGTCTTGTTCACTATAGGAGTTGATAGAGTTTAGAGTTCCATATGATGTCCATGATTCAGTATAACAAAAAGGGACAAATCTAAAGTGATGCAAACTATTTTAATAATTGGTGAATCATGTACATGTATGAATGCACTATGTATCTTGTGTATGCAAAGTTAAGTGGACTCATCTAAAGTAAAGCAATATTGTAATGATTGGGTGTAAATGCATAATGCAATAAACAACTTAATATAGTGGTATGTGAAACCAGTTTGTCTTGACCTAGAGACAACTTTGGGGGTTAAGTGTACATTGGGTATGGCTGTGTTTGTTTTTTTTTGTTCTATTTCATGCCTCTAGTAATATCCCTCCTAGGTTTAGCTTGGTCTGAAGTGTAGAGGAGTATACCCACTCTTGTTAGTTGGCCAATATAACCCTTATCCTATGGATAAACCTCTTTCAATCATCTTGACAACACCCCTGGCCTTGGTGATTGTGAAATGTTTCAAGGTTTTGGGTTACAACTATTTTGGGAACCAACATTTTGGCACCATTGTTGGGGATGTAATATCTTTGTTCAAATCTTGTATGACCTTTATAACACAGCCATTGAAGAAATTTGTAGCCATTGCTAGGTGTAGTGTGATTGGGTAAGTTGGTAGCCTGTCAACTTACACCAACATTTTGGTGCCATTGTCAGGGATAGTCCTAGTGGGTTAAATCATTTGGAGACTCTACTAGTGAGCTAAACCCAGAATTAATTTCTAGCCTTGAAGATCAGTCACAGTTCAAGGAATGCCTCTTTGGAAGAGGTGACGACTCTACTATGAAAGAATAGAAGTTTGTTACTACTATACCTTGGTTTTTGTTTTTTACTTCAATGTTCCATCTCAGTATGCAACAGCTAGTGAAATAAATGTACACTCAGTTTCTTCTTTTCCTACTTTTGGAGTTTGTTGTTCCTTTCATGTTGAAGGAACAAATTTATATGCCTTAGTTTTTGGCCAAGCATAGAGGATGTTTTAGTCATGGAAGTTTGGTATGATTATGATTATTATAGGGTTTGTCCTTTATCTTAGTCTTCCTTTGTCTCAGACCCTAGAAACTACATTGGAGTGGATTCCCATGACAATCCTAGCAATGCATTTTCTAGTCATGGGTATGCATGTTATACAATCCATAATCAATATATAGCGACACAAAATCAAAATGAATTAGAAATGTAGCAATGTGAGATTGATAAGACTAAATAGTTTCTAAAGTCCTTATGGTAGAATAAGAAGAAACATAAAATTGGATTAAGTTGCTAGAGTCTAGGATGCAGTCCAATGCTTTCCCTGTAGCCCCAAAAAATTAGTTTTCTTAGTCCCCTTCTTTTCCCTTAGATCTAATATACAATCATCTAGACCTCTCAGGGGTTGAACACAAGGCATGCCAACCAAGGTCTATAACTAGTTGCCCAAGTTTGATGGGTACAATATTTGGGAAGGGGACACCTATGTTGATCTATTTTCAGATTTCGTGGAAGAACATCAGTTTGAGGATGAAGACATGTGGATGAGGTTCTTTGTTAGGTCCTTGCATGGAAGGGAAAGAGAATGGATCCAAAGTTTACCCAAGCAATCTTTTGCCTCATGGAATGAAATTGTGGCAGCATTTGAAAATGAAGTTTCTAGAGGTCTTGACCATGTTGATCTTGTCACAGAGATGGAAAAAGCTAAAAGACAAGAGGGAGAGCCAAGTAGGGATCTTGGTCATAGGTTT
Source organism: Cunninghamia lanceolata (assembly GCA_027924645.1). Taxonomy (NCBI): domain Eukaryota; kingdom Viridiplantae; phylum Streptophyta; class Pinopsida; order Cupressales; family Cupressaceae; genus Cunninghamia; species Cunninghamia lanceolata. Next base: position 3,294,044 of record BSBN01000483.1, read on the forward strand.
TTTGTTGCCCTTTCCAACATTCAAAAAAATTCTAGACCTAACATTCCTACTTGTATTGATATGTTTTTCAAAGCATATGAAACTAGACTGAGTTATGTGTGGGAAGATTTCAAAATAATGAGTATGCAGCATGCATACTTTTCCCTAGACTCCATGGAGAAAATGAGAGATGACTACATAGAAGGTCTGTTATTCCCAAGTGCATGCATTGCCAGTAATAAACATGCTAATCTAAATAGCAACAGTGTAGATATAGGTAATCAGGTGAATGCAACATTAGATGCTAATGATTATGTAGTCAGGAGCCTAGTAGACGGTGAATATGGTGCATCATATGACAATTATGCATATGATGGCAGTATGTGCACCTACCTTTGGATGGATAGCTCATTAAGTGAAAGTGATAATGATAGATCCAATTAGGATTTCCTATCTAATACTAAGGTATGTGGCTGAATGAATAATGAAGATGCTATGCACAAAAATGAATAGTCAGATGGATCAACTTTTGAAGCTGAGAATGAAATGTGTACATAGGTAATTAAAACATGGGATGAGAAGAAACTAGTGTCTTGTTCAATATGCTACCCTTGTTTGTTCATGTTTGTGATGATGAAGCTGTTAGTGTTTGTTTGCATGAGGATCAAATGGAGGTGGCTACACATGATGATAACTGATTAGAGATAGTTGTTGGTGTAGCCATGGAGTTTGAGTATGAAGATACTGGTCAAAGATAGTTGTTGGCATAGCCATGGAGTTTGAGTGTGAATATCTTTCCCTGGATTGTGAAGATGGTGATCATGTGGATGCAAATGAGAGTCTATTTGTGTGGTGCAGGGTATGTTGTCTTCCTCATGCAAAGTGTGCTTCACATCGGCCACAAGGAAATGGTATAAAAATGAATTTAGAAGAAGAAGTGTGTCATTAGTCTGTTTATAGAAGTAAGTATGGCACAACAAATTGCGAGAGTGGACATGAAATAGAGAGACAATTTGAAGAACATGGTTCTTCACATAAGGTGTCTCATGATCTTAATTTATGTGCTGGTAGTTTATAATGCAGTCTGAGTCATGCTTATGATTCAAAAATTGAAAGTTATAACAGCACATATGAAACTTATGTTTAAGAGCTTTGTTGAAATACAAATGAATATGAGTCTTTCCATTTTGACGTGGCATGTTTACCAGTTCCTGAATCTATTGGTTCTATAATAGAGGTTGAGTCCTTTGTATGGGACGTTGATGTGAATGAGCAGCAAGGCATGCTTATGCCTAAGTTTCAACATGTTACAACCCAACTAGAAGGTATACATGACTTGGAGTATTTCTAGTTTGCTCTACAAGATGAAGTGTCTTCTCTTGTTGATCAATAGTGTAGTCAGACACCTTTTTCTTTTCCATGTGAATTGGAGCTATTTTCTTTTTACCACAATTCGCATGAAGAGGTCAACAGATATGATATTTTGACACTTGATAATGGAGGTTTGTCTTCATTTATTTCTTTTGGTGCTCACCTAATTCTATATTTGTCACCCTTTTCTACTGGAGATAACCATGATATGGATTTGAGTAGGTCAAGCACCTATTTCTTATGGTTGCCTTGCAGTAGTGATTTCATTGATGAAGTTGCCTTGGCTTCATGAGTAGTAATTGCAAGTTGATACATGTTGGTGGTAGTCTTCAATTGTTGCAGCTAGGTTACAATAGTATTTTGTAGGGATAGCCTCCAGTGCTCTCAATTTTTTCTTACAATCAACTTTCCTTTTGTGCCCCAATGTTTATGACTATATGTTCTCTTATATATACATCCTTGTTGCAAATACGTATTTTATTTTCTCCCTGTGTATGTTTTTTACCTATTTTGGTCTTCCCAGAGATATTCTAGATCCTTTCTATGACATAGTTTTCTGTACATCCCCAACCAGAGCCATTGTTGGGACCTAAAAAATTAGCTCCCAAAAATGCATTATTTTTCCCAAATTCATCAAAATTCCCACTTTTTGCCTTTGCAGTCAAAACCCACAATTTAGATCCAATCTGATATAGTTTACAGGGATTTTTTCTTTCATAATTTCTAAGTATAATGTTTCCTCAAGTCAATATGTTTTCTTCTTTGTAAAAAATTGGTTCATTTAAGGCCTTTGTCAGCAAATTGACAAGTTCGCAAACTACCGATTTCATCGACCAAGTTCATGGGTTCATATTTTTGTCAGTTTTCTTATTCACTGATAGAAAGGAAGGAGAAAAAAGGATGAAATCTGTAGTGAAGGAAGAAAGAAACAATGGTAAGCCTATGTTGGAAATGTGGTTGGTTCGTGAACCATTCAGTTTGCCGACAACCCGGGTCACCATCAGGGTAATTCTCTGACTACTGAAGGATCCACTGAGGAAAGAGGGGAAAGGGTAAGGTGGATAGGGAAGAATATGAAAGTGAAGTCCTTGGTTCATGGAAAGAAAAAGTTGCCGACAAAGAAAAAAAGAATGAAAAGTGAAGACAAGTGCCTTCATTGACAAAAGGGATAGTTTGCAAACCGATAGGTTCATTGATGGTTCAGTTCACTGACAAGCCAATTTGTTGATAAAGATAAAGGTAGTAAAGATAAAAAAGATGAAACAAAGGAAGATAAAGAAGATGAAAGAAATGGCTAAGGCATGGTTTATGAAAGGAAAGATTCACCGATAAAGTAAAAAAGTAAGAAAGAAAGTCAGGTCGGTAGAGAAAGTGGTTCACAAAAGGATAATTTCAGCGACAAAGGAAAGTTCATGATAGATGAATGGTTCAAAATTTCTAAAGATCACTGATAATGCAATTTGCTAATAAGGGGTCCCAAAGGATCAAAAGAGGAAAGTTTATGCTAGAAAGATTTTGTCGATAAGGCAAATTGAAATGTAAAAATCAAGAGTCAAGCATGAATTATAAATGTAGTCATTTTAGAGTGTGTTAAAGTAAGTTTTAATATATTTTAAAGTGTTGTAAAATCTCTAAAAGGGCAATTTCATGAAAGATCACACCATGATTGCAGAGTGAAACTTGTATATTTGTACTCAGAAATTAATGATTCTACAGAACAGGGTTGTTTAGGTGGGTAGCACAGTAAAATTCTTCAATGCACAGTAGATGAAATTGATGTTACAGGTGTGAGGTAGTTGATTTTGCATACCCTAATCAATGTTCTAGTACTTGTATATTTAATTGTGTAGGTGAATGAGTTAGCTGCTAGTCTTCAATACAATAGATATTTCTGAGCTACTTCATCATCAGATATTACTGTATTAATTGTTGTGGATCAGATTAGGATATTTCCACATTTATGATTGGCCAAACAAATGTATATAGATATTACTTTGATAGAAATATCTTCTGACAAGGCATGGGTGTCCTAAAAATACACTAATTTTCTGACAGAGGCTCTAGGTCAATTTTAATGCAACATGGGCTTATCTTGTTGACTCGGTTTCAATGTCTTGGGCTACATAGTGAATGAGATACTATATATACATATGGAAAACATGTTCTAAGGGTTGGCCGCTAAACCAATTGTCTGGTCAAGCAATCCTAAGGGAGATTTTTTAGGCATCAAGCAGAGGATAATGTCTTAACAAGAAATGGAGGGAAACATCTAGTAGAAAGGATGAAGGGCTTCAATGAATATTCTCATGTCATGGTATGTCTCTAGGATGATTTGTAATCATATAGGGGGATATTTAGTTGCAGTTTTGTATTCTCCTTTGCCACATTTCTTGTCATGAATGTAATAGAAGTTAGATAATGTGTGACAACCTTTAAATCATGCAAACCTTTTGTATGGGTCTTTCTTATCTTATGTATGTATGATTGCAATTGTAGTTGGGATAAATAAGTATGTCCATCATATGAAATATATTTTTAGAGTTGTATGTCTACAACTCATGATTATGTTGATATTTTCTTGGGTGTGTTTCTTTCATTTGTTGTTTATGACTTAGTTGCCTAATGGAGTAGGCACCAATCCATATTGGGGATGAATCAATCACTATTTTAATCAAACTCTTTGTCTTATTCATTGTAGGAGTAGATTTACTTTAGAGTTCCACATGTTGTCCATGATTTAGTATAACAACTAGGGATAAATATGAAGTGATGCAAACCGTTTTAATAATTTGTGAATCATGTACATGTATGCTTGCACTTTGTGTCTTTTGTATGTAAAGTTAAGTGGAGTCATCTCAAGTAATGCAATAATGTTATGATTGGGTGCAACTGCATAGTGCAGTAGTCAACTTAATATAGAGGTCTCTACAGCCAGTTTATCTTGACCTAGTGATAGCTTTGGGGGTTAAGTGTACTTTAGGTATGCTTATGTTTGATTGTTTTTATTTTATTTCATGCCTCTAGGAATATCCCTCATAGGTCTAGTTGAGCATGAAGTGCGGAGAAGTATACCTAGTCCTATTAGTTGGCCAAGATACCTATGGATATACCTCTTTCAATCACCTTGACAACACCATTGGCTAGGGTTTTGGGTTGTAGCTATTTTGGGAACCAACATTTTGGCATGATTGCCAGGGACGTAATATCTTGGTTCGAATCTTGTAAGATCTTTGCAACATAGTCACTAAAGAAGTTTGGAGCCATTTCCAGTGTAATGTGTTTGGGTAAGTTAGTAGCCCATCAACTTACACCAACATTTTGACACCATTTCCAGGGATAATCCTATTGCGTTAAATCATTTGGAGACTATGTAGGTGATATGAACCCATAATCTATTTGTATACTTGAAGATTAGTCACACTTCAAGGAATTTCTCTTTAGAAGAGGTGGTGACTCTGCTATCATAGAACAAGAGTTTGTTACTATTGTACCTCGGTTGTTATTGGTGACTTGAATGTTCTATCTTAGTATGTAGCAACTAGTGAAATAAAGGTGCAAACGGTTTCTTCTTTTCCCACTTTTGGAGTTTGTTCCTATCATGTTGAAGGTACACAGTTTTATGCCTCAGATTTTTATCCCATCATTATAGGATATTTTAGTCATGGAAGGTTGGTAGGAATATGATTATTCTAGGGTTTCTCCTTTATCTCAGTCTTCCTATGTCTCAGACCTTAGAAACTACATTGGAGTGGATTCCCATGACCATCCTAGTAATGCATTTCTAGTCATGTCTCTGCATGTTATAGAAGCCAAAATCAATATGCACTCTTGAAAAATCAAAATGACTTAGCAATGCAGCAACGTAAGATTGATAAGTCTAAATAGTTACTAGAGTCCTTATGTTAGCAAGAAGAAGAAACAAAAAATTGGATTCAACTGCTAGAGTCTAGGGTGTAGTCCAATGCTTTCCTTGCAGCCCCAAAAATTTATTTTGTACAATCCCCTACTTCTCGCTTAGATCTCATATACAATTAGCTAGACCTCTCGTGGGTTGACTAGAAAACATGAGGCATGGCAACCAAGGTCCATAGCTAGTTGCCCAAGTTTGATGGTTACAATATTGGGGAATGGGACAAACATGTTGATGTATTTTTAGAATTATTGGAAGAACATCAGTTTGATGATGAAGACATGTGGATAAGGTTATTTGTTAGGTCCTTACATGGCAGGGCAAGAGAATGGATCTAATGTTTTCCCAAGCAATCCTTTGCCTTGTGGAATGAACTTGTAGCAAGATTTGAAAATGAATTTGTTAGAGGTATTGACCTTGCTGATCTTGTCATAGAGCTAGAAAAAATTAAAAGACAAGAGGGGGAGTCAAGTAAGGATTTTGGTCATGGGTTTTATGTTACAGTTTTTAACATTCCAAACAATTCTAGACCTAGCAATACCACTTGCATTGATATTTTTTTGAAGCATATGAAACTGGACTGAGTTATGTGCGCCAAGATTTCAAAAAAACAAGTATGCATCAGACATACTTTTCCCTATACACCATGGAGAAAATGACAGATGACTACATAGATGGTTTTTTATCCACAAGTGCATGCATTGCTAGCAATAAACATGATAATCTAAATATCAACAATGCGGATATAGGCATACAGGTGAATGCAACATCAGATCATGATGATTGTGTAGTTAGGACGAAAGAAGTTGAATATGGTGCATCATATGATAGTGATGCAGATGATGAGGACATTATATACACCTACCTTCAGCTGGATAGGTCGTCAAGTGAAAGTGATAATGATAGGTCCAAGGATGACTTCCAATCTAATGCTGAGGTATGTGGCTCAATGAACAATGAGGATGCTATGTACAACAATGAACAATCAGATGGATAAACTCTTCTAAAGCTAAGCATGAAATGCATACATAGGTAAGTAAAACATGGGATGAGAAAGAAACTTGTTTCTTGTTTGATACGCTACCCTTTTTATTCATGTTTGTGAGGATGGAGCATTTAGTGTTTGTTTGCATGAGGATCACACGAAGGTGGCTATACATGATGATAACTGATCAGAGATAGTTGTTGGTGCAGACGTGGAGTTTCAGTGTGAAGAGCTTGTCCTAGATTGTGAAGATGGTGAGCATGTGGACGCATATGAGAACATATTTGTGTGGTGAAAGGTATGTTATCTTCCTCATGTAGAGTGTGCTTCAAGTTAGCCACAATGAAATGATATAAAAATGAATTTGAAAGAAGTATGTTGTCAATCTGTTTGCAATAGTACATATGACACAACATATTACTAGAGTGGACTTGAAACAAAGAGACAATTTGAAGATCATGGTTCTTCACATTAGGTATCTCATGATCTTAATTTATGTATTGGTGGTTTGGCTTTTAGCCCGAGTCATGCTTATGATTACAAAATTGAAAGTTATAGCTGCACATATGAAAGTTGTGTTCAAGACCTTGGAAATACAAATGAATATGAGTCTTTCCTTTTCATGTGGGATGTTTACTAGCTTATGAATGTGTTGGTTTTGCAATTGAGATTGAGTCCTTTGTATGGGACATTGATGTGAATGAGCATCAAGGCATGTTTATGCCTTAGTTTCAACATCTTGTAGCCCAACCAGAAGGTATACATGAGCTAGTGTCTTTCCAGTTTACTCTACAAGATGAAGTATCTTCTCTTGTGGACCAATAATGCCATCATGCACATTTTTCTTTTCCATGTGAATTGGAGGCATATTTTTGTTTTCCCTCAATTTGCATGAAGTGGTCAACAAGTATGATAGCCTGGTACTTGATAATGGAGGTTTGTCTTCATTTATTTCTTTTGGTGTTGACCTAATTCTATATTTGTCACCCCGTGCTACTAGAGATAAGCATGATATGGATTCGAGTAGCTTAGGCACCTATTTCTTATGGTTTCCTTGTAGTGGTGATTTCATTGATGAAGCTGGCCTTGGCTTCATGAGTATTAATTGAAGGTTGATACATGTTGGGGGAAGCCTTCAGTTGTTACAGCTAGGTGAAAAGTGCAAATTTGGTTTGAGGGAGATCAACTCCTTCATTCAACTTGTCTTTGATAGAGAGAAAAAAGAAGGTCCCCAATGCACAGAAAGGACACAGATTCAGAATTTAAAGGGCAAATGAATGATGAAGATCAATTAGGCAATCTTTTTAGAATTATTTATGTACAAAAAATTCAAAGGGGGCCTATAAGTGAAAATTGGACAACACATTTAAAGTGTTGTAAAAGCTTTGAGGGGCATGATTTCTTGAATTTGCACCATGACTATAGGATGAGGCTTGTAGGTTTGTAGTAAGCATTAATGTGTTGCAGGCCAAGGTTATGGAGGTAGTTGACACATTGAAAATATTTAATGCACCAGTACATAAATGGAGGACAAAATAGATGAAATGGATTTGTAGGTACCAAAAAATAAATTCATCCTTCCCTCTTTAATGCTCTATGTACACAAAGAGTGTGGGAAATCTCCTTCTATCAATTTTTAGATTTGTTAGGGTATGGGCATGCTTCAAATCTTGTAGATTTCTAAACAAGGCCATGGGCCAGCTTTAATGAAGCATGGGTTTGCTCTCTTACTAGGTGTAGCACTTTCAATTGTTCATTGAGTTGAATTTATATATATGCATATGTTGTTGAGGCATTATGGGTTCATCAATTATGCATTTTTATCTCAACAAGTTTAGAGATTCAAATCCAGACAAGAAAAGATCATTCTATAGTTTTTATTCTTAAGGAAACAACTATGAAAAATGAAGATGAGGAAATCTAACAAAGGAGATAAAACAACAAAATGCAATAAAACACAATGTTTATACCTTTGAGGATCTCCCACTCCTTGATAAGGTTGAAGAGCTTGCACCCAAGAGCTCTTAGCATTACCCAAGTTAATGTAGTGTGTATGTGGATTGCTCTTTGATCAATACAATATGAGGATTGATAGAGGAATTAATAAAGGATTTGATGGAGATCATGGTGAGATGATATGGTTATGAGATGAGGAATGATTTTGGCATTATGAGGTTAAGATCAAGGAGACGAGGAAATATTTTGGCATAGTTTTGATGCAAGAAGAAGTGATGAAAATGGCTTAGATGTGGGCTCTATTTATAGATTTTTGGTACAAGGATGGAGGGTGAGGATTGAAAGTTTAGATCAATGACTAGGAATACTTGAGGATTAAGGTTTGGATTGGAGTTGTAGTCTTGTGAAAAGTGTCACAAGAGGGTTGGATAAGAGACATCAAAGGCTAAGATTTGATCAATAAGATTGGATGGCTCCCATTATTTGTGAATTTCAAATTCACATTGGTAAGGATGAGGAATGAATAAAAAATTTATTTCCATGGGAGAGTGTGAGGATGGGAATAAAAGTGAATTTTTAATTCACATGGGGAAGAGTTCCATTAATAGAGACTAAGACAAGTTAGATGGAGGGGATTAAATGTGAATTTTTAATTCACATAGGGAAGAGTTCCATTAATGGAGACTAAGACAAGTTAGATGGGGAAGAGCTCATTTATGGGAGATTAGGACAAGTGAGAATAAAAAATTACCTTATGTGGAATAAAAGTTAATTTTTTATTTGTGGGGTGTGGGAATGAGTGTTATGTGAGATTTGACCAAGCTAATCAAGGGGATTAATTTAATTAGTATGGCTGGAGAAAATTAGTAAATGGGTTAATAGGGGTTAAAATTAATTAAATAAGGGTTTATTTAATTAATTTAGGTCTAGGGGTCATGTAGGCTAGGGTAGATAATTAAATAATTGCTATTTAATCAACTAGGCTAGGTTTAGGTTGATTAGTAGGGTGGATTAATCAAATAAGTATGATTACGAGATGGAGTAATTAACTAAATAAATATTGATAATATTTATTTAATCAATGAGGATATAGTTATAAGGTAAAGTAATAACTTAAATGAATTAATTGATCACAAAGGATAGATAAATGGATAAGGGTAGATGATTAGGGATAAATTAATTAAATAAATTGGATTTATTTAATTAATAGGAGAGATAATTGGTAGTGTAGAGATATAGGAAATTCTCTTGCACAACAAGTCAATTTTAGGTGTCTACAAAAGGTATGTTAAATATTTTGTAATCTTTGTATTGAGTCATTGTTTTTCTCCACCGCTATAGGTATTCTTCTTAGGAAACTTTAATCGTAGTTATTGTTTTCCCTTGCCATGTTTAGAGGTATGAATGTAAGCTCTGATTTGAATGAACGTGACAGTTGTTAATTAATTTCTAGGCTCTATAAATGATCATTTCAATATTACATAAGGAAGAACATGGTGTGGTGTTGGATTATTAAGTATTCTTAGTGATTTTGTATTGATTTTCATGCATTTGAATCTTCAAATAGGCAGTCATATATTTCTTTGTAGTTGTGTTCCTTTGTTGAATGTGAGACTCTATAGCCCAACAAATAGGCACCCATCTGAGAAGCCTGTGATCACCCAAGATTTTAAAACAAACTAATATATCTATCTTTAAACATAGTAATGGTTTCCATGAGCTTTCTTATTCTGTAGGATTGAATTTATCATTTATATAGGGGTTTTATAACAACCAATTGTTCTTAGTTTAGTGACAAATTTGGGGCTAAGAAAGCGATTTGGGTTGCGTTGTTCAAATATTTTTAGTTGTTTCATGTGATTTAGGAGTCAATACCTGTTAAGGTATACCCCTTGGAATATCCCTCCAGAGTCTAAGCTGAGGTCAAAGTGTAGATGAGTCTACCCAGTCCTATTTGTTGGCCAAAATCACCCTTAACTTGTTGATAAACCTCTTTCAAATCACCCTAATGATATCGCTAGCCTAGGTGATTTAGGAATGTTTTAGAGTTTTGAGTTGTAGGTATTTTGGGAGCAAACATACATAATTTCCTCTTCAAAAGAAAAAAAGAATTTTTGACAATACATTTAGTACATATATTGTTTCACAAAATTATAGTTCACAAGAAAGGGTCATTTCACTAGAAGGATTAAAATATGATGTTGTTTAATCTAATGGAGACAACTTAAACACACTTAATTTTTCTAAATGTCTTAAATTTTTGTCTTACTTGCATGATTATATCCATACTATGATATTGAAGATGAAGGAAAGTTAGAGGACAAAACAACACAAGGAAAGCATCAAAACTAATGATTTAACCTCAAATATTCAACCATTCCATTCTCCTTGATAAGGTAGAGGAATGTATGCACCCAAGAAGCAAGTCCAGCTATACCGAATGCGAATGAATATGGATTTCTCTATTCTAACTAGCACAAATGGAAACAAGGATTTGACAATGATATCAGGAAAATTGGCTACAATTTTAGCATAAATTGGATGCTTGAAAACTTGTTATGAAAATACTTGGAGAGGCCTTGTATTTATAGAGTTTTGGAGGATTTTTTTATCAATGGTGGAGGTTTGAAATGGAGATCCAAGGGTGGAGATTTCATAGTGAAACCAAGGGGTAGGGTTGAATCATCAATATTGAAGTGTTCACAATATTTTGGAATTTTAAATTCCACACTGGGAAGACTTTTCATTACTTAATATAATGACACATTAATGAATTAAAAATTCATTTATGTGGGAGAGGGTGTATTTAAAAATTAGATTTTATGGATGAATGGGATGAGAAGTGATGAATGCATAGATTTGGAAAGGTGATGTGGAGACATGTCTGAGATTTATTAATTAAATAATGCTCTTGCATGAATGAGGAAATATGAGGTGGAGACACATGTGACTCCCCTTAATTAAAAATGTCATTTATTTAATCAAGTGTGGGGAGATGGGATAATGAGGGTTTAAGTTAATTAATTAAGTGATTAACTTAATTTATATGCTTGTTAGAAATTAAGAGATGGATTAATTAGTGGATAAATTAATTAAGGTTTTTCTTAATTAATTCGGGTCTCTAAGTTTAGTCATGGGCTAGGTGGATTATTTAAATAAGTGGACTTTATTTAAATAATTTAGGATAGTGGTAAAGAATAGGATAATCAATTAAATAACTTGTAATATTTACTTAACCAATTATGGACAATGGCTTATGGGAGATTGTTAAATTAATTAAATAAATTGGCTTCATTTAATTAATTATGTGAAAGGGGATAAATTAGTGCAAGCATGTCGAGAAATGGTAGCCATGGGTTATGTAATTTTTAGATGTCTACATTTTGCCCCTCTTTGATTTGGCATCATGACCAAGTGGGAGTGGCGTCAAATCAAAGAAATTTAAATTTTTTTCCTAGATGATAAGGAGTGGAAGAATGGATGAGTGATGCCCCCTTAAGAGACTAAGCAAAAAAATTAAAATTTTTGGCTGAATTCTCGAAAAGGAGGAAAAGGTGATAAAAAAAGGGGTGAAAACGAATACTATTTGTGGCTTGGGGGTGAAAAGGTAGGGTTAAGGATTATGTGGCAAGTATATATAGGCTATGGGGGCCCATCATGCCACTAGGAGAGAGAGGAGAGCAATAGTGATGGCACAAAGAGGGATTCCATGGGAGGCACACCAATTGGAGAGGGTATGAGAGTACTAGAATCCTCCAGAGGCTGGCGGGTTAGTATGTCACCTATCCTTGACTTTGTCATTTTGGGTTTTAGGTTAATTTTTGCATTGAATGTGAGTAGGTTAGGCATCGTAGCACCTGCACATTCACACATAGTGCTAGAGGCTAGGTGATTATCGCATGCATTTTTTTCAACGCTTTATGTATGGGCAAAATAGTCAATGCTCTATTAGTACTTAGGGTAGGTAAAATAATGCTTGGGGTCGTATTAGCACTAGTACTATGTTTTTTGATGCTTGTAGAGAGTTTAGTGCTTGCACAAAGTGATGTAGTGCTTGTGTCCAAATTGATGCTTGCAGGGTAGCTGGTAGTGCTTTCATGCCAAATGTCACTGGTGTAAGGTTAGGTAGGACTTTTGTCCCAAATGCCGCTAGTGCAAGGTCAGGTAGCGCTTTTGTGCTGAATTGCTCTAGTATGAAGTAGGGTAGTGCTTTTGTGTTGAATGACACTAGCATGAGGTAGGCTAATACTTTTGTGAAGAAAGGTGCTAAGGGTTAGTCTTATAGTGCAAGTAAGCCTAATGGTACTAGTGGTTGGTTTGTTAGTGCTTCTGCATCTATTGGCACTTTAGCAAGGACTTTTAGCACTTTTGCAACTGTTGGCATTTTAGCAAGAACTCTTAGCATGCTTCTGCGCAATTTGTAGGAAAAGGTTTAACTTGATGGCTTGGTGGATGCAGGATGAACTTCCTTCACTTCAGCTGAGGGAACATCATTCACCAGTGCTAGAACTGAGGGCAGCATTGATACAGGTGGAGCATGACCAATTAAGGGTGATCAACATGCTATATATTGTAGAGATACCAACGATTCAGGCTTATCAAGCCATGATGATAGTTTTGATAGAGAGGTGGCACCGTGAGAGCTATGCATTTGTACTACTGATAGGGGAGATTATGATCACTCTTGAGGATGTTTGGAGGACTCTACAGATTCCCATCTATGGTGAGTGAGTGTTTTATGATCAAACTAATAGATTGGTAGTATGTAATGCATGTTTTCCCCTGCCTAGGTACCTACAAATCATGAGGGGAAGGAGATGTTATGGGTTCATGTGATGAGGAGATTAGGAGGTCTAGAGTTGTACACTTGTAGAATGATAGCTGGGTTACTGTTACAAGACTATCAATCACATGGATTCCCCATAGGGTGGGGGAATGTCTTGGAGCAAATGATGGCATGTAGTGTTGTTTATGCTTGGGGGCCATGTTTACTATCCCACTTGTAACATGATATGCATATGATAGTGTATTTTTGTGGGGTGAGCATTGGTTGTGGGGTTACACTCCTCCAAATTTAGGCGTGGGAACATATTTCAGTTACCCATCTAGTGTGTGAACATGTACGACCATAGTTCATGCCATATGTATATGGTTATATGAGTATATTATAGCATCGACAACTATGAGGGTAGTGATATTGGAGACATTCTTTAGATGAAATGACTATAGTGGTATGGCAGCCATAGGTAGGCTATGAGATGTGGATCGATGATGATGTACATCTACCTTTTACCCAATAACCTTAGTATCTGATTGGCCAGACTGAGCATATCTTGGATGGGTTATTTTTTGAGCAGATACTTTGGCAGTTTGGTTTGTAGCAGGGTGTGCCTTAAGTAGAGGCAATTTTTTCTTGGGTTAGGTAAGAGACCAAGAGATGGGGAGCTGGACTGCATACAGCTACAATGATTACAAATTTTTAGTTCTTGGTTGTAGTGGTTTTGGACTGGGGTTTAGTTTTGATTGATGTTGGCACGAATCCTTAGTATGACGCCTAGTGGGCGAGGTATAGGCTTGTACAACTAACCATTCCACAAGGTCAGCTAGTGGTGGTAGAGAGAGACAGTGAGGAGTATGAGGAAGATTCTTCTGGATATGATGATAAAGAAGGTGATGGTCGTGATGGTGGTGGTGGAGGTGGTGGTGGTGATGATGGAGATTAGACATAGATTTGAGCAGTTATTGCAGTAGGGGGACCAGGTAGGGGGGCATCGAGTCTGCCCTAGAGTAGATGGCGATGGGGATGACATGGATACTTTAAGGGCTTAGGTGGCGAGCCTAGAGGAGGAGGTGAGGAATGTACAATAGGAGTGAGACTCCTTGCGAGGAGATAGAGATAGTGTTTCTTTGAAGGTGGAGTCACTACAACAAAATAGGTAATTAGCACCTAAAATAGCGCCAAATTTTAGTGCATTTGAGTTCATGAATTGGACACTTCTACCAGAGCAAAACTCAGCGCTAAATTGCATTTCACTTTGGTGCCAGATTTAGCGCCAGAATTAGCGCCATATTTTTTTGCTTGCAGTTTGGGTTCTGCTTTTGCTTCTTGTGTTGCTTCTAGGTTTGCTTCCAGTTTTGCTTCCAGATTTGCTTCTGATTTTTCTTCCAATCTTGCTTCCACTTTTTCTTACAATTTTGCTTCTGGTTTTACTTCTAATTTTGCTTCCAATATAACATCACTTGTTGCATCTAGCTTTGCTTCCATTTTTGCCTCTTTTGCTGCTTCTAATATGGCTTCCATTATTGCATCTTTTATTGCTTCTAAAATTGCTTCCATTATTACTTTTTTTTTACTACCTGAATTGGTTCTATTTTTGCTTCCTAGTTAACGCCAAGTTTTGCTTCCAAGATTACTTTTGGTTTGCTTCTAGTTTGGCTTCCATTGTTGCATCCTTTTTTGCTTCTAAAAATGCTTCTTGTTTTTCTTACATTTATTAATTTAATATGTTTTATTTCAATTTAATTAGTTAAATATACCATGCCTCTTAAATAACTCATATGATTATAGAGTAAGTAATTTAATTATTTAACTCATATGATTAAATAACAAGATAATTATTAGAACAAGATAATTATTATAACATGACCATCATCTATAATTAAAACAAGTGAGTCAAACATCTATAATTTAATTAAATTTGACAACATCCATCCTGATTAGTAAATTGTAATCAGCATACATAATAAATATCCATCCAAAAATCATCGACCACTTTCAATATATATAAATTGACTGGTCAATACTGATAAGATCATCATCATATATAACTAAAAAATGTGAAAGTCAAATATGCCAGGAGATCAATAACATGTCAAAATGATACATGTCCAATAGTCGACATAAGTCAAAATGATACATGTACAAATGACATAAGTAAAAATGATAAATTATGTAACTCAAAATGATACAAGTCAAGATGATACATGTCCAAATGATATAAGTCAATTTATGATACATGTCAAAATGATACAACTCAATAATATGGTACTACAGGCTGTGAAAATGATACATATGATAGTAACCATGAAAAGAGGCATCATAATGATATATCAACAATGATCCATGATGTAGTCTATATGATCATGAATGTCACTGGCTACTACCAGCAACTACCTCATCATCATCATCACCATCGTGATCATCATCATCGCCATCATAATCATCAGCAACCTTGGTGTCTTCTGTATCTGCATCATCATCATCCTCTGCCATGTGATCTATACCAAAAACAACCTAATCTGGATCTATATAATGAGGATCATCTTGATCTTCTAGAAGACCTGTGTTCTGCAAAAAAAAACATTTAAAATGAAAAGTTATTATTTATTTCATGCAATAATTTATTTTTCTATTAAATATCTAATATTACAACATATGAAATGAAACCATAATCATATTACATCATATCAAAGTGCACATACCATAATAAAATTTCAAAAAAGTTACAACTAATATGTCATTCTGATGATGTAAAACATGCAACAATTCTAATAAACATTAGTAAAGATCATAAAAAAATTGTTATACAATTTAACTATCAATTATAAATTCTACTACATAACCTTAAGTGCCACAAATTGCTTGGTCCATGCATGTTCTTTTTCAATATTAATGTAATAACCTTCATTAGATAGAAACATTAAAGAGTTTTTATGTAGCAGTTGATTAAATTCTCTTACATGTCAATAAGGGGTGGACAGTTTTTTTTCAATAATTATTTATCTTAAGGTTCATGAGTAACCTTAAGATAAAGGTCTATTTTGTTTGGGAAAAAAAATGAAGTTAGCAATATGGCTTTATCCGACCAATTTTAGAAAGAAAAAATGTTAGCCCTATTCCTGCTCACAAGTCTTCAATGTGAGCGGGAATAGGGCAAATTTGGGGATTTAGAAAGAAAGATAAAGTTTAGGGTGTCTTCAAGATGGCCAACATGGGCAAGGAGGTCAACCATGCACACAAAATGATCAACTATAGGTGTAATGCAATAAGGGTTACAAATGTGATTGAAGTATGTACAACTCTCATCCACTAAACCTGCATGGCTGCATGCACCTAGAATACAAGCAAAGCTTACAATGTTAGGATATGTTCTAGAGTGCTTAATTAATTCAAAGATTTTGAAAGCATCCTTACAAAATCCATTTTGTGCATATCCTACAATCATTGCATTCCATGCGATGACATCTCTTTGAGGAATTCTATCAAACAATTTACATTTTTTTGTCTATGATTCCATATTCTGTATACGTGTCTATGACAACATTTTAAACTATAATATCTCACAAGAATCCCCCTATCATTATGCTTTGAAGGATGTCCATACCCTGTTCCAAAGCTCCCATTTGGGCATGAGCAGGGAGGATGCTAGCAAAGGTTGCAGAATTTGGATTTGCATTTGACAATTGCATTTTCTTGAAAGTTTCTAAAGCATGTTCAACAAATCCATTTTGTGCAATCTTGCAATCATTGCATTCCATGAGATGACATCCCTTTGAGGCATTCTGTCAAATAGTTTGTGTACCTTGTTTGTGCTTCCACATTTTTCATATATGTCTATCAAAGCATTTCCAACTATATTATCTGATAAAAATAGGCCTTCTATTATGCCTTGATGGATGTCCATACCCTGATCCAAAGCTTACGATTTTCATACAGCCAGAGAGGATGCTGGCAAACATTGTGGAATCTAGCTTTACACCTGCCAATTTCGTTTGTATGAAAGTTTCTAAGCCTTTTCAACAAATCTATTTTGTGCATATCATGCAATCATTGCAGTCTATTAGACCACATACCTCTCTCTCTATATATATATATACATATATGTATATGTATATATATATATGTATACACACACACATATATATGTATATATATATATGTATGTATACATATATATATATATATGTATGTATACATATATATATATATATGTATGTATACATATATATATGTATATATACATATATATGTATGTATATATATACATACATACATATATATATATGTATATATACGTATATATATATATATATTTGTCTATATAGACATATATATGTATATATAGACATATATATATGTATATATACATATATATGTCTATATAGACAAATACATATATATATGTATATATACATATATATATATATATTTGTCTATATAGACATATATATGTATATATAGACATATATATATGTCTATATAGACATATATATATGTCTATATATACATATATATATATATGTTTATATATACATATATATATGTATATATATGTATATATAGACATATATATATATATATGTATATATAGACATATATATATGTCTATATATACAAATATATATATATACATATATATCTATATACATACATATATCTACATATAATATATACATACATATATATGTATTTATAGACATATATATGTATATATACATACATATATGTCTATATACATATATATACATACATATATATATGTTTATATATACATATATATATATATATGTATATATATATGTGTGTATATATACATATCTATATATACACATATGTATATATATGTATATATATATGTAATGTGTCTATATCTACGCATACGTATATATACACACATGTACACACACACACACACACACACACACACACACACACATATATTCAATTGCATTTTCTTGAAAGTATTTAATGCCTTATCAACAAATCCATTTTGTGCATATCGTGCAATCATTGCAGTCCATAAGACCACATTTCTTTAATGGATGTAACCTTTTTTATGCACACAACTGAGCATAAATTAACCTAGATTGGTGGTATTTAAGAACCCCTTGATAGGATTGCTGTTATGTTGCTAGCAGACATGGTATCATAGGTTAACCCATGGAAAACTTGTGTAAAGGATTTAAAACAATAGGCTTCAACTGTGCAAATGCATCTAAGATGAATGTGTAGATCTAGATTCCTTTTAATTAATGGCATAAGAAACTACAGGGAATGTCAATTCTTATCCACACATTATAAGATACAAAGAAATTGATTACAATTTGAAATCATTCATGAGAGAATTTGTGCATAAATTCTATTCTTCTTTTTTGAATTTTGTGCATAAGTCTTTGTGAAGAATTTCAAGATCGAAAGTGGCACTTGCAACTAAACATCTGACCAAAATCCACTTTGAATTATGCTTTGATTGATGTCTATATCCTCATCCAAAGCTTCAATTTGGGCATAGGCAAGGATGATGCTAGTAAAGGTTGAGGAGTTGGGCTTTACACCTGCCAGTAGGAAATCTGACATGGTGCACATTGTAGTGTAAACCTATTTTTTAGATTGCTTCATTTAGCATCATCAATAATATCCACAAGAACATTGTCCCTGTTTAAAAATGATGGAAAGGGTTCACATCTCACAACAATTTCTCTTTTGACAATCTTGGAGATAAATTTTGTTGCAGTGTGGCAATTAGCACATACTCGAAGGTTCTTAACAATTCTAATAGTTGTTCCATGGGGCATGTTTAACAAACCAAATGCAATTGCCAACTTTTCACCATGGTGGCAGAGAAATAATTATTTTTCCCATCCTTCCACAACATTAAGTAAATTCTTGAATCTAGAAAATACCTTTTTGCCTTCATCTTCCAAGCCAATTTCTCTAACTTTGCATAGGTCTCCTTTGTCTATGGATGTGATATGTCTCCTACACAAAAAGCATGTACCATTTTATGCCCTTCAATCCAACTGCATATGGGGATCTTTTTAATTCCTGTATCTTTCATCAATCTCCTTAACTCACCACAGCTAGCCACTTGTGGATAGATGTTTGAGAGAAGAACATAAGTTGTGCAACATTTTTAGGATCCAAATCAAAAAGCAGTGTTGCTATAAATAATCCTAAACCTATATTCATATGTGATCTACAGGCACCAAGAAAACACATCCATACAACCAACACAGATTTAATAGGTATCTCAATGATAAAGTTTAGGGTGTTTTCAAGATAGCCAACACGGGAAAGGAGGTCATCCATGCACACATAATGATCAACTGTAGGTGTAATGCAATAAGGGTTACAAATGTGATTGAAGTATGTATAGCTCTCATCCACTAAACCTACATGGCTGCATGCACCTAGAATACAAGCAAAGCTTACAATGTTAGGATATGTTGCAAAGTGTTTAATTAATTCAAAGATTTGGAGAGCATCCTTGCAAAATCTAATTTGTGCATATCCTGCAATCATTGCATTCCATGAGATGATATCTCTTTGAGGAATTTTGTCAAAAAATTCACATTTTTTGTCTATGATTCCATATTTTGTATACATGTCTATGAGGGCATTTCAAACTATAATATCTGACAACAATCCCCCTACCATGATGCCACCGGTTAAAATAGGAAAGACTTTGCATTTATTTTCTTTCATGTTTCTAGCTTTACACCAGCCAATTGCATTTGCTTTAAAATTTCTAAAGCCTTTTCAACACATCCATTTTGTGCATATCCTACAATTATTATAGTCCATGAGATCTCATTTCTTTGAGGCATTCTGTGAAATAGTTCATTTGCCTTGTCTATGCTTCCACATTTTGCATACATGTCTAACAGGGTAGTTACAACTACAACATCTAACAAAATTCCTCTATCCTTTATGTTTTGATGGATGTCCATAACCTATTCTAAATCTCCCATTTGACAGAGGCAGGGGGGATGCCAGCAAAGGTTGTGGAATTTAGCTTTACACCAGCCAATTGAATTTGCTTTAAAATTTCTAAAGCCTTTTCAACAAATCCATTTTGTGCATATCATGCAATCATTGCAGTCCATGAGACGACATTTCTTTAAGGCATTCTTTCAAATAGTTCACATGCCTTGTCTTTGCTTCCACATTTTACATACATGTCGAATAGGGAAGTTGCAACTACAACATCTGACAAATTTCCTCTATCTTTTATGTATTGATGGATGTCCATACGCTTTTCCAAAGCTCCCATTTTGACACAGGTAGGGAGGATGCTAGAAAAGGTTGTGTAATTTGACTTTACATTAGCCAGTTGCATTTTCTTTAAAATTTCTAAATCCTTTTCAACAAGTCCATTTTGTGCATATACTGTAGTCATTACAGTCCATGAGACCACATTTCTTTGAGGCATTCTATCAAATAGTTCACATGCCTTGTCTATGCTTCCACATTTTGCATACATGTCTAACAGGGCAGTTGTAACTACAACATCTGACAAAATTCCTCTATTCTTTATGTTTTGATGGATGTCCATACCCTATTCCAAAGCTCCCATTTTGACACATGCAGGAAGGATGCTGGCAAAGGTTGTGGAATTTGGATTTACAACAGCCAATTGCATTTGCTTTAAAATTTCTAAAGACTTTTCAATAAATCCATTTTGTGCATATCATGCAATCACTGTAGTCTATTAGACCACATTTCTTTTAGGGATTTTGTTAAATAGTTCACATGCCTTTTCAAAAAAATTAACAGGTATCTCAATGATAAAGTTTAGGGTGTCTTCAAGATAGCCAACATGAACAAGGAGGTCAACCATGCACACATAATGATCAACTGTAGGTGTAATGCAACAAGGGTTACAAATGTGATTGAAGTATGTACAATTCTCATCCACTAAACCTGCATGGCTACATGCACCTAGAATACAAACAAATCTTACAATGTTAGGATATGTTCTAGAGTGCTTAATTAATTCAAAGATTTTGAGAGCATCCTTGCAGTACCTTTACAACAAATCCATTTTGTGCATATCATGCAATCATTATAGTCTATTAGACCACATTTCTTTCAAGGATTTTGCCATATAGTTCACATGCCTTTTTAATAGATTTAATAGGCATCTAAATGATCAAGTTTAGGGTGTCTTCAAGATAGCCAGCAAGAGCAAGGAGGTCAACTATGCACACATAATGATCAACTGTAGGTGTAATGCAATAAGGGTTACAAATGTGATTGAAGTATGTATAGCTCTCATCCACTAAACCTACATGGCTGCATGTACCTAGAATACAAGCAAAGATTGCAATGTTAGGATATGTTCCAGAGTGCTTAATTAATTCAAAAGATTTGAGAACATCCTTGCCACCAATCAATGTTTAGACTCATTTTTTTATTCCACCCAACTCAAGTAAATAGTCTGGACACCTAATAAATGGTATCAAACCTTGAAAACTGGTGCTTTCAACCTTAGAGATATCTTTGTACTGTCACCCTAAATTCCTAATGATAAAAGTGATTATAGATAAACAATCACTGATATAAGTGCCAGGAAAGCTACAAACATTTGAAACAACTTCTGGTAGCCATTTCACTGCTTTGCTACATTTATGATAGATCTTAAGTTTTAAAAGAAACTTCCAATCTAAGAATACAGATACATACCATGTGGTGGAATGGAATCGTAAAACTTTCGAAGAAAAGAACTTCAGCTACACAAAAATATCAAGAAGATAATTGCTAACAGAGAGGAGAAGCTTTGGCCCTTGATAGTCCATTGATTATGATATTGTGTCCTGATGATAGGAAGAAAAAACACTTACTATGAAAACTCTAGTTAAAATGAAAGATTATAATGGTCATAATTAAGCTTACAAGTATAGGCCACAATTGCCACGAGAGCCATGGTTACGTTGACAGTTTCTACAGGTGATAGGGTTTCTCTGTATTTTTCTGGGCAGGCGCCAAGGGTTACTAGGGTGGAGGAACTATAGCTCACGAGACCAATTCCTTCATTGTTTTGCATGTTGATGAAGGCTAAAAATAGGCTGATTCCTGTGGATGAAGAGATTCAGACAAGTTTCAAAACCAGTTTTGCTAATTTTGTTTGGGAACCCAGAGTGGCTATGAGTAGGAACAAGATGCCTTCTATGAAAATGGCTACAAGGGTGCTCTTGTAGGGGATGTTGCCTGACCCGTGGTAGCCTACGAATGTGTAGGCGAAGTAGGTGTTTGTACCCATGCCTGATGCTAAGGCTAATGGGAGATTTGCAAACATGCCCATGACAAAACAACCGATGAGAGATGAGGCTACTATGGCCCTGACGCCGATCCTCCTCTTCCTACACTTTCTACCTATTATCTTAACCCTGCGCTTGGCGGGAATTTTATTTTATTTTGTTTTTGATTCATTAGTCGGTGCTATACTCAGCGTAGTTAATGACAAATTTGACACTGACTTTAAACCTATAATGTAATCTCTTTGGGTCACCAAAGGTGGTGCAAAGTGAACCTAATTTAGCACCTAGTTGTGCCTAATTTAGTTCACCTATTGTTTAAACATTGTTAAGGTCTTCTAATTGTACTTACAACACCTTGAGTTTTGTGTAGATATAATTATAATTGGGAATATGTGTTAGATAAATGTCACATGGTGGAGGATGGTGCTGGGATGAGTGATGATTGTTCTGACAATGTTATGGTGAAATGTGTTATGAAAATCAAGTGGCATGGGTAGTGGAAGGCTAAACATGGACTATAAGAAGATTGAACTAGTTGGATCTGTTAGGCTCACCAAATGAAAGAACCTCAAAGGATAACCTTAATTAGGTAAGGTTATTTTTGAGTGCAGTTGTTTGTGCAATAATGTGTAAATTAATGTTACCTAAGGATAAATCTAACTATACTAACATTTTAATAACCATGAGAATTAGGACTAACAATTAGACTAAAAACATGACAAACAATACAACTTGAATGTAGGACTTGGAAAATGGAAAAGAATTTGTATTAAATGTGGAAAAAAATGAAAAAGTGGTATTAGTTGAACCTATGTAGAGAAGTGGTCTTTATGAAAGATGCTTAGAATTATATTCTATGTCTATTTGTGAAGTTTGGAGGTGATTTGACCTAAAGGATATGACCACCATATGCAAAATAGTCTACCTAATGGTATGTAAATGGAGAGAGAGAGAGAGAGAGAGAGAGAGAGAGAGAGAGAGAGAGAGAGAGAGAGAGAGAGAGAGAGAGAGAGAGAGAGAGAGATGTCTAGAGAGATAGGGAGATAGAGGAATGATAGGGGAGAGAGACAAGAGATAGGGAGAGATAAATAGGTAGAGAGAGAGGAGAAAGATTGGGAGAGATAGACGAGAGAGAGGGAGAGATAGGTAGATAGAGAGTGAGTGATATGTCCAGAGAGATAGGGAGAGAGATTGAGAAGTAAAGGGATGATAGAGAGAGGAAGATAAGGGAGAGATACCTAGATATAGAGGTTTAGGGTTGCTCAGGTTTAGGGTTTAGTGGTTATGGGTTAGGAATTCAGGGCATTATTTAGGGTTGAGAGATTTAGAGAGAGAGAGACTTCTTTTGACATGCAATCGTAAACCCTGAATAATGCCCCTAAACCCTAACCTGTAACCCATAACCCATAACTCGTAAACCATAAATCCTAAATAATGCCCCTAAGCCCTAACTCCTAACCCATAAACCCTAAACCTGAGAAACCCTAAACCCCTAAATCCTAAACCGCAAACCCCTAAACTGCAAATCGCTAAACCCTAAACACTAAACCCAAGCAACCCTAAACCTCTATCTCCCTATCTCTATCATTCCACTACCTTCTTAATATCTCTCCGTATGTCTCTGTCCATGTCCCTCACTCTCTATATCTCCCTATTGGTCCTCTCTCTCTAAACAATAAATCCTAAATCTCTAAACCTTAACCCCTAAACCATTAACCCTAAACCCTAAATAATGCCCCTAAATCTTAACCCCTAAACCTGAAAAACCCTAAAACCCTATCTCCCTATCTCTCCCTTATCTCCCTATCTATATCATCCCTCTACGTCTCAATCCTTCTCCCTATTTCTCTAGACATCTGACTCTCTCTCTCTCTCTCTAGCTATCTCTAAAGCTAAGCAACCCTAAACTCCTAAACCCCAAACCCCTAAACTCTAAATCCAGTCAACTCTAAACCTCTATCTCCATATTTTTCCCCTATCTCCCTATCTCTCTCCTTAGTCTCCTATATATCTCCCTATCATTCATCTCTCTCTATAAACCCTAAACCTCTAAACTTGAACCCCTAACCACTAAATAAAAAACTCTAAATCCTAAATAATGCCCCTAAACCCTAACTCGTATCCTCTAAACCCCTAAACCCTAAATCCAAGTAATCCTAAACCTCTATCTCCCTATCGCCCTAGCACATTTGTCCCTCTACCTCTCAATCTCTCTCCCTATGTCCCTTGCCATGTGCTTCACTCTCTATCTCCCTATCTATCTCTTAGTCTCCTCTATATCTCCCTATCATTCATCTCTTTCTATAAACCCTAAACCCTGAAACTCTAAACTTGAACCCCTAACCACTAAAAAATAAACCTTAAACTAAACCCTAACCCCTAACCCCTAACCCCTAAACCCAAGAAACCCTAAACCCAAGTAACCCCGAACCTCTATCTCCCTATCTCTACCCCATCTCCCTATCACCTTTGTCCCTCTATCTCTCAATCTCTCTCCCTATGTCTCTGACCATGTACCTCACTCTCTATCTCCCTATCTCTCCCCTCAGTCTCCTCTATATGTCCCTATTGCTCCTCTATCTCTCTCTAAACCCTAAACCCTAAATAATGCCCCTAAACCTAAGCAACCCCAAACCTCTATCTCCCTATCTCCCTATCTCTATCATCCCTCTACCTCTCAATCTCTCTCTATGTCTCTCGACATGTCTCTCACTCTCTATCTCCCTATCTCTCCCCTCTATCTCCTCTATCTCTCCCAATCTCTATCAGTCCCCTATCTCTATCTCTCTTTAAACCCTAAACCCCAAACCCCTAAACCTGAGCAACCCTAAACCCTAACCCTACACTCTAAACCCTAAACTTGAGCAATGCTAAACTCATAAATGCTAAATAATGCACCTAAACCCTGATCTCTAACCCTAAGCAACTCTCTCTCTCTCTCTCTCTCTCTCAACCTGAGCAATCCTAAACCACAAACCTATATACCCTAAATCCAAGCATCCCTAAACCTCTATCTCCCTATTTATCCCCTATCTCCCTATCTTTATCATCCCTCTACCTCTCGATCTCTCTTCCTATGTCCCTGTCCATGTACCTCACTCTCTATCTCCCTATCTCTCTCCATAGTCTCCTCTATATCTCCCTATCATTCCTCTCTCTATAAAACCTAAACCCTAAACCTCTAAACCTGAACCCCTAACCCATAAACAATAAACCCTAAACCCTAAATAATGCACCTAAACCCTAACCCCTAAACCCTAAATCCCAAACCACTAAACCCTAAACCTCTATCTCCCTATCTCTACCCTCTCTCCCTATGACCTTTTTCCCTCTACCTCTCAATTGCTCTCCCTATGTCTCTGGCCATGTCCCTCACTCTCTATCTCCCTATCTCTCCCCTTGGTCTCCTCTATATCTCCCTATTGGTCCTCTATCTCTCTCTAAACCCTAAACCATAAACCTTAACCCCTAACCCCAAAACCATAAACCTTAAACCCTAAATTAGGTGCTAAAGTCAGCGCTAATTTAGGCGCTAAAGTCAGCACTAATTTGCACCTAATTTAGTGCCTACTTGTTATCAGTGCAAGAAATGCCAAAAATAGCACCATCCCAATAAATAGCGCTGACTTTTTCAAAAAATTGGAGAAAAATAAATTAAAATAGTGTGTGGAAGCAAAAAATAGAGCAAAAAAAGGAGCTAATCACAGGGATTTATTGTGGTGAGTGATTGTAGGGTTTAGTGGGTAGGAGTGGTGCTAGTGATGGGGTTGACCTAGCGAGGGTAACAACTGACTGGGATGTGGAGAGGGTACTTCGGTAGACTACTAAGGCTATGAGATAGAGGGCTAAGATGTAGTATCTCAGTTATAGTAGCAGGTGAGCCATTTGTGGGGGCTGGTGGATAGTAGTTGGATGGTCTAGATGTGGGGTGACTATAACCGTGTTTAGGTAGAGTTGGCCAAGGTTACAGGGTGGGTAGAGTAATAGAGCACCTTGTATCATATAATGGTGCCAATGAATCAAAGGGAGGCTAGACACAGTCAGCTAAGCAAATTAGGGGTGTGTAGGTCAGTGAGGAATCAGACACCATTGGTGACAGAACTAGTTAGACATCCTCCTTAGATGATGGTTCGACTAGTTGTGATGCTAGGATATACAAGGGCAGGGCTTGTTGCAAGGTGTGTACCCTTGGTCTCCTTGTGTTGTACAATGCAGCGCTTGGGTTCGTGAGAAGGCTTAACCACCTCCCATAGATTCATTAACTCTGGCAGTTGTATCAAGCATTAATAGGTTGATCTTTTGGTGCAGTGGCAATTGTCTTGATAACAATTGGTATCAGAGCTTGGATCATGGGTTGGAACCCCTCGCTTATGCTGTGGGGGATTGTTGCAAGGTGTGATCCCTTGGTCTCCTTGTGATGTACAACGCAATGCTTGGGTTGGTGACAAGGCTTAACCGCCTCCTGTGGATTCATTAACTTTGGCCATTGTATTGAGCATTAATAGGTCGATCTTTTGGTGCAACCATCTTTCTAACAGGGCCTTCCAGAGTACCGTAGGGATCACCTTCTCATTCTTCCACTCCTCATTAGGGGACCTTACCTTAGTGATTTTTTATATGCCTGCAGGGTAAATTTTAGTATCATGACCATTGTTGTATATATATGAGATGTACATGTGTATATATGGATGCATATATTTGTGTATATGAGATGATCAATTCGTTGGTAGTTTTATGATGTTATGATGGTTTATGGATGTGTTTTGATTTATGTCTAGCTATGGTTTATGATGTAGATAGATGAATGTATTTTGATTTATGGATGTATGATGTGGATCATATGTTCTATGGATATGGATGCATTATGATTTATGTATGATGTGGATTATGTGTTCTATGGATATGGATGCATTATGATTTATGTATGTGTGATATGGATTATGTGTTCTATGGATATGGATGCATTATGATTTATGTACATATGATGTGGATTATGTGTTCTATGGACATGGATGCATTATGATTTATTTATGTATGATGCAGATTATATGTTCTATGGATATGGATGCATTATGATTTATGTATGTAGGATGTGGGTTATATGTTCTATGGATATGGTTGTATTTTGATTTATGGATGTATGATGTTGATTATGATATGGATTATATGTTCTATGGATATGTATACATTTTGATTTTATGGATGTATGATGTGGATATGTTAATGGTATTTTGGATGTTTGTTATGGATATGGGATGGTTATTCAAAATGATATGATGTTATGGTTATGATTTGGAAATAGAATGATTATGAGGATGACTATGATTATGATATGGTAATATGATGATTATGATGTTGATGATGCAATGATTGTAATGATGATGATGATTATGATATGGTCATGTAATGATTATGATGTTGATGATGCAATGATTTTAATGATGATGATGATAATTATGATATGGTAATATGATGATTATGATGTTGTGATAATGTATGTGGATGCACGTGTAATGTGGATGCAACATGAATGGATGATCCTGGTCATGATACAAAATGTCTTTGAAGGGTGGATGGGTAGATAGGTGAGTGGGGGAGATACATGCTTGCTAGGGGAGGGATGGTAGTTAGTTGGTAAAGGTTATAGGTATGTTAGTTAGGGTATGTTAGGGTGGGATTTAGTCATTGTCCTTATTAATTCAAATCCATATGTAGTGATGTTATGGGGAGATACAAGTCTTGGTAGCTTGGATGGGTAGTGAGGTATGATTGGGTGTTAGTTGCAGAAAATGTCACATCACTTCTATAAAAAGAACATGATATGTGTGTATAGGTGTCGGTGGGCTGGTGGGTGGCTATGTGTGGAAGTTTTCTAGGTAGTTGGGTGGATGTGGGTTATATGTTCTATGGATATGGTTGTATTTTGATTTATGGATGTATGATGTTGATTATGATATGGATTATATGTTCTATGGATATGTATACATTTTGATTTTATGGATGTATGATGTGGATATGTTAATGGTATTTTGGATGTTTGTTATGGATATGGGATGGTTATTCAAAATGATATGATGTTATGGTTATGATTTGGAAATAGAATGATTATGAGGATGACTATGATTATGATATGGTAATATGATGATTATGATGTTGATGATGCAATGATTGTAATGATGATGATGATTATGATATGGTCATGTAATGATTATGATGTTGATGATGCAATGATTTTAATGATGATGATGATAATTATGATATGGTAATATGATGATTATGATGTTGTGATAATGTATGTGGATGCACGTGTAATGTGGATGCAACATGAATGGATGATCCTGGTCATGATACAAAATGTCTTTGAAGGGTGGATGGGTAGATAGGTGAGTGGGGGAGATACATGCTTGCTAGGGGAGGGATGGTAGTTAGTTGGTAAAGGTTATAGGTATGTTAGTTAGGGTATGTTAGGGTGGGATTTAGTCATTGTCCTTATTAATTCAAATCCATATGTAGTGATGTTATGGGGAGATACAAGTCTTGGTAGCTTGGATGGGTAGTGAGGTATGATTGGGTGTTAGTTGCAGAAAATGTCACATCACTTCTATAAAAAGAACATGATATGTGTGTATAGGTGTCGGTGGGCTGGTGGGTGGCTATGTGTGGAAGTTTTCTAGGTAGTTGGGTGGATAAGTGGGGTGGGTATATTGTGAACCCTTATGTTTTTGAAGATGTAGGTAGGGGATGATGTGTGGATTTGTGTATAGGATAGATTGGATAGATTGACTAGGAATTGGCATTATGCTGGTATGTTTTAGATCAATCATAAATTTTACTATAGCAAAGAGGATATTTTCACCAAGGTATAGAGGACTAAGGTGATGATGTATATCCATTTTTTTGCATGGACTTGATACTCAAACAAAAGCGTGTCCTTAGACATTCCCAACTTAGTACAATCTTTTCTAGATGTGTGGGAGAAATCTTAGAGAATTGAAAACCTAATGCATAGAAGATTTAAGACTTAGGTGCAAAGGAGTGATGGTATACAAAAATCTATCTCGTCATGTACAAGATATGAGTACTAGATGGACTAATAATAAAATTCAAGAAACACAACATATAACAACAAATGACTCTTACCTCATTTTATACCATCCAATTATACACCAAGATCTAGAAGATCAAGGTGGTTTCTTGAATAAGTGTAGAAGAGGTAAATAAGATAAATCAAAAACAAAAGACCAACTAACAAATGAACCAACAACCATTGAGTCTCTTGCCAAGAGTATAGATAGATGTGATTGGACCACACCTATTGAGGGAATGATATATCCTAAGGCATTGGTTGTGACAATAGATTTTTGGAAGATAGACTTAAGATCAAATAATTTTATGGTGATTTGGAAGGTTGATCAAGTGTGCATTATAGTATGTTGTTTTTGCATGCTTTGTTTGTGCTCAATCATTCTGACATGTCACCCCCATATTTATTGTTTTGGGATTTTTGAAATATTTTGATTTTTTGGCATTTTTGAGATATTGTGATCTTTTTTGTGTTTTTTAATGAATTTTTAATAGTTGTAAGGGATATAATTACTTGCCCTACTCAATAGATAGAAAATGTATTTTATGTTGTTCTTGAGGCTTTTTGATTGCCTTGAAAAATATAATTTTTTATCTCAGATATTGTTGGTGTTTTGAGGATTTTTTTGTTTTTTTGTGTTTTTTCTGGATATTTGGATGTTGTTGTGTTTTTATGGATACTTGGATGTTTTTGTATTTTTCTAGATATTTGGATGTTTTCCTAGTTTTCTGGATATTTTTTTTGTACAAGAGGTCGATAGTATCCATATGTAAAGATCCAATTCTTCAGGGATTTGCCCTTGTCATGGAATGATAGTGGGAGGGTCATGATGGGAGGGACTTTGATGCTTAATGTTTACAATATCAAGTTGTAATGTGTTAGGTATGGAGTGATAGAGGATGAACTATGGATTGACTATGCAAACAAGAACTTAGTAGATGGTGCATGTGGCTACTAGGCATGGCACCTAAGATAGGTTTTCAACATGGTGCTTATCCAAGGTGCTACCAAAGTGGTTTTAACCATTGGATGACTTTATTGCACTCATTTTTTGTGGGTTTTTTTATTTATTGATTTTGATTTTTTTGATTTTTTTAGTTTTTTGCTTGCGATATTTGATGAGTCAGGCATAAAATTTCTTGAGGTGTATGATGTTCATTGGCTCATCTAGAGGTTGTCCCTCAAGTGTTGCTAGTTGATATGTTCCTGATCCATAACTAGTTGTTATAACAAAAGGTCCCAACCAATTTGGTTCAAGCTTGCTCTTTTTGTTATGATCTTGCAAGTTCCTCTAGTTTCTCACAAGACCACCTATTTCGAAGCAGCGAGTCTTGATTTTCTTATTCCAACTTATGTGGAGGCAATTGTGATATGCTTTCAAGTGTTTGAGAGCATTGAGGTATTTTTTAACCAAGAGTTCCAAATCATGTAATCATGTAACCTGATAGTCCTCCTCATTAATGAGATTTTATAGTGATATCTCAGAGAAGGGAGCTCAACCTTGATGGGTAAGATGGCTTCAAAACCAAAGATGAGGGATTATGGAGTGGCTTCTATGGGGGTATATATGTTGGTACGATAGGTCGAAAGGGCAAAGTTAAGTTGTAGGTGCCAATCACA
The DNA here is from genome assembly GCA_027924645.1 of Cunninghamia lanceolata. Lineage (NCBI taxonomy): Eukaryota > Viridiplantae > Streptophyta > Pinopsida > Cupressales > Cupressaceae > Cunninghamia > Cunninghamia lanceolata. The sequence continues at coordinate 3,324,989 of BSBN01000483.1, forward strand.
GCCAGATTCATTAACTGTTTTCTTTAAAATCCTCAAGATGGCTTTGTTTGAAGCTTTAGCTTGACTATTTCATTGAGGGTAGTAGGGGGTAGAAAAGTGATGTTGGATATGGAATTTTTGACAAGGGGTGTGAACTTCTTAATTTTTAAAAGGTTTCCAATTATCAGAAATTGTAGAGAGGGGGATATCATAGTGGCATATGCTATAATGTGGTATGAATTTGGATATTTGTGTGTCTATAGTATATGTAAGTAGAATGGATTCAAGCCATTTTGTAAAATATTCAGTAGCGATGATAATGAATTTATAGCAATTAGATGAGGGTGGAAGGATTTTTTTAATGAGGTCAAGCCCCCATTGTCAAAATGCCCATAGAGTAGTGATGGGTTGCAATTCCCGAGATGGACCATTGGTTAAGTCACTGTGTTGCTAGTGGGAAGGCATTTTTTAACAAATTGGTGAGCATCTTGTTCCAGAGTTGTCTACTAATATCTTGTTCTTAAGATTTTCTTTACTAGGGTAGGTCCACTAGAGTGTACCCCACAGATACCTTCATTTACATCTTGTAAAGTAGTTCTAGCTTATGTTGAATGAAGACACCTTAAAATGGTACCAATAAGACCTTTTTGGTATAGATTGTTGCCGATGATGGTAAAATGAGCAGTTTGGTAGATGAATGTTTGGAGTTGGGTGGATGATAGGTCTTGTGGAATAATGTCATCATGAATATAGTGGTAGATGTCTTGGTACAAAGGGTATACAGGACCAACAATGTCACAAACGATCTTGGACTCTGGAAGATCATATGCTGGTATTGCTAATTCTTCAATGAGAAATTTACAATGCTAACTATTCTTTTGCATGTACAAAAGAGAACCTATGGTAGCCATCATTTCTATTCCATTGTTGCTAAGTCTAGGGACTTGCTCAAGCTGGATTTTAGAGAAGTATTCCTTAAAGTCTTCTACCATCTTCTTATAGGGCAGAAGCTTGTTGTATTTTGTTTTGTACTCATTGTTTACCTATTTTATTACCATTCTGGAGTCACCGTAAAGAATTAGTTTCTCTATTCTCCATTAGATGGTCCTACAGAGTCCAGTGATGAGTGTTTCATATTCTGCTACGTTATTAGTACATGGAAATGTTATCTTGTAGGACTTAGGGATGCAGTCTCCTTGTGAAATGACAAATAGGATACTTGCCCCTAATCCACGATGTTTATATGATCCATCAAAGTATATTTCAATCCTGGTGTAGGTGTGACTGTGTAGATGGATTCACCTAATAATTTGGAAAAAAATAGATATTCTATTGGGATAGGCACAATTGCTAGCTTATCTTCTATGATTTGTCCTTTATAGCCTTTCTCTCAGTGTATTTAATGCCAAAGTCACTGAGGATCATTACCCACTTAGCCATACAACTTGTGAGAGCTACTTTTGACAAAATGTACTTTAGTGGGTCTATTTTTACAATGAGCTTAGTTTTGTGATTAAGCATGTAGTGTCATAGTTTCTGAGATAAAAAGATGACCACAAGACATTCCCTTTCAATTGGTGTGTAATAAAGCTCATATCCCATTAAGGTACAGTTGATGTAATATATGTCTCTTTCTTTCTTGTTATCATCATGTTGTCCTAGCAAGGCCCCTATTGTTGTTTCTATTGCTAAGATGTCTAATAATAGATGTTGTCCTACTTTTGGTGGCATGAGAACTAGCGATGTCACAAGGTATTCATTCATCTATTCAAAGGAGTTTTGACAATTTGTATTCCGTGTGAATGCCACTTCTTTTCAGAGGAGATGTTGGAACGGATAGCATTTGTCAGGTAGATGTGTGATGAAGCATCTAGTGGATTGGAGATTTCCTTGTAGGCTATGGAGGTTCTTTAGATTTTTTGGAGGCTCAGAATTTCAACTATAACTTTCACCTTTGTTTGATCAACTTCTATTCTTCATTGAGATATAATGTAGCCTAGGACTTTTCCTAAAGTAACTTCAAGATGCATTTTTTTGGATTGAGACACACCTTATATTCTTCTAGTCAATCAAATATTTTAGATAAGACATCCAAGTTCTCTTCTCTTATTTTTTAATTTCCTAGTAAGTCATCCACATAATCTTCCATGATCTTGTGAAACATATCATGGAAGATTACAATCATTGTCCTTTGATATGTAGTGCCTACATTTTTAAGCCCAAAGGGCATGACTACCCAACAATAAGTACCCTATGCACAAATGAATGTAGTTTTATGTTTATCTTCTTCAGCTATTCTTATTTGATTGTATCTTGGAAAACCATCCATGAGAGATAGAATCTCATGTCCAGTTATTAAATCTACTATGATGTTGATATTGGGAAGGGGGAAGTCATCCTTAAGACATTCTTTGTTTAGATCTCTAAAGTATTTACATACACGGATGCCCCGAATGAACTTTTTTTTGGTACAATATTTGAGACCCATTCAGGATAGTTTATGGGTCGACTGAAACTAACGTGTAGGAGTTTCTTGAGCTTAGTTTAGTCTAGAAGTGCTATTTGTCAATTCATTGTTTTGAGTTTCTGCTTGATTGGTTTTGCATCAAGTTGTACTACCAAGTGATGTACCACTAGCACTAGATCCAAAACAGGCATATTGGCATATCTCCATGTAAAATTCTTTCTTCTTTGTTTGAAGAATGCTAAAAATTTTGTTTGCTCTACATGGGTGAGTGAAGCTACCACTACTATATTTCACTACAAATTGTGATGAATGTTTGGTGACATATCGACAAAATATTGTCAACTTACTGACGCAACACTAATTTAAATTGTCGCTAAATTTTCATCACTTTAACAACTAGTTCTTATATGTCGAAACCATGACCTAGCATCATTGGTCAGTGCCACGAAAAATGTTGGCAGTTTCTGTCACAAAATCAACATAACTTTGTCCATCTATCACCATAAAAAATCACAAAACGTTGCAGAACGCCCACTTGAAATCATAAAAAAAACACAAAACGTTCGTCCATTTTCTGACGAGGTGGAGAAAACCATCATTGCCATTACGATGAAAACTGTGTTGCGTGTACAACAACCTCGTTGCAAATTTTTGTGGTTCATCGGGCTATGTTTGTCTAAATTGTGACGAAACCCTACAGTTTTTTAAAAAAATTATTCGTTCAAACATCTTTTACTTTCCCCAATGGTGCCTTATTTTATCCACTATGTTAGCGTAACTTGAGATATGTTCTCTTGACTAATTGTTATCAGTGTAAGATGTGTTGTCAGGCGGTCCATTTATTGTTGTTTCGATATCAATGTGTTCCTCTAATGAAATATATTGGTGTACCTCATGCCGAAATCCTGAGTGAGTCGATCTTTACTTTCTTGAATAACCCATTGGTAGAAAAAAAAGAATGTGTCCTTGATACGAGCCTTTTATCTTCATCAGAGTAGTATATGAGATCAAAATTATCACTTGTTAGGCTTCTGATGGTCGATGAGTATTTTTTTAGGGAAACTTTCATGAGTTATGCCGATATGCATTTCCTGTGGTGCTACATTCCCTATTTGTTCCATTTTAATCAAAATATACAACCCAATTTCTTCTATCGATCGGTATGAATGTAATGTACCTATGCTGAAATTGTACAATGTGCTTCCTTGTTCACGTAGGCCATTCCTACAATGTTTTTATCAGTGAAGCTTGCTATTAGTTGTGTCGATATATTGTACCATGCCAATATAAATATAAAACATGATCGGGGTGACATAGATATTGCTTGGCTGATATGTTATATCTCTTCAATTTGAAATGTGTGACCAATGGGTCTTGGATACATATAGTGAGTAAATAGCTTATAAGAACAATGGTAGAAGACCCAACAATGAAGACTTGGGCAAAAACTTCCATAGAAATTGTTGGATACATCTCACATAACCTGCAATAATGCAAGTCCCAAAACATATGGGCACAGTGTTGAAAACACACACATGGAAACTAGGGACCCAAATTTGTGTCTTAAGGTTGTGGAATCCCTACAAAAACCCTCATTAACCAATCAAAAAGTAAACAATTGTCTACTAATTTGAAAGGATTAATCACAAAATTAGTTTTAATAGTTGAGATAGGTGTGAATGAAAAAATGGAAAATGAAAAAATGGAAGACTTATGGTAATATTTCAAATCTATGAAAATCTCATTGGGAAAAAAATCTAATAGTCACCTCTTCTCTCATAGTGGAATAAAGTAAAATATTTTCTTAACATTTTATAGCCAAAAGTTAGTGTAAAGACAACATACAAGTATGTTGATGCCATCATTGAACTGAACACCAAGCTCATGAATCAAAAAAAGTATTGTTCCTGCAATGTAAGAAGCCCACCTGATTACAATTGAGTTCAAATAGAAATTAAGTCACAACTAATGATTTCCAAATAGTACATTCTATTTTTGGTTAGTTGTGTGTGTGAGAGAGCGAGAAAGTGTGTGTGTGTGTGAGAGAGAGAGAGAGAGAGAGGTCACTTCTGTGATGGATCTCTAGAAAAATATGTGTGTGCTTTCTGATATGATACCTGGGAGAATAAAATAACAGTTAAACCCAAACCAAAAACCAAACTAGCAACATATAATACATAACTATATTAATTCTATCCAATGAAATTATTTTATCATCAGTGCATGAAGCACATGATAGGCGATTACTAGGAGCAATCCATCCACTCACTTATTCCATTGGTCACTAAATAAGAGAATCATCTATAAAATTGCTACCCAGATTGAAAGATGCCCCTCATATGGATCAAATGGCATGTAAGCAACTAGAGATGATTATTGGGAGCAACTGTAGAATCAATAACCTACCAAACAATGGCTTGACATCATCACTAACTACTCATCACATAGTGAATTGTGGATGATTTTAGTATTAACCACATAATTACAATATTTGTATGTTTAATGATTTAATACCAGCTATGTTACAGGGCTCTCTTCTAGACCCCTCATACCAGACCTAGTTCGACCACATACCAATCTCAAGCCAATTCTTGTGCTAAAATAGCTCTGGGCTCTTCTTTTTGTTTCTGCGCTACATGAGTACATCCCAAGTTTGTCTGATCCAAACTCATATATCCCTAGATGTGGGATCCATCTGTGGATAGCTTCCCCTGCAAAAGATGTCATCCAGGATAACATATGAGATGTGTTAAAAAGTAAAATAAGTACAAAGGGTAACATATTGAAGCAAAGAGAACTAATGAAAATGAATAAGCTTAAAGCGCAGCATAATGAAATATGAAAAGTGCATTACCTTATTGAGCTTCTCTTTGTTTCAAGAATAGTTTAATATTCTCTACTTAATAGGGCCAACCACATGATGGTGGAAGCTCATTTGGCCCCTCCCCCCCACCCATCACATCACTCTCAATTCCCATACCTGATCATATAACATTAATAATTCATTCATCCATTAATAACATATAACATTCATTCATTAACATATTCACATTATTCATTAGCATATAACATTCATTCTTTCAGTTTTTAACATTCATTAACATATCATCAAAAATATGGTTGTCATAATATGATTACAATCACTTTTTTTGTTTCTTTTTTGTAGCTAAAAAAAGAAGTGGAGTATCATTTTCTAATCATCTGTCCCCCTTCAATTGTTCTACCCTCTACTCATGATCTTAATGTATGCCTAGTCATGTACTCACGACGTGGAGGCCACTGCAAGGGGGGTCTGCTGCAATAACAAAGAAATGTTAAATTGATATGTTTTATTATTATTGTTACAAGTATTTCATTAATTAAAAGAATATTTGAGTGGTTCTCTTTACCTGATGGGCAACATCATGTTCCTGATCTTGTCTTATAGCCTTATGCTTAACATGTGATCACCCTCTAAATCCTCTGGAGTTGAAACATGAAAGGTTACATTAATTAATACACCAATTGCAATTAAATATGTTTAAAAGAACAGTACAGTGGTCCTGTTTACCTGATGGAGCCACATCATGTTCCTAATCTTATCTAGCCTGATCATACTCAACATCTTGATCATGCTCTACATGCTCTAAAGTTGAAACATGAAAGGTTACATTAATTAATACACCAATTGCAATTAAAGATGTTTAATTGTATTAATCCATACTACATTTTGTATAGCACATGAATACATCCAGTACTGGGATGCATACCATGACCTTCATCTGCAGGTTGTCCTCCACCCTCACCAAGCTACATTCCAATGTCATGTGCAGTATTATCATTGCTTGCCCATTTAAAACAAATAGGCACATAATTACTTTATGGTGGAAATTAATATTGAATAGATTGCACAAGTATTCAATTTTAAATAAACTTCATTGAGTTTATTTATCTGTGTTTCAGATACAGTAGAAGCTTGTGTTTACCTAGTTAAGAGTCTTAGGCATTCATCCATGGCTCCATAGCCTTGCTAGAAGGTAATCTTCAGGTCCTCTTCTATGGGCACTCTATTGAATTTAGAGCCTTGTATTTTTGCATAAGATCATGAATTTTGCTTCTATGGTGTGATAAAATGAAAATTGTTTGCAACTTATTATTTGGATGCAATATTTCATTTATTAATACTTACAATTCATGCAGCTAATTTCATATAGCCACCAGAGCCAAGTTTGTGCTGCCCATGTTTTTCTAGTCTTGCCTTTGTTGCCTTCGATGTTTCGGGCAACCTATGAAAAGTTTGAAATACATTAGATTATGTAAAAATAAAGAGTAATCAATATATAATTACATTGTTTATAGTATCACATACCTTCCTTGGCCTGGTGGTGTCTTTCCTTTTTTCTTTTCAGCCTTCTCCTTTCCATTCGACACTAGGTCCTTCCACTCCCTCTTCGAAATCATGGGGGGATGCTCGTACTTTTTGTTCTTCTCTAAATTTGACCTATATTGGTCCCTCACATACTTTAGATAGGTACAAGCTTTCTTGAGGACCTTGGTTCGGTTGAATGTGTTATTACCGAACAACACAACTAAATGGTTAATGAACTCATCTTTTAAATCTTGATTTTGGGCATTCCACCATGTACGTATGGTGGGCCTGAAGATCTCCAATATAATATCATTTATATGTTTATAAAAAACATCATTTCCTACAAAATGATGATGGGATCATTAGTCTAAAAAGAGTGATCAATAAGTAAATTTCAATTGGATTATATATAATAATAATTAAAACATTTTAAAGTACCTAGGACCTTCTCTATCTTTATGGGAATGAAATCCTCGGTCACCACAAATGTGACCGGCAATGTTCCCATGCTAGTAATATGGGAAGATCCAGGAAATGTTGCTAAAACATCACCAGTACTAGTGGCCTCTAGATCCCTAGGTACATGTCCTGATGCATGTTTTGGCATGTGTTCACTGCCAAAGGGTGCACTACTCGATGCCTGCATGTTATGTGTTGCCGACATTTCAGTCGACAATATAGGCATGGATGATGGGGTCAGATGATGTGATGTATGCGTAGGAAGATCAAGATTGACTCTTGTACCAACCCCTACTCCTTGGGAAGCACCTACAATACCATGATCATGGCCAGCAACATCATGAGGATGCAAAAAATCCTGTAAAAAAAAACATATTTTAGTTCATGACAAAAAAGAGTACAAAATATAAAACCATGAATGAACTTATGTTATAATTAAAGATCTCATGATAGCTTACTTGCAAGTTCCATGCTCTCTTAGTCAATATTTTAACCCTTTCTCTTATCTCATGTGTTTGAGGCACTATGAATAACAACTAAAGGATTTCTTCATTGCATTTTTTTGGGTCTTCCTTATCATATCCAGAGAGTTTATGGAATATGCAATGTCATCATCGCATAGTAGTGACTACAGCTCCCTATGAATGCTCTCCTCTACTATTAGTGCCTTTCCTCAATCATCTGACTGTGACAAGAATATTAAAAAACATTACCAAAATTAACCCAATAAACTTTATGAAAAAAACATAATAATAAAACATTTTTCTTGTATCTAATTTGTATAATTACAATGAGGTAAACCTATCAGGCAGAAGTGCCTAAAGATGCATCATGATCTGTTCTCTGGGCCAGATCTTTCCCCCTATGATCAATGTCTCACTGTGACAAAAATTGAATATAAAAAAACATTACCGAAATGAAACCAATAACCTTATGGAAAAAAACATAATAATAAAATGATATATTGGAGTCATTAATTGGAGGTTGGGTAAAATGGTATATAGTACATACCACCCCCATAGTAACTATGTTTGTATCTATGTGATTCAAATTGTAATCGATTAGCAACTCTTCCCTTGCAGTTATTGATTTTATCACACATACAAATATATGGTTTCCCTCGTGCACCTCGAAAATGCAATTGGGTTGCTTATTTGTTGACCTAGGTCGTGTACTATTTATAAACCCTGCAATATTCCCTGATGCTTTTGGCCTTTTGGCAATGTACATAGCCACTCCTTTATTTTGATCGTTATCTTTTAGCTATATATAATTTGCTAACAGTGCATACCTACACATACTTCGTGTATATCGAACTAGCTGAATTCAATCTTTGTAACTGTAATAGGGTCTGACATACTCCATCAATTCAGTAACTTTGACATAATAGACCTTTATGCTATCCATGCAAAATAGGCCCAAACCATGTAATGATGATGGTGCTATGCAATATATCCTCTCGTTGACACAAAAATTAGTGTTTATTGGAGGAAGTTCCTTGGGTACCCATTGTTTCCATAGATGTTTGGACCTCAAGGGCACCTCGATGTCGTCTATGCTCTCATCATCATAAGAATGTGACCCCCCTTCAGCCAGAAAAAATTCCATGCGTTTACAAAATTTTCTTCTAATCTTTTGACCTCTAGTTGATCTCCCTCTTTTAGACCTACTACATGTCTCACATTCCACTTCTCTTCCTAAATTTTCCTCGCTGGAGGAAGACAGATTTGACAATTACTTATTTGGTGGTACCTATACTCATAAGGATGTTGGATGAAGTTCTTTCATGGTGATGTGATCCCAAGGTATGGAGTTGGAGGATTAAAAACCAAGGTTGTCATTACTAGTCAAATGTATGTGGAGGTAACAATAGTTGTGAATGTATCAATAAACCTTGTAAGGGTCTAATGATCAGAGATCACTTGGTAAGCATAGGAATGGTTTGTAGGGTCACCAACCTTGTGTTTTGAAACCATTTCCAAGCATTGTACGACCTTGAAGGCATATTAGAATGGTTGGATATGGTAATAATCTCAATCACTTTCCTGTTACATCAAAGTTCATGCATTTTAGTTAAGATTTGTGTGAGTTATTGTGGATTTATTTCAGACTGTTAAAACCGTTAGTTAGGGTAAGCAGAGACAGAAATAATTATGTTTCTCCTTTATTAATTGGTGGAATCTTCTAGTTTCTTGTGAGATTATCCTACTATGAATGTTCTTTCATGTTTCAGTGGATTTAAGGCAAAATCATAAAGATAAGATGCGAGGGAATGAAGTTTCTTGACTGAAAAACTATGTGTACAGTCTGTGAACAGAGTAACTATGAAGGTTAAGACCTTAGGGTTTTGTAAAAATACTTTGTAAATGGACTTTGATGCTTTGAAGAGCATACACCAGTCAAACTAAACATGCCCCAAGAATTGGACAAGTGTACTTTGGTCAGGAGTTAGTAAACCAACAAACCCTTATGCAAATCAGGCCTAATTAGGCCAAAATCTGTCTAAGACAACAATATTTTAAGCTTGTGTTGTAAAAGTTTTGATACCCATTTTGAATATGTTTTAGATCTGCCAGGAGGGAATTGAAAAGTGTGGATAGACTTGTGTAATAGTGCTTAGATTGTGAATGAAGCCCTGACAAATAGGTTGGCAGACCTATAAGCATTGCAAACAAGATATGAAGGAACTAGCAATAGTAAGAACTTTAAGGGCTTTTGATGATTAAGTGTGAGTTCTTAATTGTTTTGGTTAAGAGATTACCAAGGTATAATTTGATCTCATTTGATATAATGCTTGGTGTAAGCATGAAGTTAAAAAGTCCATTGCTTTGACTGATCTGTCTAATAATAGCCTTGTTTTGGAGACTATAGTCTATGATTTTGTTAAATTGTCAAGAATAAAGGATGGGAGATGGTTTACATTTGTTTGAAATGAAATGGAATGGAAATTGTGTGGTCTATATTAGCCTAAATACTATTCTGGGTCAGATTACTTTATGTTGAGTTGAAATTGTGAAGTTTAGGACAATCATAAAGGAGTTAATGGTAAAATGAAAGGGAAGACTAGGTAATGTTTTGATCAAGATGAAGTTGACTAAGGTGTTTAAAGGTCTGGTAATGCTTTGGAACTCTAAAGCAAAAGTTGAGTGTTTGTGTTGAATTTTGTGAAGGGAAATATAGTTGAATAAGTGTGTCAAAAGAAGGATAGTTCAAGATTGTTTGTGACTTGTCAAATGAGATTGTGTGATTTTGTTTCCCTCCTCTAACTCTGCATCATGTACTTCTATATGTTCTCTTATGGATAGGCACTAGGCATTTTTTATTGCACTCATGGACCATGTATTGTTTTTAGTCCCTTTGATCATTTGTGGACCACAATATGTAAATTTATTTCATTGAAGTTTAGAAATTTGAACCCTAGTGAACTTTGTGTGCTATTATGTAACAGGAATTCCTTTTAATCTGATAGTAGAAAAATATGCTAACACAAATACAAAAAATACAGTTCACATGCCAAAAATGGCCACCCAACTAATTGAACATCTCAAAGCTTGGCTGGTCAAAATAACCAGACACCAGTACTAGGTAGTACTTGGGTTTGTCAATGGGACATTGGCTTGAATTGACCAAAATATAGCATGCAACACCTCGATGGAAACAAACATAGTCTAAATCACTGTCCTTGCAACAAGATTTCTAAATGTGGGGGAAAAATCACTTACAGTCATTGTCCCTTGGTTGATTTTCCCTTTCTGAGTGCCCTCACCTCTCGCTCTGGCTTTCCTCTTGCCAAATGGTTCCTAGTCTTCCTCCTCAACTCAATGGCCTTGCAGCACTCGTCGAGTGAAGTATCACAACTCTCCACTCAGGGGCTAGATGAAGTGCTTCTCGATGCAAATCTCCAGTTAGGGTCTCGCTATAGTATGCTATGTCGTGCTCCTGTGCGCGCGGGGCCAAAATTCAAAATATATAGTTTATATATATATATGTTATGTCAACATATAGTTTATATACAAAATATATATGCTATGTCAACATATAGTTTATTTTGTTTTCTACAAAATATAATTTTTGTATGGTGGCTTGCTAAGCTTATATAGTTGGTTTTCTCTTTCTTTATAATTTTTGATGATTTATTTCCTATGACATGATTGAATATTATCTACAGTCCTAGCAATTGTTAAAAAGGCTTATGATATGTGATGTTTAATCATGATAGATGTCTCTAAATCAGTGATTGAAATACTTGACTAAAGATTGAGCTATCTAATATTTTGTCATTTAAACATCATGGAAGAAATGCTTGCAATCAATGTCTTATTAATGTAGCCTACAAGGTTTCTTTTCCTAGTTTTTTTGGTCCTATTCTTGTTATGACTTATTTTTTTACATTGGTCTATTACAGTAATGGGGAGCATATCTAGTGAATCAATTCTTTCAGTCTCTTTGATTCTTATCCTTGTGCATAACGAGTTTTCTTCTATCCTATGATTCATTGATTGTTGGTTTAAAACACTCATTACAACTAACATGGATATGAATTATGATGTGGGTGTGAGAAGGGATTGTTGAATATCAAGGAATGGTTAAGGAAAGTACTCCTTAATCCAGATAGTCATTTTCTTGTCATGGAATGTGTTAAGAGACTTTAAAATTAATAGACTCAATCTAGTTAATATTGACACATCTGAAGCATGCCAAAGGCATTTTGGAGATATGCTATGACATAAAGAAGATTGTTAAAGTGATGTCAAGTCTTGATCCATTAGGGTAGGAAAACATAGATGCATTGGTACAAAAGATTCCATTCAACTGGGAGGAAATGGATAACTACCTAAGGGGCTAGTGTGAGATTGGACCAAGTTTATATTATGATACAAATAGCTTGGGAAAAGGGATGATGAAATGGATAAGTATGGGAAATTGTATAGATAAATATAACACTAAGGGAAGAACACTAGAACTAATTTTAGCACTATGGATTAATCCAAGAATCAAAATTCCACTAAGAGGCATCCCTTACCTCTTAAAATAATTCCACAGGTGGGTTTATCATCCAATATAGTGCCATTGGTTAGCTTATCATGTGAACTTCCGCTATAAGTAGGATTTCCATACACTTTCATAACATGCATGTGTGGTTTCAAAAGGTTTATACGTTCTTGTGAATTTGAAAGAAATGCATGTTTTGACTTTTCCAATAGGTGTTAGGGGTTAATTTGACTTGGTTTTAGCATTAGAGTGACAAACCTTGTGGTTTAGGTTCCATAAACAAAATAGACTCATTTTTTTAGCTTCCTATTATCATTTTTATATTCAATGAGATTTTTAAAGATCATCTAAATATTCATTGCTAATGAAAATGCACAAAATGATGTGTAATAGATCCAAGGTGAGGCTTAGAGAGCCTTGTCTTTTGAAACCATTAACCAAAGAAATGCTAAGAACAATATATGAAAGAGATGAAGAATAAGGCAACTTGTATTATTAGGAAGGACAAGATGCCTTTATATAGTATGACCTCATGTTTGAGTCTCAAAACCCTCCCATACCATCAACACATGCGTCTAGGCTAAGCATGTCAAGTTTCACTCCATACAAGCACAAATTGAAAAAAATCAATGTTGGCCCCATTCACATGTCACTATGTGGGGTGAACATGAGGAAACACTAATTTTTTGGTAATGAAATAACCAAAGATATGATCAAATAATATCTAATCATAAATAGTCGTAGAGTAATTAGGATTTGATCATATGGAAATTTCTAGGAGAGCTACAATAGTTGTAACATCATGAGTTAACAACATTAAAAAGTACACCATGAATTAATTATGTAATGGCATAAAAATTAAAAACATCATGAATTAATTGTGTAACCATATAATTCAAATATAATTCTATTAAGAAATCAATATCAAATAGATAATATAATCACATAACTCATACATTTCAATGTAACTGATCTTCTTCTTCATCCAACTCTTTGTCTGTATCATCCAACCCAGATTTGACATTGTAAGGATTGGTCATATCATCATCATCATCATTGATATCAGTTTCAATAATGTCATCATCCACATGGATATCATCTTCATGAACATTAACTCCTACATCATCAAGATCTAGTTCCTCTTCTTTGACATCTTCGTCAGGAACATCATCAACTAACTGTTGATCCTGATCATCATCTACATCATCTTCTAGTTCTTCGATATCTTCTTCTTCCACCACATTATACTTTACCATCCTTCCTCTTGGATCATGTCTAACAACAAATGACCAACCTAGTTTACCTGGAACCTTTGAGTAAAATACCTGCTCACATTGGCTTGGAGGAACATAGGGCTCATTTCCAGCTTGCTTGATCGATCTTGTATTGACCATGGTAAATCCATTATTATGTTCAATAACAGTTCTCTTAGGATCATTTTCATTCAATCATATCTTGTACCATTGGATGATGAACATAACTAATTTGAATAACTTAAAGTCACACTCAAGTATATCATCCAAAATCCCATAGTATCAATTTTCTGAGACTTTTGGATGTATGTCACTTCTAGATGAAACATTAGTCACTTGAAAGACTGTAGTTATCCCAGAATCACAAGTTTTCTTCATATCATCCAACTTTTTGATTTGAAATTTACAACCATTGCACCACATAGCCTTGTGGTGTTTCACTTGCAATATTTCAAACATGTAAAAATTATTGCATCGTTAGTTGATAAACATATTTATTCTTGGCCGAATGTATGCAAAGAAAAAAAAACTCAACATATTTATACATCAATATAATTGAAAATAATTAAATAATATGGGTGATTAATATATTTATACATACCTATTTATCTCTTAAACCATATGCTAAATCAATTTCCTTGGTGTAACATTGGAATCTCCATTACGATGAGCTTCTTTAGCGAATGAAGCCACACCTTCCCATGTTAATGCACAACCGGATTGTTGACATCGTTCAATCCATACCATCATCCAATCAAGATTGTTTGCGATGTACAAATGTAGTGCATCCTGCTCTCGACTAACTGTATAAAAAAAATTGAAATTCACAAATGACATATAATTAGTTAATTACCACTGTATATGACCTTAATTTATAATTTATGTACCTAAAAACCTAACATCCCACTACCAATGATCTTATTATCTTTCGTTGTTGGATGAATTTAACTTAAAGGAGTATGCACAAAGAATGAATTATGACCCTTAAGGGTACATATACTCTTGTAAGAAAAAGCAAAACCTTAGTGGATACACCCATCTTCCTATATCAGGTGAAGATGTGTTTAAGAACAAAGAAGACAAAGAAGCAGAGGAGGTTATCAAAAATTTGACGAAGGTGTTGGGACAAGAAAATTTCAAAAAAATTCCTATCATGTTCCATCCCCTTATGAGCAATTTCAAAACTATTATACCCTAAATTACAAAATTTGGTATTATGAGAGCCATCATTTGTGTGACAAGATCCATAGCATAGCCACCCATAACCATTAGTACCATCGCCCTAGTTACAACTGACCAAAATACATTACATCCACTTCAACAAGACTTTGAACCCTTCATACTAACCCAAAAAGAAACAAGGATTTAGACTCATGAAGCAAACCACTTACACAAGATTTGAAATCTTATGAGCTAAGGGTATATTTTCCTAGAATAGCCCCATCGTTGGAACCTTTCATTATGCTACACCGATGGTCCGATAGAGACAAGATAGTATTATATCGGTATGACAATGACCTATCGAAGTAACTTTTGAGTCATCCCACTGATAGATCAATAAAATTAAACACAGTGAACTTATCAGAATAACATGCAGATATCGGTGGAAATCATATCATGGTCCTTCTGATAGGATGACAAAATAGGTAAAAGCATATTGTATCACCGCAACATAAATACTTTGGTGGAATAGATGTCACATTTTCACCAATGAGCCGTTGAACTCAAGCTAGCTGGAACATGTTGACTTCAGCAGATCTTATATACAAGTCACCCCAATACAGATCCCTTGGAGGCAGCTGAATTGAATGTTAATGTGGCAAAATTTACACTGTAATTGATGATCAAGTATATTGTGTGGATAAGAATCAAATGAATTTCCTTAGATAGTTTCTTCTTTAAAAGAGTTCTAGTTTCTCTACAAGAATTGTTCATGCTACTTCTTGAATAATTTCAAATTGTGATAAATTTTTTTGTATCTTATGTTGTGTGGATAAGAAATTTGAATTTCCTTGTAGTTTCTTCTTTAAAAGAGTTAGTTTCTCTACAAGAATTGAATAATACTTGAATAATTAAATCCAAATGTGATAAAATTTTTTGTAGCTTATATTGTGTGGATAAGATTTAAATGAATTTCATTAGATAGTTTCTTCTTTAAAAGATTTAGTTTCTCTACAAGAATTGAATGCTACTTCTTGAATAATTTCAAATTGTGATAATTTTTTTTGTAGCTTATATCGTGTGGATACTTGATTTGAATTGTTTGAGATTTGTGATGGAGGCTTGCAAAGAGCCATTCATGGTTGAACTTTGTTGAACATGCTTGGGCAGAGCTTCGAGACTTAATATAGGTATTGGTTGGTTGTTGCACAGAACTAGCTATGTGATTAGTATAGTGTTGGAGTCATTTAATGTAGGTTGTATTAGACAGAGCCGTACATGGTTGAAGTCCAAAAAGAATGATGTCTTTTGGAGACAAAGCTTAGAAAAGTTGGTGGCATCTTGAAAGCAAAAGTGTTGATTGTATGTAGGTTGATACAGTTATTGAGAGTCCTTGATAGAGGTATAGATTGCAAATAGACTGGAGCCATGTTGTAAGTTTACAGTAGAGCTTGTGAAGCCGGTTGGTTGATAAAGATTCAAAGCCTTATGACTAACTAGATAGTTGATTATGGTTGGAAGAGAGGTTGCATGCAAAGTCAATTGGGATTGTTGCAATAAAATTTTGGACTACTATTTAAGTGGTGTTTGGAACCCATGCATGGAGCTCTCATCCTTCATTCTCCACCATTGCAAGAGGAGTTGTAGGTCATGATCCATTTTAGAGAATTGTGCATTTGGATAATTTAAGTCATGTTAAGGCTATGTAAAAGCCATTATATATTATGAATTAGTGTCATTAGAAGCATTGCTCACTCTTTTGAGAATTTTATGCCTAGTTGAGAGTTTCTCCCAAGTTTGAATTCTTGTGTTGTATACTATTTATTTATGTGTGATGCAAGTTTAAATGTTCCACATTTGAGATGTTGTCTTAGTCTTTTAATACACATTTTAGATAGCCATTAGAGGTGGTTGATTGAAGGTAAAGGAAGTTGTAAGTATCTCATTTTTAAATCCATATGTGATGTATCGAAGTGAGGCATCTAGCTACCCCGAGTTTATGGATTAATTGTCATTTGTTCTATACAATGTGTAGAGGTCTAGAAATGTGTCAACTTTCATGGACTAGAGAATGCAAAGTGTCCAAAGGTTCTTTTGGTGGAGCTTGTAAGTGTGTTTGGGAATGGTGTGCACAATAGGGCATATGACAAATGGAAATCCCTCTATGAGGAGTGGGACGTTCGATGCATTAGGGAGTGCCAAAGCTCCCTCAAGATGTTGATGTGGTTTGGTGTTTTGTTTGTTTTTTAGCTTTATATTAGTTGTGTTGGAATTTTGTGCTTGCTATATGTATTGGGGTATTGATATAGTTGCATATGGGTAGTTTAGAAACCTTTATGGGATGTTGTGCTTTCTACTGCTATGCCTAGTCTTGGGTTGTTAGCACACTCATTTATATATTTTTTCTAAACTATTTAGTAAGGATGGGTCCCCTAAGTAGAACACCTATATTATAATTCAAAAAAATTAAACCAAACAAATATTAAATCCACACTAGGAACTAGGTATGTTGAAGATGTAAAGTAATTTTGAATTGGGAAAATATTCATAGGAATCTCTTCTTTAATTCCTTTCCTTTATGAGAAACTATATGTGATTCAACTTCCAAAGGCCAAGGAAGTTTTGGCTATTATAGTGGTTAAGTAAGAAAGATGATAACAAAGTCTCGGTTGCAAATTAATAAAATTTCAAGGACTATACAAATGATATATATTGAAGGTTTTGTAATCAAAGGATGACCACAAGCATTTAAAGGAACATGTATCTCAATTGAGGCTAACTAGGTGAGTCTAACATCCTTATCATTTTATCGTGATTTTGTAGGTTTATCCTAGGTAAATTACCTTGTTATAAAGTGCCCTAAATTTATCTATTAGATAATTGTAACACCAAACTTATCCATTAGATAATTGTAACACCATTTACCTATCTATTCCACTATGTAAATTAACTTAATTTAGGTTTGTGAGGCGGTTAATAGATTGTTCACTATGCATAATGATTGATACAATGGGAAAGGTGACAAACCTAAAATAGTCCAAAATTTGGGATGCATATTCACATTTAAGGAATTCTCTAGACAATCATCATGTATTTCTTAAATGTGAATATGCATCCCAAATTTTGGACTATTTTAGGTTTGTCACCTTTCCCATTGTAGGAATTCTCTGGACAATCATCATGTATTTCTTAAATGTGAATATGCATCCCAAATTTTGGACTATTTTAAAGAAATATGGTGCATTTAGGAACTTGGTGATTGTTGGGGTAAAGAGGAATATATGATAATGCTAGAAGAGGTGCATTAGGCTCATAATTGGCCAAGGTTGCTTTGAATAAGGTTAAAACAAGGAGATACCCATGTTGATATTCACACCCTTTGGTCCACACCTACATTGGGATGGATTAAGCTTGAAATTTTGATGGGTAGCCAAGGGTAATCCTAGTGAAGTAGGAGGAGTATGTTTATTAAGAGATGATAAGGGAAAACCTCTACCTATCTTAGCTTATGATTTTGGTGTCAAGAACAATAATATTGTAGATTCTAGGGCCATGATATCTAGGGCCTCAAGATGACTTGGAAAATAAACAAGATATCCCTTAGTGTGGAAGGAGATTCCAAGATCAACATTGATCATATGAAAAAGCATAGATGAAGCTTGTGGCTATTGGAAACTATTCTATTGGAAGCTAGAAACTTGGTGAATAAGTTTAAATCTATCTCCTTCAAACATGTCAAAAGAAAAGGTAATTATATTCTAGACTAGGCAGATAATGGAAGAAATCATTAAATTGCTCCTAGACATCTAGCATTTGTTGGGAAGAATATTTTTTTTACATTCAACTCAATCCCTAAGTTGTACCTCCATGCTATCAAATGTTACTTGTATCTACCTTCTATGCAATGATAATGAAGGGGTAGAAGGTTAGGCTAAGGATTTCTATATTGCTACTTAGATAAATTCCACATCTTCAATGTGTGGCATGAGCATATGCACAAAGCCTTGGAGGGTATTTCTACGATAATGAAGATAAACCTTCATCTTGATGCTAAATTGGATGATTCTATCTACTATGAGAATTAAGATGAGGAGGAGGTGACATAAATCCCTCCTATCAAATTTGAACAATGTTAAAAATGTCAAGGAAGTGGTAGAGGCTTTGTAAGGCTTGTGTAATTTGTCCCAACACTCTAGGATAAAGTTTTAAAGTTTATTAGTAATTCTAGTTCACTACTTCAACTTATTACTTTAGGGTGAGGGCCACTATAATTTTCCCTACCACTAATATATCTTAAGATACCTATTGGTTTATGTTTGATGTCATTGTAGTATGTACCTGTTGATGACTGTTTTGATGCAATCATAACAATAAGTTAAAATTCACATAAAATGAACTGAAACTATACTTGAAAGACAAGAAGGAATCATTTGGTGATTCAACTAATCCCAAGTCTACAATGGTTCGGTTGGTCAAGTTCAGTTGGTCAATGTGAAGCTGTAATGTTCAAGGGGCCTTACGTAGTTTAGGTTTATTTTGTGGTTTACTGGACTAAGAATATGCAAAGAGGTCATAGATTTCAACAAGTATTCTGTTCATTTGCATACAGGTGTTACTGGGCTGCAAGTTTTAGAGGGTTTTCTTGGATTTTTGCAGCTTTCTTCTTGATCTGTTTATGAGAACTGTCTACTTATAGCTCTGTTATCATGCTTCTTCAAATTTGAGACAATTTTCTTTGGATTTCTACGTTTTTAGCTAAATATTTCAGATGGGTTGGGAAAAGTTAGAAAGATCTACTCTATACCTCACTTAATCTACCGAAGGATCTAAGTGTTTCTGTTATGCACTTATGTAAATACCACAGTAGTTTGATCAAATCCACAGTAAAAACCCTAAATGTAAGTTTTGAGCATTTTCACAAACATACATTTAAAATTGCAAGCTCTCAAAGAAGATATTTCAAAATACAAAGAAGGGTAGGAGAACACTCAGAAGATAGATGCAGAACTCCAGATTCTATTGTATTAGAAACGAATAGTCATACATGATTTACAATGTAGGAATGACTCTTAGTTTCATTGATCATACTACAGAGAACTTACAAGCTTTACAGATACAATAAGGCAGCCAGACATTCCACGCGCACCTTACTGCAGACAAACAGGCGACCTCCTTCTTCTACTTCTAAACTATGCTAAGCTAACTTGCTGTATTTTCCTAGAATCTCTGTTGTAGGCCCTAAAAATCCCTGTTGTAAAGTATTACAGTGTAGAGAGGCACAATATATAACATCCTGATTGTCCTCACTACAGCAAAAAAAACCTAACTGAACCCCTAGTTCAAACCTCTAGTTACAGCAATAAATGCAGGTGAACTAGTTCTCAAAAATATCTCAGAGAAGTGGTCAAATCTGGGCGAAATATTGCCCCTTCTGAGAAGTTCCAGCAGTTGGGTAATAACTTCTATTTGTCTTTTGTGATAATACCTCCAGCTGCGACCTTCTTCTTCACTTGAATGGCTTTGACCTTTTGCATTTCATCTCTATCTTCTTGCTCCTGAGATCAGATCTTCTACCTCCATGAGGTCACTGTATTGACTTTCCAGCTGCTTCCTCAACTGCAAGCCTGCAAGACAAGACAAGCAATAAGTTTCACATTTATCACAAAAATAGCATGAAAATAGAATAAGTGTTTAAATACAGGTGACAGCGCAAGATCGCGGAAATCAGATCCAAAATCTGCTCAAAACGCGTCAAAAATGCGCCCAAGCTGCTCAAAATTGATCGGGTCAACCATCGCTGACCGGGAAAATGCCAGAGGCGCCAAAAAAACACTTTAAAATGTCTACCGCCTCATTTCCCGCCCATCGGCATGATATTCGCTGTCGGTGCGTCAAAAAACAAGTTAGTCGATATACCTCATCATCATGATATTCTGGAAATAGAATTCCCTCCTGAAGGTCCAGATGAATGTCATCATGATGTTTCGCTTCTGCATATTGGAGAAAAGAACAACAACATCATCATCATCATGTTGAAGAAGAATAGGAGGGTATGAATATAATCATGCTGCTGAGGAAAGGAAGATGATGGTGACGTCATCATGATATTCGGGATTCATGAAAATGCTAAGGATGACGTCATCGTCATATCCGGTTAAGATCAGGGGGATAATTGTGATATCTGGTCACCCAAGGAGCATGATCAGGATGATGAGCATAATATGACCCTTTTGCGGCCAAGGCAACCCTCTCGAGAAAAATCAGCATGATGAAGATCATCATCATATTTGCTTTTGTCAAACTTGGAATAAGACGTCATCATGATATTTGGGAAAACAGATCGCTCTTGAAAAAAAATATCCTGTTTGAAGGAAAAAAGATGATGATGATGATCATCAGGATATTAGCTTCTGTCGAACATAGAATAAGACATCATCATGATATTTGGGAAAACGGATCGGGTTTGAAAAAATATCCCGCTTGAAGGAAAAATGTGATGATGATCATCAGGAGGATATTTGTTTTTTCACTATTCAGATCGGGATGACGTCATCATCATATTCAGGTCCTTTGTTAAACTTAGAACATGACGTCATCATGATATTTCGCCAACCGGATCATGTTTGAGAAAAATCATGCCGAAGGGAAAATGTGATGATGATGATGATCATCATCAGGATAATTGCATAAAGGTCGCATTTTCGGCAGGAGGACTTCACGAAATATCAGGCGAACAAACAAGATCATGATGATCTTGACAATCAGGACAGGATAAAGAATGATGATGACATCATCATGATATTTGGGCTAGGGTGATATTGTAAAATATGATGATGCTGTTTAAGAAATGCAATATCGACCACCTCTTCTGAATAGACAGGGTGATCATCATGATATTCGCTAACCGGAGATCAGGAGGATATGAAGATGATGATCCTCCTTCGATTTATGATGATGATGCTCCCATCACTTAGCGAATTTCAGCAAATGATCCTCGTGAAAGATCAGGGTGATATGAAGTCGTCATCATCATATTTCGAACTTCAGCAAATATCATGATGATGACTTTGAGATAGGATTTGAACGTGTGCATGCAAATATGCCGATGATGAATTTGTTAAGTCAGGGTGATCTTATACTATCAGCATGATATTTTAGGTGATGCAAGGATATCATGATGATGCTCGTGATACAAAGACCGCTCGACGGGGTAACTTACCTTGACTGAAAGCCGATGTCATCATGATATTCGAACCTCAGGATATTGTCTGGGGGGGGGCGTTTCAAATATGATGATGATGTCCTCTTCAGCAAAACCGAGCTTATAATATGACCTTCCTAAAAGACATCATGATGCTGCATAATGCGAAGATCTTGATGATCCTGTCAACATGACTTAGAATAAAAATAAAATGATGATCCTCCTGCGAATATCAGGTTTGACCAAGACTTTGACCGTGCATAACTTCCACATATGGACGAATTTTCAAGTGAAGTAAAAGGCAAACCTGCATGGAATTTCAAGCTCTTTTAAAATATGAGGTCACAGAAACAAAATATGAACTTTGACAAATAGACCTCATGATGATGACCTACCTTATGCAATATCATGATGATGATGCACCTGACCTTCATTTTTACCAGACCGCCAGAAAGCAGAAAAAAACACAAGCAGAAGCAAAAAAAGCAAGACATCAACAGGGGTCCTCGTTTTGCTAAGGAGCAAAATGGGGCGTGTTGTGAACATCACAACAGTACCTTTTTAAAGATAGATAGTATATTTTATGGAGTTTGAGATAATAGGGAATATCACAAACTTTTATGGAATAGTTGATGTCATGATATGTGGTGTT